>ML133380.1:811128-1172788 GCA_003864495.1 Nemopilema nomurai
TGTGTTTTGTCAGTCAGAATGAGCTTAAAGCCTTCAATTATTGTTTTTTATTACCAAGGGTCAAAAAGCAGTAACATCAAATTATCTTTTTGAAATTACTTGAAAACAAAATCTCCATTGAGATAATCGCTCTAACCATGGACTTTAAAAATGACGAAATCTCACAACTGTTTCAAAGTAGCCATGACAACATCTACATTATTATGTAACTGTATATGTAAACTCNCCAAGTTATTACAGTTGAACATTGTGTTTTGTCAGTCAGAATGAGCTTAAAGCCTTCAATTATTGTTTTTTATTACCAAGGGTCAAAAAGCAGTAACATCAAATTATCTTTTTGAAATTACTTGAAAACAAAATCTCCATTGAGATAATCGCTCTAACCATGGACTTTAAAAATGACGAAATCTCACAACTGTTTCAAAGTAGCCATGACAACATCTACATTATTATGTAACTGTATATGTAAACTCATTCGACTTTTTTCACTCACGTTTTGGTCCTATTGGGGCAACAATTATTCGTTTAAATGAAGAAAAATCAACAGAAAAACAAACATTGAGCTAGAACATTTTTAAATACATTTCCGGAATTAAGAATATATTAAACCACAGTTCCATTTGATAAGCAGCTGTATTGCAAAACCCTATTCAACATGGCCACTTGAAATTTTTCGAAAATCGGAAAACCCAAAAAATGGCATGCTCTAGACAGAGTGTGATTCCATCTATTACTAAAATATTTCTGCTTGTGATACATTTTAGCGACCATTTTGAACGTGGTGGTGCAATATTTGCTCAAGAAATGTTGTAAAAAACGAGGAATAAATATTGCACATTTACCATACAATAGAAAATCAAGGCACGATTTCAAGTAGAGTTAAATATGAAAGCATCAGCTACAGTAAACTATTTCTCCAGCCTCGCGGTGTTGTGCTGTCATAAAATATATAGGATTGGGAATCCACTTTTACTGACATACTGTTAAACAGGACACCAATCTAACGCCTTTGGAGTGGAGGATCTAATAGCATTGAAAAAATCTGCTTAAATTTGGCTAAAAACTGTTCCCATCTTCTTGGCTATGCATTAATTTTTGGCGTATCCTCAAATCATGATAATTATCATAAACCAAATATCAAGAGAACCGAAACTCCGATCACTAAATTCTGACAGCAATCGCGAGAGTGAAAATGTCCACACACTTAAAGTCCCATTTCCCCTTCCACGCTTCTAACTAATCGAACTAAGGTTATGCTCTTGAAGAGGCTTTTTCCTTTTTACTGTTTCCAAAACCAGGATCAATGACTACAGACCACTCATGGGGCTTCTTTCCATACTGAAAAACAAACAATAGCAATATTAAACGGTGCCACTGCCAAGCTAGGCATAAGCTCTCTAAGTATACAATAAATCACGGGAAGAATGAAAGCAGGAGAGAAAACGACAGCGAAAAATCACAAGAGCCAAACCTGTATTTGCGTGAGCTCGTTGTAGATCTTCTTGGCCAGATTCGGGCCATTTTCCATCGTTGGCAAGTGAATAAACTATAGAAAAGAGAGCATGTTATAAATGGGTACTATGCATATGAGCAGCACAACCAAAGACCTACGGCAAGGGGGCTGAAAGAAAGAGGAGTTGTCCCACAGGGTCCAGAAAAGTTCTTAAACTTCCTTTAGACAAAAACATCCTAGGAGGAAAACCCTCTTCACAAAACAGCAGAAAGTGTGCGCGTGGCTTAGGTGTGTCCTAGGAGCTTCTATTGTTTTTCGAGGACCTTCCTCCGGTCAGTGGCCGTGCGAGCGTTATGTTTTCCTAACATTGTTGTCCTAAACATTGCAGATCATGAGGTTGTAGAAGAGGGAGCGTTGTATCATATAAAATGAAAAAGAACAGTTACAGTTGTGAGAAAGCTTTTTAGGGCCACTAAAAGGTTAGCCCCCTCTGAGCCCCCACCAGCATTGGAGGAATTTGTCTTCTAAACACTTTGGGAGCTACACCTGTTTCTACGTCACTTCTTAAACTTGGAGCAAAACATTTGAGATGCTAACCTCGTCTTTGTATAGGACCTTATTCACAGGGCACACGACGCAAGCAGTTCCAGCACCGAAGACTTCTTTCACCTTGGAAGCAGACAAATGTGAGTTCATAAAGAGTAGGAGGTACACACAAACGCGTAGTAATTTCCCTTAAAAGGGTTATAGGTTTAAGGATAAACCTCTCGGTAAATAAGAAGGAAATGACCTAAATCGAGCTAAGGTTAGGGCTTCAAGGGGTCTGGGCTTCAAGGGGTCTGGAACCTAGCGTACTATAGACTTCAGTTTAGCGTAGGCCAGAAATTACTTAGACTCTAATCCCTCGACGTAAATGTATTCTCTCTGTTCAGAATTCACGTTTTTTTGATGACATAAAACCATGATGGGCACTGTTTTTCACATGCATCTATTAGAATTCAGTTGTTCAAAACGGTGGCTTCCTTCTATAAACCACAAGAAGTACACCAAACTAAATATATAAACATAGGGACTTCAAACCACATCCGGGATACCGAAAGAGCTCTAAGCTCATTGCATTCCCGTCTGAAGGTGGTCTTTTTTTCATCTGCAATTCTTCGTTACGACATCTTGTCCACTAAATCAAACCTTAAAGCATATGGAATGGATCTTCCTGACACAAAAAGTGTCATTTAATTTTGCACAGTTCAGTCCAAATTTCAATTCAACTCACAGGAAAACTGAAAGGAACTCTGATTAATCGTTTCACTCACCCTGCCTTCTTTGGTTCCCTTAATTAATTCTTGCATTGTGAATGATCTCTCAGATACTTTAAATTCGTTCTGCAAAGCAATAGAGTCTACATTTATTTCTGTTACTGTCAAAGAAAATTACACAGGAAGCAAGCGTTAACAGGGCTTCAAAAAGCAATTTCTGTTGTCGAAGGAGTTCTGATAAACATATACCACAGCTAATCATGAATTACAGCTAGGCCTAAAGCTGGGGACAAAACTGCTGGAAAAGAATCTGAATGTCGAAGTTCCATTCCCTCTGCCCTTACCCATTGCCTTGTTAATTCCAGAACTGATTTTCGCGTCACACCTGGCAAAATCAGCCCATTCAGAGGTGGGGTGACCAGTTCTTCTTCTGAAAGGCAGAAATTCAAATGTTGCATAAGACATCGAGGATCCATAAAAAGCGGACAGTACAACTCTCTTCCATACAACTCTCATCATCCCAAGCTACTTTTAATCCATACCCAGTGTGACTTCAAGTTATTGATTCAATATTCATTATATACAGTACTATATCATTGAGTAATTGCTGTTGGTGGACTTTTGGCAACATTGGTACACTAATACAAGTTTAGAATGCAGAACAGACAAGATTCAATACTGTTTTCAGATAATCAACAATAATGTCAACAACTTTAGAAATTAAGGATCTGATTAAGAACCTATTCAGCCTAAACTGTCAACAAGTACCCCATAATACAAGAACCTCTTTTACCAAACTCTGAAAAATGTCCTTACACGCGGGTTTTTACTGTATAAGATAATGAAGAAGATTTCTGTTTGACGTCCAATATCATAGTACTCAATGTCCCTTGGGCAGAGACTGTACACACTTCTGATATATGGAACGTGACGTCACCACGCAAGTTGCTACTCTGAACTGAGACTAATAGGCCATTTTCAGAATTAAGTAGGCCATTTTCAGAATTAAGAGTAAAACTCGGAATTGCAACTTGAAACAGCCACATCTTATCTACCACCGACGAGTTATTTGTAAATAAATCTATCATAAAAGCCATAACTAATAGAAATAAATAGGTATAATATTGAAGCAATGAATAATAATTATATTATTGAACCAACTTACCACCATTTTCGTTGACCCAATACATGAAAATGTTCATAGTACCCACTTCAGTTACCTGCGCAAAAGACATGATTCAAAATGGAGGCAAAATGGGGACATATTTGCAAATTAGGGAATGGTCTCTTGGGATATGGTGATAAGAACCCAAGCAGCCCCCCCCCCCCTTCCCTCCGGCCCTCAAAACTGGCTGGGACCAAGAGATTCCAGCATTAGCAGTCCCTTCATTTGGTTTTTGCCCATGTGTGGGTGGGGCTGTGGAAATTACTCCCAGCTACCCTCTTGCCACTAAGGTACTAAGGATGCCGCTAATGAAAAAAGACAACCAACGAGCTTCGTCATATTATGGAGATAGGGTAAACTGAACATTCTGGGAGCAGCCATCTCGCATCCAAAAATACATGGGTGATAACAACTCGGATGGTCAGTTATAAAACAAAACAATTTCATGTAGGTTTTAACCCGCATAAACAACTGCAAGAAATGAAATGAAAAGACGTCGTTGGCAGTGACATTATGGGCAATGGAAGTCTATGTTACCCATCTTCTGTATGAGCTACCCTTGAATATTCTGAGATAAAAAGAGGACCAATCAAGATGTTTTCCAAGAACCCCGCGCCAGTATATATTAAGAAACCACGTAACTTACTTCATCATTATAGAGCCAGAGACACTGCGAGCATCCTTTGCTCAGCGCAAGCTGTTGAGCGAAGATGGTCGGACCATAATTCCTAGAAAAAATTGGGAAGTAGAATAAGATTCTGGGAACAAAGTGAGAACTTGATAGTCCAAAACAGGCCGTGTCTATTAAATGGGACTGGACACGAGAGGGGCTTGTATAGGTCGTGAAATTGTGGACATATTTGATCGAAATACAAATATGGAAATTAAAAAAATTCAGAAAGGGTAATATTTTAAGCACAACTGTCGGTGTTAAATTGCATAGTAAGCATCGACTCGTTCTTGCAAGAAGCAGTTAAGAGCCATATCACTCAGTTGACCTGATTTATCAATAAACTTGTTGGTTTAGAATAGCTGTCCCGACCCGCAAAACATTGCTTGAAGTGAAGACGACATTGACTTGACGGTTTAAAGGAAAACCAACAATACATTCGAATGTTCGATCCACACTTCAAGTCAAAGCAGGGAAGAAAGCTCACTGTTGCTAAGGCGAAAACAATGGGACATGGTAAAGCTTACAACGACGACAAGAAGACCAAAAAGGATTCCTTTACCTAAAGAAATGCTACAGTGATATTTATTCGATTACATTTTGTTCATAATTGCAAAGCAAACTAGCTCAAAAATTTACCGCCATTGATCATAGGCAACATCGGTATATCTTTAAAATTAAATTCCTAAAAAGCGATTACAGAAATACTGTTGTCTCGTTTATTTCTTACCAACCGCTGGATTCCTAAGAATTAAAGCGATTCTTCAAAAATTATGATATGAAAGAAAGCATATAAAGGATCGAACAAAACTAAAAGCTTGATCTACGATTAACTGGATTCTAAATTGTTGATCTACTTTAAAAATATTAAAGAATATAAACGTTTAATTGGCAAATTTGATACCAACCCCCCGGCCTTGCATTCGCCAATACCCCCGGGCCAAGCTCGAACGAAATTTGGATCGGCCAATAAAGAGATTGGGTTGAAAGTTCCAGTCGCGAAATAGGGTCCAACTGGGCCAGTGATGACAAAGAGACATGCGCGGGCAGGAGGTTTCACGCCAAGTGTTGCCTAGCAACAAAAAAGATAAGTCAGTCATTTTAATAGCGTCACAAAAACATGGAGATTTGAGAATCATGTAGTCACGGCGGAAATTGGGGCTTTTAAAAGGAAAGATCCGTAATGATTTCAGAGAATTAGTCACACGCAAGGTATGATGGGAAACATAACAGGAAATCAGGTGATGTCAATAAAAAACTTAGGCATGAAAGCCATACAAGATTCATTGGAGAAAAAAAGTGTGGTAATTACACTGAAAATCAAGGGATAAACATCTTCCTCTCCTTCTTGCAGGTGAACGTTTTAGAGAAAACAAGAAATGATCTCGGTCTTATAGAGGTAGATCCTGGGAATACTTGCTGGAAACACGTCAAAGTGCCGCGACGAAAAGAAAAGAGACTTCGAAGCTGGCCGCATGACGTCGGCAAATTGTATCTAGATGCTTCTAATTCATGTTCACGAGAAAAGTTTGCCACAAATCTCCAGCAAACGACTAAACCTCGCGTAAGCGGGAGATTAGAATACAATTAGCATAAAGCTGGTGTCCATCTTTTCATTCTTCGAGCATCTGTTTTTAAACATCCTATCTGTAGCTTAGATTGCAGTTATCTCGAGCTTCCAGATTCCCAACAAAGTATTCTTGGCTTTGGCCTAAGTTTGTTTAATGGGACCGTGATGGGCTTAGCAGCGAGAGAGACTTAGCGCACGCCAAGTAAGTTTCCCAGCAAAGTATTTACCAGCGCTACTTGCACGTGACCAAGAAAATCCTTTTCGTTCATATCAGGAGAAAAGATTTCAATCTTTGTGATAATTAAAATTGCGGTAGATTAAAATATAAAATGAATAAAAAGATGTCATGAGCTCACATGATTAAATCAAACAGACATTGGTATCTACGTAAACTCAAGACTTTTGTAAACGCATTTACCTTGTGACAAACTATATATTCTGACATCTGACATAAGGAGAGCGATCTGTACACTTCTTAAGAATTGCATAGATTAACAAGTGAGACATAAATTACCATAAATTACCACAAATTACCTCTGTGCTTATCAAAGTCGGTCGTATGTAAAGAGAGCACTTTTGAGAGTGTGGTATCCAGTCTTGGTCCAGTTTAACGAGTTCTGAAATACATTTTAGCAATTCGTCCTTGTCAAAGCTCTGAAAACGGAACGATCGTAAACATATGATTTGGCAGTATATTTTGGCTGTCTGACACACAATGTGTGTACATACACTTTATAGTGATAATTCATGGAGTCTAGTTACGAACTGATTCCATACAAATGATCCATGCAAGCAACTATTGAAAGCAGCCTTTTACTCCTCATAGGAGCTGGCTCATATTTCGACGCAATGCCTGGTTTTCCTCGCCACTGCATGGAAATTCTAAGCTGTAATTCAAGCATCTTTTCTCTTCTCTACAACTCGATATTAAGTCTGCTTATAATCTATGTTCTGTCAAATGGAAACCAAGGGTGTACCAATTGGTTTGACAATGGGTGAGTTAAAGAAAGTTTAACACTGGTGGGAAAATAGATGAACGTGAGAAATGTTTAGTGAACAAAATATAAATATTTAAAAGACGTTAAAAAGGATAAAGGCCACTTAACTTCACATATTGAAAAAAAGATAAGTGGAACGAAAATTGCAAGTAGATCATATAACATTTAATCAAGGAAAATGAGATTAGATAGATAGGAGAAGGGTTTTATCGGATTCAATGATTAAATTGAAAGCCTAAATGAAAAACTCACAGGCAAGCTTAATCGCACACTTGACTTCAGGAATCGAGACATGTTTTCCATTGGTCGGAAAAGTCGTATCTCTCCTTCATCCCCTCTGTATGCCTTCATACCTTCAAACACCTAAAACCACAAACATACCATACAACATTAAGCAATCTTCATTTATGTGTTTTCGCAGTAAACTAAAATAACACATGTTGTCTACGAATTATCAACTTTGGAGTTTGAGCTGTTTTTGTATCAATTAGTTGCACAATGTCTTGGATATTTCAAATTGAGTTTATAGTTTTCCACGAAGGGGGTGCTCTCTCCTCCGTTAGTTGATCCACCGATAAGGTCTCTCCTTCCAGAGAATTCTTCTCCACGCAGATTTCTTATATTCTTTAAAATCTATGTAATTTTCTCATCTTCTGTAACTTTCCATATTGCATAATTGTATTGATTCATTAGTTTCAAAGATTTTTGCATGTAGCTGAAATTTAAAAATGAAATTAACTAATTTTGCATGGAATGACCCAACTATAAAGATGTCACAAACACAACATTATAGCCATGTGCCAGTAACTAAACAACTCTACGGTTCATCCACTTGGTCCTTCGTCGGTTAGGAATTTCGTTCTGGTTCTATGAGTGAAGGTCATTCCAGAAGTGGTTATCTATCACGGACCCAAAATCAATGGTGGGGCGGCAAATGTCACGTGACTTGATACGGGCTGCTCAGTTGTGAAAAGTTCGAATGGCGTTGCACAGTTGCAGTTTCAATGCATCCTATTTGTTCTGCGAGTTGCTGATTGCCTAATGCGCTTGTGATAAGCTCATTATGGCCAATAGCAGTCGTCTATTTATTCATAGTTAAATTTGAATCATATATTCATTGTATAGTCTCAGTTCAGTGGTGGAAATGTCAACCACAGATATGATCCTGGATTGTGTCACAGAATACATTTGCGCGTCACGCACTATCGAAGTGTGGCATTGAGATCGAACCCAGGCGCCGGTACAAACCGGATCAACAGGTTAAATAAACTGGTTTAACTGAGCCTCAAGGCGGTTTGAATGACATAAATGACACATAGGTAATTGTGATTATCCTTCCTTCATCATTCTGTGTGTGCTTTTTTCAGGGAGACTTGGACGCGAAACAGGCGAGGAAGAAGAAAGCAAGCCGGGACGGATTCACCCTGAACGCGCAGCTCAAAACCAGCCCTGTTAGGCCCGAATTTGAGTGAAAGCAATGAAAGGAGAGGAGTGAAAGCGGATCGCATCACTGAATGACATGTACCACTGGAACTCCAATGACATGTACCACTGGAACTCCAATGACATGTACCACAGGAACTCCACACTCTGGAGAATGGTTACTGAGAAGCAAAATTTCACTTTTGGAAAGAGATTAACTTAACCTATGAAAGGGAAATAGAACTAGCGTGACATGATATGGCCTAAATCCCATCAAAACAACATCTTAACCAGATTTAAATGGAGATGGTCCCTTTGGAACAAACGAGATAATGCTTCTCAAACACTTTGGCAACATGTTTACTTGATAGGAAAGCTTCTAAAGCATTTTTGATATCTTGTTCTTAAAAGGAAACCACGAAAGCGGAAAACCCTTTTTTGAAATATCATTGTGATTGGGCACTTTCATATCAAATGGCTAGTAGCTGGCCTTCCTTTGCCGAGATCCCTGCGCAGGAGCTTCTGAGTATTGCTGACGCGTGATTTAGCGGTGAATTTCAAAACATCACTAAGATCATTATTACCCAGTAAAGCGCAAAGGAAATCCTTTCCCAAGATGCCAGAATCATGAACATACTTCAAATGCTTGCTTAACTGAGAAGTATGACTCATCTTCTTAATCTTATAACGGTTTTGTGATACTGGTTGCGAATCATTGTTTCAAGTATAGTTCGCCAGTGCTGATGGAACACTCTTTCAAAACAACCCTATTGCCGCGTGTTCAAAATTGTGTTTTTAGTGTTCAAAACATTTTGTTCGAGAACCCGACATCTCTCTTATCAGTCTCGTAATTTCTCATATAAATGCAATGCAATGAAGACGCTGCCAAGCTTAAAAATACCAGGGCTAGCTCTTTTACAAATAAACAGGTCACGTGTACATGTCACATGCGTTGCGTTTACCTGTTGACGTGTATCGGATGAATAGCGATAACGGCAAACAAAAAGTATCTCTTGTGTGCTACTGGCTTCGCTTCGCTTCGAGACGGAATATTTTTCGTTATAAAAGGAGCCCTAGATCATTACATCTAGATTGCCTTGCGAGTAAATGGGACTTTTTGAAAAAAATATCAAGAACCAATAAAAACTGAAATCAAGCTCTCACATTTACAGAGCATTTCCCTGAGCTTGTAGCACAGGCCGGAAATGTACTGGCCATTTTAAATACTCCATTTTACTACTTGTTTCAAACGATTATGATCAGCTGCATAAATCTCACCTCTAAACCGTAATGTAGCACTGAAGCGCTAGGGGGTATTGAGAGAGGACCATATGGGGTTATCTGTGGTTTTCCCCATCCTTCATCTAATGACCAGTCGATGGTCAACATATGGTCAGATGTTGTTTTACCAAAAACAAGATCTGCTTCCAATGGCTTGACTTTTGGGTTTCCTGTCCTTTCAATAGTCAGTCCACTGGCCTACAGGAAAAAATACATTGAAAGATAAGATGACAATTTTGTTACCTTCATCGATTCTAAAGATTCCCAGACACATTTTTCTAGAATTGAATAAGAGCATATAGAGTTGAAATTTTTGGCTAATGTGATTGTCTGTCTCATAATGTTTTGAATGGAACCATTTCAAAGTCAACCAACCATTTCTGGCTTTAAGGGCAAAATATTTTCCGTATTGGAAAACAGCCCAACATCATGACTCAAATGAAACTTATTTAAATGAAGGGGGGGGGCTAATATGATTTAATCTTGAATATTTTACTAGAAATGTATATGGAATTGACAAGCCACACAGTTTGTAGTCTACTGGAAACAATATCCCTGTTTAACACAGATAAGCTTATAAATCCATCAGGGTTAGAAATTAATATCTATGTGGCCCACTGCAACTGCTTCATCTTCTTGACTATCAAATTAAACTGAAATGCAACACTTTAAAACAATACAGCAGAAGAAAAATGCAAGCTTCAAACGCGTTTACAAGATTAGATCACAGAATTCACTGCAACTTATATTGATAGAAAAAAGCTGCAAATCATGATAGTATTTACATTTGAAATTTTGATACAACCTAATTTGAAAGCTGGAATTATTGTAGAAAGGGAGTGATGTTAAAGGCTGCAGATGATGTCCCTAAGAATTTCCTTACAAACAAAGGTGAGCCACGATTTCCTTATAAGAATTTCCTTACCCAATTCAGTGACAAAGTTGCTAGGATGAAACAAATTTTTCACAAAGCATTGCAGTTCCTCCTCTGATAACAGAAGAGTTGACATTGGAGAGGGCCATTGAATTCATGAAACAGTGAGGGAATAAAGAAACAAGAACAGAACTCTTACATTTATCTGTGCTGAAAGCATTCTTGCCAGAACTCTGTTGTTCTGAAGACTTGAAATAAGTTTCTAAAAGTAAAGAAATAAAGTAAATTATATTCATATTATAGACAATCCAAAAGAGGACTGCAACTGTTTTTAGAAAACAGGATATTTTCTTCACCTTCTGAGGCTACAGAATGGTTATAAGATTTGGAGAATCATTAAAAAGCAGCTAAAAACAATAGTGCACAAAATATTCAAGGCAGGGCTCCCATATACGTAGCTGAAGAAGCTAATTGAGATGATTTCAATAGACAAAATATAGCAGGTTAAGGAATACTTTTTATTATCAAAAAACCTAAAATCATCGCTCAAAGTTCAGAGTTCAAAGGCAAACATCGGATCGAAACATGATCACAATTCTGGATGTAAAATATTTTTTAGAGGGAGGAGGAGGGGGGGGGGTGTTACACGGACAGACGTTCTTCGTGTCCCATCATGTTTGGGACGTTCTGCTCCTATTTGGTATCATAATAAGAAGGAATGATAACTAGAGAGAAATATAAGGGAATCGGTCTTCTCAATGTTTAAACATAGCTAGATCTGTGAAACATATTAACGTTTTAACTAGACAGATCGTTTCATTACGCAAGTTTGGTTAATTTTCGCAAATTTCAATGAAGCAGTTCTCTTTTTCTAACCATAAATTAAAAAGGGTAATTCATTGCCTATCTTGCGCAATCCATTTACGACGCATCCATGTGGCAAAAAATTTCAGAGCGTCACAACAGAGTGCATTATTAATTTCCGTATTTAAATGGTTTTCCATGAAAAATACGATTGAAGGAAGTACACCGAAATTTCTATTAGAAAATTTGGCCTTGCTACGATAGCTTATCCTGTTTATAATCAATCAACTAGACAACGAAAAAGTGGTATGTCTTCGGGGCCTAAAGAGAGAAATTCTGGGACTGGCGTATACTCGAAAAACAAAATAAAACAGCTACCTTGGTCATTTTTCCGTATCTTTGAATATTCTGCATGGTTGTTTCGCTTTTTTTTCTTTACAATGAAGCAAAATGCAACAAATTATTTTCCGTGTACTTCTCTCTCTGTGAGTTGACGTTATTATCCACAGGCAATATGCAAACTAATTGTCATGGCTGCCGAGTAGGAAACAGCGGAATTTCTTAATGAATGTCGTCAGAATTTCTTAGTGTCTTTCTGAGTGTCTTTCTGTCAGCGGAATATCCTAATGAGAACTCAATCGAAACAAACTAACAGTTGAAACACTTTCGAAAAATCAGGGCCAATAATGTGGTGAATTGCCTTTTCGTGTGTTTTATTGTCAAATTGTTGAAAAATGGGTGATTGCCCCCTGAGTCCCTTCCTAGTCCTTCTGTGACAGAAGAAATTCGTTACTACATATTTTTATTTCAGTTACGTAGGAGCCCCCCACATTTTGTCCAACAGAAAAAAGATGCCCTTTCCGAATCAAAAACTGGAAATCGTCATGTGTCTCTTTTGATCAGGCCCCCATTCTTTTTGAATGCTTCCTAAGTCCTTGGTTTTGTTCCCTTTAAATAAATTCATTTACATTTTATTAAGATGATGGTTGAATAAATTACAGGGCATCTTCAATTGAGAACTTAATGTTGACAACGTCATTTATCAAAATTTAACTTGAAATTTCTCCCTCTGGTTCATTGATAAAAGTTTTGCCGATATTTATGAGTGAAATCAATCAAAATTTGAAGAAAAACTCATGAGGTAACGATGGCGAAAATTCTTCCTCTTTGAATTGGCAGAGGATTAGACCTTGTAACACATGACATTTAAATCATTTGCATGTGCTGTGATGCCGAATTTGATTGGCTAGAAATTAGTTGACTGGGGGAATGGCTGGAGGCGGATGGTCACATGGTAACCAAGAGTCACGCAAAAATACCAGCACATGACGGTGACAAGTTACTGTAAATGCGAAGGCTGTTTATGAATAATTTATTTCAAAATAAGGACGCCTGGTTATAATTGGTGTCCCATCGAGGTAAAAAGTAGAGAACCCGAGGAAGAAGCTTTTGTGTTGAGTAAAACAGGATGGCTTCAAATTGTCACCGCTGGCATTTTATAAACATGTTTACATATAAAAATGCGTTAACTAAGCCGGTAACGAAATACTTTATGGCTATGATGAAGAAGAGAGTACCACAGGTATCGCAGCGATCTCATTTGAAAAGAGCTTACAAGCGACTTCGATTCAGCCCGCGGAATTGCCCGCGGATATTCGCGTATGGAATTGCCCGCGGATAATCGCGTATGGAAACGCCCGAGGAAACTCATAAGTTTATTTGCTGGAGGAAATCTCTTTTGTAAGTTTCCTTGCCGGAGGGCAAAAGCAGAAAACACAAGAGTAATGGCGACATAGGCTTTAAACTCAACTCCTATTTAATTTTACTGAGATTCTGAACTATTCATAGGAATTTGTGATGCTTGTCTTTCCTTTCTTGGTCGCAAGGTTAGGCTCAGCGTCTGGAACTTTAATGGCACCCTTCGTTGCACAAGAGACAAATTGATATTATTAGCAACTAATGGATTACAAAAATACACAAATAGCAACAGCACGAAGGCATTGGCTGAATAATTAAATGAGGACATGAAGTTTAATGCCTTCCGGCTCTTGTTTAAGTATTCGATGCCGTTTATGCAAACACTTGTGTTAATTATATAAAAAGGAAGTTTTAAGTTGCTACTCAGAGTTTCACGCTCATAAGGGAATTTTTACAATCAATAGCTGCATCCTTCCAACGCCATTTTCTATATACCACAAAGACAGCACTAAATGTATGTTTACGATACCCTTAATGAGTTTTACCAGTTTTAGCAAGCAATCCACTTGTAGTTAATAAAACAACTTATTGCTTTATATTCATTCGTATAATGTATTTCGTTAGGGATTCTCTCATTTTTATCAACCGAAAAACCGTTAAATGGCCCGCCGCAGGATACAGGCCTCCATAGAGGTACCGGCTTCTGCAGACCAGTGTCACGTGGTTTTAATCATGCAAACAGCTAATGTTAGTGCAAAGTCATTGGCACAAATTTATAAACGGAAATTAAATGAAAACTTACGCAATTCCAAAAGCTGTTGAGACCTATAGATAACACAACTATGCTATCCAAAAAGCAAATGAACTCTGGAGGGCCTTTCAAGGGCTTTAATTTCGCAACCACGCAAGAATGTGTGTGATATATTTCGCTAAACAAGGAAGCAAAATATCAGGTTATCAAGGAAATAATGTCAAATCTAATAGCTCTTGTCTAAACCCTGTGGATATCAGGTAGCTGAAAACACACAGAAATCAAATACGGGACTATACTTTTTACGAAATGGCCATGATGCCCGTTTGCATGGGAACCAATCTGGCAGTTTCAAGTGAAACAGCTAGCCATACCAAAGCGAGGAAGACTAGGGAAAAACTACGATTGGAAATTTATCGGAGTTATCGCTTCAACATAGCCTTAGTTGGTGCGGGAGTAACAGTTGGCGAGGAAGACAGGGAGAGACAATGGAGTAGCAGGTTCTTATAGGCCTAAAGGATACACCGCAATGCCAAATATATTGACCTCGCAAATACGTCGATGATTGAGTGTCTTCTCTGTGCCTCCCAAGGCTAGTTAGGCCAGATGAAGTAGTCAATTAGTGGGTTTTATGGAAAAGCAACTAAACCGACATTATTTTTATCACAGGACATGACCCTACTGAGCCCCAACAGTTCAAGTGCGGGAACAGCCCCATTTCCCGGAAGGTAAGGAGCGAGAATGGCTTAGTGGCTAGAGGCGCTGACTACGGACCCAAGGTCTGTGGTTCGAGTTCCTGCCAAAAACCAAACTTTCACACAGAATGTGGAGGCTCGTCAGCTCTCTGTAATTCCAGGCATAAGAAATCACGAGGTTTGGAGTGGTCACATCGAAGGGAAGGACCAGGACACTGCTCGATTAGCTTAAGCTTCTCAGTGTCCTAAAAACTATCTTCGGAAGCAAGGTAGAAATAATTACAAATAAATACAAATGCAAATGGAGCAGAAAATTGATTGGAATCAATGTAGATAGTTAGGAATTCATTTGAAAAACTCTCTAGTGCAAAAAAGCCTAGGTCCGAGAAATAAAGTGTTCGCAAAACTGTGCCATCTTGAATTTGCATACAGTGTTGTTGCTGCAGTTGTGGCATTACGTCATTCACATGCCGAGCTTCGAGTCAAACTTTCAAAACATTGATGCTCGTCGTTGAAGGTTCTTGATTTGAGTGTTGTCGTTTTTTCAGTCATCATAGGTATGAATGATGGACTCTTTTCCTTATTAAGCCTTACTTCTAATTGCAAATATGTTAACTACATGTCCCTTATAGACAATATTGTTAGACACTACCTAGAAACTACCCTAACTTCACGTTGTCACATAAAGGTATTAAATTACGAGAATTGTTTTGAATCAAGGTTCGTAAATCTGAGTTGGATTGAAATGAGTCAGTCTTAGAACATGATTTTTAACTGGAATTTTGTGTGCTCTAAATACCGGTTTAAAAGAATTTGTTTAGGCCGAGAGTAGAGATTTGATTTTTTTTTGATTGATTTTGATTTAGGCCGAGATTTCTCGGAACTGAAGATTCATTGTGAACGCGGTGGCAAAGCCAAAACCGTTCTGATCTCAACTTGTTCTGTAAATACCTATCAGCAGGGACGCCTGCTGGAGATAAGGGCAGGAGGGGCAGTGCTGGTGCTGAGGGCAAATCGTAGAATTTTTCCATTAAAATAATCGAAAATTCTTTGGGTTGAAGTGGGTGTTGGTACGTTATAAAATATTGGTATGTTCCACCCATACAATTTTGACACTATTCTCGATACAAGTGGGTACAAAATGGCTTTATTCGCAACGTTTGGTTTATGAAATTTAAATGATCATTGGTGATTTAAATGGTTGGAAAATTCTGATTTCTAAGTCTAAATAATCTAAACCTAAATTAAGTCGAAATAATCCGGGGTTGCAGGATCATTGAAAGTGAAGAGGCAAATGATAATCACAATAAGCAAAAGCAGATCAAATAGTTGTTTATTCCAGTGGTTTAAAAAAGTCAGTTTTGTATGAGACGCCATTGGTTTTTCAAAGTTTGTTATTGTCTTCCGAAAAATAACTGTCTCTGGTCATTCTTTCTTTCCGGTGTCAAAGATCAACAGTATCAGAAAGGAGTTGTCATCAACTAGATTTCTATAATATTCTATAATCTTTTCATAGAAGTCGTATATTCAAGGGCACTTCTTGCCCCCTCTGCCCCTCCTGGAGGAGGGCAGGAGAGGCAGCAGCCCCCCAGCCCCCCCAGGGTAGGCGCCCCTGCCTATCAGTAATAAGTTGCGTAACAGATCAAACCTTAGGTGCAAACAGTAAAAGATCATCTGTACTGGTGACACAATTTTGATTTATTGGAGACTTGAATTAGCCCTAAAACAAATGGGGACTATTTGAGAACGGTGAGCTAGGACTCGGGGCCTGTGCAAAGCAGCTGTTTTAGATAGAGGAGCTTATGTTGATAGAACAGCCCATGATTTTTAGGAATGTTTCCAAATTCAGTGAAAAGTATTAAGAAATGATAAGCAATATTGTTATGTTAGATTTTTATAGTCTTTAGGAAGCCTCTGCTTTCCATCGGCTTTTCCTCTTAAGTATTTTGATGCTGATCCTCTAGGTGTACTTGTTTATTAACTATTGACCTTTGTAAAAGTTTAGTCTTGATATCTCTTTTCATTTATAAAACAGGTATTTTTATAGATGGGAAAGGTCCAGAGCCATGTTGCACAATCATTTAACCATATGCTCACAGAGGAGAGGAAAACTCAAATCCAAAGAAGTTTCGTCTGTTGCAAAGATAAAGCACAGCTCTTCAAGGAAATCACCTTGCTTACAAAGAGCAGTTTCCAAGGTTTGGAACCCTAAGCAACTGATATTTTTACTATATTTACGAAAAATGTTCTTCTGTGATTTTATACTAAAAGTTGCCCAGTTTTAAAATGTACTATCTAAAAATTCATTTTAGAACAGTACATATCCAAATTATGTAAAACTAAATGTGTTGTCAAATTTTTTAAATTGTCAAATGCCATGTTCAGAGGAAATAGATCTGTGTAACAACATGGTCACTGTTCAACATCTACACTTAATTTAGGTTTATCTACCCACAAATGTCAGGATTTTAAATATTCTAAATTTGTGCTGCTCTTACTTTGATGTTAAGCACTATGCATGTACTAATTCCAAAAATACTTACCTTTATTATTGTTTTAAGGATCTTGTCAGTTTGTAATAAAAAATTTCGAAACTAAGTCTAGAGAACTGTCAGACTTGTTTTGTTAGATTTTTCAAATATGAATATTTATAAGATGAACAATTTCATGCTATGTTAAAATTAATTTGTATTTTCAATGATTTTACAGATGCAATAGAAAGCCTTAATTCAATGTAAGTATTCTACAATTCTTAGCATTGATTTCAAATGTGTGAATTGTAAAGTATTTGGGGTTTATAGAATCGGAAGGTTCTAAATCACTTCAGCAGCGATCCCAAAGAATCTCTGATTTTCACAATACAGGCGACCATGCAACACCTAATGATCACATTAAATGTGAAAATTAAGCTATTAAGCCATCACATGTTCAAAACAGTCATCTTAATCTCCATTCTTTACAAAAATACTTTGTTATTTCATTCATGAAATTAAGTTAACTTTTAGAAAATTATTAATGATTAAAGTTTTCTGACTTGTCTTCTTTCTCAATGGCTAGGAAAAGCTTTGTACTGTCAAGCACTTGTTCACATGTTTTTTTTCTACAATCTTTAGGTTGATAAAGTCAGGGCCCAACAATGGTGGTCTGGTTTTGTTTCACAGTACTCCATGTGACAAGATTAACTGGAAAACGGCTGTCAGAATTTTCTGCATTCAGGTGTGAAATCTTTTTTTGCTTTTGGGGTACTTAGAAGTTTTAATATCATCTGAAGAGCACATTGCACAAAACCTGTGCTATAAAGTGAAATTATCAATTGCCCATTCTAATATTTTATTCATTTTAACAATTCTTTCATAATGACAATATTCTTTGGTTTTAACTATTGTTGATTTCACTGATGTTTGATGTCATTTATCTTAAAAAAATTCTATATAAAAATGTTTGCTTTTACCTTTTTTGCTTCATGGAAGCTTTCAGTCACTTGATATCTTGATTTTTGTAAATAATGAAACTTTGATTTCACATTTTTGTGATTCAGACTGATCAGAATAACTCAGACCCAGTAGTGACACGGGTCATGAATATCAGCCAGTTCTGGACTCTTCGAGGTGAACTTATGCGCGAGTTTAGAAGGCATTGCTACCCTGATGATGAAAGCAGTTTCCAGTTTGTTGATACTGATGGAGAGCTAATATCCTCTGAGGTAAGACACCTAATCATTGCCATGTGTCAAATATGATGTTGATTTTTTCTTTCTTAAGACCTTTTTAAGCAGATAATAGCTGCTATAGGCACCATTGAAACATACTGTAAATAAATTTTTCTTTGTTTGAATCTATTTCTTGTAAGTGAGACATTAGAGCAAATATGTTTAACAATTAATCAGTCTACAGTGTGCTTTGTAACTTAGATATGGTAATATGGGATTTCTTCTCAGCTTTATCAGGCATAGACAGAATTAGAACAGCCCAGAGGTAAATCTGCCCTCTCCTTTGGAGTTAAAAAACGATTTTCAACAATTAATAGCATATCATTTTCATCTACTGTACAGCAATTTTAAAATTTTATTTTGCAAAGTATTTATTTAAACATTTTATTTTCTCCTATTAAAGGGTGTTGATGAGTGTTCTGCCCAGATGATTGAAAGGTAACTTAGCATATTCCTTCCAATAGTCAAATGCAATTATCTGCATTAAAAACTTTTTTGATTACTAGAGCTAATTATTCTTCTAAATGAGAAATAGTAACTCATAATAATGATCATAACCGTGAAGTAGCCAATCACAGGAACAGAGTTGTCTATCATTATTAGGGCAAAGTATGGATGCTGTAAATTGTTAACCAGTATCTGATTATTTGTAAGTAAAAATTATATCTTTTATTGCAGATTAAATGCTATAGACATAGAAGAAGAATGCAGCATTTGCATGGAAACTAAAGCTGATGTATCCCTTACTTGTGCTCACAGCTTTTGCAGGAATTGTATTGAGAAATGGTGAGGAAAAACGGTTGTTTCTACAACAAAGCATCATTCAGAAATCATTGTAGAACATAGTAATATATTTATTGGTATTATGACCTCTTTGGGGGCAATGCAGGGAAATTCCTTTACATAATTTCTAAGCCCTTTCTGAGGCCTAGTTTTCACACCAAATTTCTGTCATTTAGAATTAGATAAGTCAACCAAAAGAGAGCAAAGTGTTGATCGAATTCAACATTAATTACTGCAACATGAAACAATTTGATTTGGTTGTTGTTGACCATTTCTGTCGCTCAATTTAGGGTCAATTGAGATATACAATATACAATATACAATATACAGCTTCTTGAGATATACAAAGAGTGAACTCTTTCAGTCTAGAAATTAATAAAGTAATTATAATACAGAGGACTGCCCCTTGAATTTGGGACTCAGAAAATTGATAGGCCCTTAATTGCATTGACTCTTTAGTGACATAGGAACCGGGAGCAAGAGGGACCATGGCTCCATAAATTTTTGGCAAAACATAGTGACCCTGTGAGACCCAAGAAGGCCCCTTGCAGAACAAAAATGAAAGTTGTTATGTGTCTATTCTTCTATCTGCCCATTAAGTATATATGTCTTTTCTTCTGTCTGTCCACTAAGTAGTTATGTGTCTATTCTTCTATCTGCCCATTAAGTAGATATGTGCCTATTCTTCTATCTGTTCATTAAGTAGTTGTGTGCCTATTCTTCTATCTGTCCATTAAGTAGTTGTGTGTCTATTCTTCTATCTAGATGATTCCTATGCCCCTGTACACATGTTTAATTTATCTATATAACATCTTGCTGACTCTGAGTTTTCTTCAAGGGCTTCCCACCAAACCGGTGACTTGAGGACATGCCCGCAATGTCGCCAGGTCATCAAAGCTGAGGATGAGTACTGGGTCATGACTGACATTCCGGACAAGAAAGAATTGCGTGAATACATGGCTTTGAGCATGGCGTCTCTGGCAACTGGGCTTTGAGACAACAGACAGTTGTCAGTTCAGACAAAGCTCAGCCTATTGGTAAATTGTAGATAGATAGTTGTAGATAGTTTCGTCACAATGAGGTTTTTCTTGACGCATATTTATAAGGTGCGGTTGCCTAGAATAAGGAATATATTATGATGTGGCATAAGATTATGATATTTGATCAGAATGCTCCACACCTTGTTTGCAGACTGCTTGTCACTGGGGTGGAACATTGTGGATAAATGTTGATCCAGTTTGGATATATTTTAAATACATGCCCTATTTTTTACATACATTTTCATACCTCTCCACCTGAAAGCACATTAAGAACGTCCCCTTGATTCGTCAATTACTTAATAAACCTTAACAAAAACTGATAATGACTGTATTATGTTTGATAGACTTGCTTCCCCTTTCAAATAGTGGTCTTTTAGTCGTCTATCTAATTGTTTGAACACGAATGCTTGACCACTTAATTGTTTGTATTAAATATACAAAGCAAGCTGCTCTTTGCCACTCCAAGCATTCATATAGTGCTTTATATTTATCTTTGTTTATGTATTTCAATTCAAAGGCTTGCAACGTGTTCCTTTTGGTCATTTAGCGTTTCTATGTAGAAAAACATTGTCCGTATTTTTGTAATTTCAAATCTGTGGACCTGTAATGTTTATTGTCAAAGATGTATTAAGGTAAAATTAAAACTGGCAAGAACATTTAGTCCTTTGCTGGCTCAAAAGTTTCCTCTAAACCTGAAAAATACCTGTTCTTGGAACAAGCTGGAACAAAGGTTAGCTTAAAAGCTCCAAGAATAATCTTACAGATGAGATGTTTCAATGGAAGTGAGATTGTCACCCAATTGATACTAATATCATCTCGGTTCCCAATTACTTATAGACACTAAATAGTGTTACTAATTAAGCACTAATTAAGCAACGATTCTTGAATTTCAAACATGGAACATGGCGCAGTTATCCTAGACTTTGAAGGAGCTTTGGTGTTGTGGTACATAGACTGCTTTGCTTGACAATTTTCTTGGTCATCTCGAGTCAAATCTATACATGCTCCCTATGCTGTTACCAATAAATTGTCTTTTTAAAGTTTTCCATTTGCATGCATACCTGGAACCTCTGTATCCATGAGCATTGTGCACTGACTTCAATTTCTTCTTGGAAAACTGTGAAACAATTTCGACATTTCTCCGTTGCAGGAAGAAGTTAACTTTTCAGTCAATATCTTTGCAGCAAATATTGTGCTCTTCCTGATTTCTCACCGCGTCTTCCATCCACATGTCCTTTAATTTGATAAAAGAAAAATAATCCGATAAATAAAAGTAATAAATGAGAGTAAATGTCTATTCAGCATAAATTCGGCAGGTTCAACATGACAGTAGGGTTCATATTTTACATTTAAGAGGGGGGGGGGGTTAAACGTAGGCCAAATGAAATCGCAACGGCAGAATTAGAAAACAAGGGATGGGCAGAAATGAAGTTTATAGTACGGACACCGAAAGCGACAAATTTATCAGAAATCTGGTCCACACTGTTCCCAAAATTACCCTCTCGATAAACAACGAACTGCGAAATATTTCCCGCGAGCCATTTCACTACCCGCGAGCGGCGTGATGAATCAAACAGATTGGCTGCGAGAGGATTTAACAAGCGAAGGGGAGAAAGTTTGAACTCGTTTTAACTTTTAAGCGCGGAGAAATTTTTCGCGAGAATCACGAGTAAGGCCCACTACGCATGCTCATAACTCATTTCGCGCGAATGTTTTCGCATTTCGCTGGTTTCTTTCTCACTCGATTTTTGGCTTTATTCTTGTGCTACAAATCCAGACATTTTCAGCGACTGTTAATCCAGATTTGGATGCAAATCTGAGCAAACGAGCGTCTCTCACGTCGTTTCGAGGAATCTCTGACTCAATGAAACATCGATGGTATTGATATCGGAGGAGGGAAATAAACATTCACCTTGCCAGTTCAAAACAGATGGGTACCGTCCAGCAGAGCACCATGGGTCTCTTGAGCTTTTACAAACTCTGATAATTCCAATGAGCCATTTACTAGT
This sequence comes from Nemopilema nomurai, assembly GCA_003864495.1. Lineage (NCBI taxonomy): Eukaryota > Metazoa > Cnidaria > Scyphozoa > Rhizostomeae > Rhizostomatidae > Nemopilema > Nemopilema nomurai. Next base: position 833,307 of record ML133380.1, read on the forward strand.
GTCTATTCCAAGCCCCGTCTTTTTACGTATTATTGTTTCTTCCACCAAGAGCGAAACGCTTCGATAAGGGCATATTTGCGACAAGGCAGGCTTGCACTGGTCGGATAATTTTAATGCTTTGGTGAATGTCCTATTTGGGGCCCCGACCAAATCCCACAAGCGAGCCATGCAAACGGTCTCAAGGCAGCCCCGAGGCAAAGATTTTGTCAACGGGTTATGACTTCTAAATTTTGATGTCAATAACAACTTACTACCCACGGGGCGCTTAATAAATGCAATGAATATAGAAAACTGATTCTGCATACATTAAAGGGGGGGTAATCTAAACTGCAAGGGTTTGTGAAAACTAATAATGGGTCATACAACATTCGGATAAATATGAGCAAGCTTCGAGAAATGTTTGAATAAGGAAAGTACAAAAGAGACTGACGACTAATAACTAGTAGATGACCTATGCGAGCTGAATGACAAATCCGGATGATAAATTTCTACTTATTCTGATTGGAAACTATTATAGATTGCGAAATATGATTGGACAAAGATAACTGCCAATCAACCACTAATTGGCTGCAAATATGGAAGTGGCTGGGTAGAGTAACAGTAGTAGGTTAAAGTTCGTTCATGGGAGCAATATTTCGGTGGGGGGGAGGGGGGCTGGGGGTTCGCCACTGTTTGAAACATTTGTGGTTGTACCTTAAAATAATAAAGTGGCGTGGTAAAAATGCAGTACTAGGCATTATATGATCAAGCAAACTAATTTAAACATTTGCCAAAGCTCTTTTGAGGCTAAAGAAACTTGGTCACCGTCAAATTAAGGGAATTTGCCAAACATTTCTTGTTATGAGCCCAAGTCTCTGTCGATAACAACATGTTAGACAAAACACAAATCCGGGGTGCTCTGTCATCTAGCATTTGGGTTACTAGGTCATGCAATACCAGTTAAGAAAATACTTTTAAAAACTCAATTAAAACAATATGGACAAGATTTCATGATAAATACATATGGGGAAAATTGCAAGGAAAGTTAAGCCTCTGATCCATAAAATATATTTCAAATTGAAATTTAAACTCTGTTGCCAATTTTCAAGTTCTACAAAAAGTCAGCTAGGGACATTTTTTCCTTCGGTTTTGCACTGTATGCCGCTGCGTCTCCATAATCATCGTCAGAATCATAGCCACCACCTCTGCCCCTGCCTCCTTCCCCTTCCACGACCACGCCGTCGCCCTCTGCCACCCCGACCGCGTCTTCCTCTCCCGCCACCACCACCGTTTCCGCCATCAGAAACAACCCTGAGTTGACGGCTGCTATCATTGTCGAACCCAGGCTTCTTTGCCAATCCATAGGCTGTTACCATAGGAACAAAAATTGGGTCGCAAAAAGGACAGCCTTGGTGCCTTGGGGTGCCCACACTTGTCTGCGACTAAAAGAAAATTAAAAAAGAAAATTAGAAAGGAGCGGAGATTAAAAAGGAAGAAAATTAAAATGAAAGGACTTCCTACAAACTAGCTCTAATATTTAAGATTATGGGAAGGAGGAAAGAAATCCCTAATTTATGAATTTTCAGGTCGACCAGCAATCACATCTTTTACATTTTTTAAGATGATTATTTGATTCTATGATTGTTAACCAGCGAAAGAGGGCGTGACCTACCTTGTTGAATTCGACGTCCATGAAGGCCGAGCCACAGTCGCACTCGTCATCTGTCACAGCGACACGATGCGCGTCCTTGAAGAAATGCACGATAACTTTGCACCTGAAAGTGACAGAAAAGCGTCATAGAAATCAAGTGATTACGTACCAAGTATTTGATTACGGCATTTGTGAATGAAAAGTGATTGATTACGGCATTTGTGAACGAGTAAGGTGTAGCCACAACTTGATTATGCCTTCAGCTAATCACAGTGACCATGGTGATTATAATATATTTCATTTTATTATGATCCTAGAGGATAACATAGGCGATGTCCAATATATATAACGATCATACCCTTGCTATGATCAATGGTGATCAATGATGATTGAGCTGATCATGATGGCAATAGTGTTGGTTTGTTGATGACTGATGCTATGCTCGGCAATGAGGGTCATGGAGATAATAATGATGACCATGTGATTGTGTTGATGATGATGATGATTTTGGTGATTACATGATTGTGATTATAATGGTGATCATGATGATAATGATGATAATGATCATATGCTAGTGATAATGATGATGATTATGGTGATTACATGATTGTGATTATAACGATGATAGGGATCATATGATTATGATTAAAGTGATGATCACAACCACCAAGAACCAATTGTTATGGCAAGCTGTCGTCCAGCTCAGATATAAACACAAAGCCAACCCACTTGTTGCATGCCATTCTCCATTTTGGACCTGATGTGGCGTCGAACATCAGCGTGCCACTATCACAGTCGATGCAACTTGCGACAGATAGACTCGCGATGGAGTGCTTACAAGAAGGGTGGGTACACTGGTTGCAGCACATTCCTTTTCGCATGTCTTCGAATGGCGGGTGATTATAGCAGTACGGACACATTGGTGTGCTCTGAAAAATTCAACAATCCATTGATCATAAATTGATTGCTTGATTCTTTGAGTGATTGATTGATTGATTGACTGATTTACCGCTTGATTAATTGATTGACTGATACATTGACTGATTGCAATGTTTGATTGACTGATTGATTGACTGTAATGATTGATTGGCTGATCGATTGACCTTGGACATTGAAAGCTCTTTGCAATTTGATAAACATAAAACATATTTTTATTCTACTGCACAACGCCTAAATTGTTTAGGCAGCCAGATGTTTCATGATCGTTACAGAACAGAGATTCTGATAGCCAGAATTTGCCTTTAACCTCTCAAATACGTCACTGGAGCAATATGCACAGGCAATGCTCAAAATAAACCAGATTATAAGATGCGCCTTCACGGCGACCCACCTTGCCTCCTCTGCCAGCATAGAGAAGCAGTTCGAATTCATCCAAAGGACATCGAAGCTCCTTGACGAAATAAGGGTACGAACAAAATGACTGTAAGCATGATGTTCAGCATAATGAAGGGGTTGTACGCTAGGCACATAGTAACACCAGGTAACAGATACTTCAACGCAATATCACGGCTAGGTAATACCGGGCGATTAACAGGGGCAGGTTTCGAAACAAGAGTATAGCAATACGCGCCGCATAAGTATTGCACCACACCGTGCTAGGAAATACACAAACATTCACTTCGGCTTCGCAAAAACAAGTAATCACAGTCATTAGGGCTTCCTCTTTAAAAAAGGCAACAATCGTTTATACTCAAGGCGTTGATATCACAAGTGTTAGAATCAGTGACGTCATAAACGTTGGTGTTAGTGACGTCACTAGTGTCAGTATCAATGACGTAACAAGTGTAAATAACAGTGACGTCACACGTGTTAGAACCAGTCACGTCATAAACGTTGGTGTTAGTGACGTCACTGGTGTTAGTATCAGTGACGTAACAAGTGTAAATAACAGTGACGTCACACATGTTAGAATCAGTGACGTCATAAACGTTGGTGTTAGTGACGTCACAAGCGTTAGTATCAGTATAAGTGTTAGTATCAGTGACGTCATAAGCGTTGGAGTTAGTGAGGCCACAACCATCTGGCACACAAAGTACATTCCTTTCTCCCTTCAAAAATGGCCTACGTCTAATTGTCCGTACCTGGGACAGAGGGAATTAGGGCTTCAAGAAGGACCCAAAGGGGAGTGAAAGAAAATTTCCAATGCTCATGATTCTTTAGAAGAGCCCCTTTGCTATCTCGGCAACTTGATGTCAAGTTTTCAGAGAACCCAACGGCCTAAGCAAGGCGAATTAACATTTGGATGATTACCTTGAAAAGCTTGAGATGTCCGTCGTAAGGCAAACTGTATGTCTCGTCACAGTGGGCGCAGTGCAGGCGACACGGCTTCGCAGTGATCAACTTCATGTAGCGACGGCACTTTCCGCACCTGTGAAGGAGCCAGACAAATTAAGCCAATGACGTATCAACCCAGCACTGGGATATTCTTTATTTATAATGATTTGGATTGTGGTTTATCAACCACGGTTTATCAATCAAGGGAGCTGGTTTGGATGAATCATGTTTTGGATTGTGATACATTAACCTTATAAAGGGACATGGAATATCAATCATATTTCGGATTATGATACATGGACCCTATAAAGGCTCATGGTATATCTATCAAACCTCGGATTGCGATGTACTAAGCCTATTGAGAGATTATGGTATATCAATCATATTTCGGATTATGCTACCTCAACCATATCTTGGCTTATGTCACAATAACTCTCAGGTGGGGGCATAAAAGCTGTTCTTTCAATTAAACCTCAGATCAACTTTACCCGAAAAAGAACGGTGAATCATATCAACAAAAAGGGGGTTAAATAACACTAATTTGGATGATGATGTGATGTGCAATCGCTACCTTGAAAGGGGCTTTCCACTTTCTGCTAACTTTGTGAATGACACTTCGAAAAGCTCGTCCATATTTTCGATGTTTTTACGGAAATATTCGAATTTACTGTTGAAGCAGTTGATGCTGTGATGTAGGACTGCATTGAAATCCGCCTGTAGGTGAAAATTATGGTAAACAATGGTAAAAACGCATCGAGATAACAGAATCTTCAATAAAAATGGGTCGTGGACTAACGACCTGAAGTACATTGGGTGAAGATAAAAGTATGATAGAATATAGGATCAATCAGAGCTACAAAACGTAACCAGGGAAAAATCGTAATGCATTTATCGTTTGTCAAGGGTCAGACTCGGCTCAAGACCTCGGGTAGCCTAGCCCTCTTTCCAACGAGACGATCGACGATCGATTTCTCTTCCCTCGCAGAATGGTCATCTTCTGGTTAAACAACAATCAGAAGGATCATTTTAAAAACTTTCATCTGCTCAGTTTTTAATGACTATACCCTTCTTTTGATAGAATTACCCCCAGGCTCTGTCCTTTGGGCTTTTCATCTCAATATCACAATAATTTTACTTATGAGCTTCAAACACATCAAACGCTAGTCAAAGCTCATAAACATTTTTGGGTCCAAGGAAAGATTTACTTCAGAAATACAATACTAATCTCTCGCATTGTGAATCAAAATCATCTTTTGAAAAAAATTGTTACCAAACTGGAGAAGATCAAGAGTTCAGGCGAATCTAGGGATACAAATGTTACGAATTTCTATAACAGAAAAAAGGAAGGGAAAGTAGGTAAAACAGAAATCAAAAAAGAGAAGAAAAAGAAAAAAGAAAGAAAAATAAATAGAATTAAAAAAAAAATTAGTACCTTTCCCTGGGCTATCAAATTGAGCTGTTTCTCCAACGCTGCTCTCATTGTTGGCAAAACCAGCTCTGGATCAATCTGGTGCGGAAAAAATCTCTACGTTTCAATCTAGACAGACCAAAAAGAAATCAAATTCTTGTGTGGTACGCGGCCGCTAAAGAAATCCCTTATGTCAGTTGCCATTGGCATGCCGAGAACGAATGAATACCTTGGATAATACCTTGCCCCCATATATTCATATTGGCGACTTGTCACTCAACAGCAAAGTCTCTTCAATTGAAAATTGCTTCAGCTTATAAATAAAGCTCAAAGAAAGGCAGTGAAACGACTGATTTCGTAGCTAAACGTCATTTCAACTGTACAAGACTGTCTCCAAAGAAATCACACAGTTGAATGGTATTATTTCCATTGCTTTATTACAGCTACCTTGGATTTTCAAAAGTTAAATGCAGCATTCCTAGCTTAGCATCTTTGAATTCCTAGCCTATTTCTTGGAGCTTATCTCGCAACAGGTACCGTACCATTTCAAAAAGTACCACTAAGAATAATGAAGGCTTCAAGAAGAAAAGCCAAGGAAAGGTTTCGATTAATCAGTCATAATAAGTATCATAACGAAGTGGGATACCTTCTGATAGCCATGGACAAGGACTATGCCGAGAGACGTAGGCTGAAGGCGCCTGCCTGATGCAACCTGAACATAATTCCGCTGGCAAATATTGTTAATATGAACCGGTATGCTGGCGTCCTAAAACAGATGAGAGATGTCTAAGCAAAGGATCGCCTCAGCTCAAGCTAGTGGCATCCTGTCTGATCAGCTACCGATGGACAAAGGATCAAGGTGTAGTTAACACCTACCAAAAGATACCGGAAGATAAACCTCGCTAATATGAAACAGTTTTAGGTACTAAGCTGCTGCGAAAATTAGCATAAAATAATGTCAAGGTGGATGACCTAGCCAGCAATTGTAATTTTCAAGAGATGGTCAAGGGGTGCAGCTCCCCTGTTCCATCATAATCTGCTTCTGTTTTACGTATATTTAATACTGCAATAGGATAAACAGATTTTGAAAAATTGAACCAGGAAATATTAAAGATACAGCAAAACTGTTAAATGACGTACAGTTCCAATTCCATGTTTCTCCATTTTACTAATGAGTTCACTTTCAGTCAGCAGATCAGGAGGGCTCGTCTGTTTTTCCACCAGCTTGACCTACCATGTGACAAAAAGAGCGTTGACTCGGGGTAGGATGACAAGAAAAACCAACAACAACGACAACAACAAGAACATCAACAACAACAACAACAATAAGAACATCAACAAAACGACAACAACAACAGCAACAACAACATCAAGACTGACGAAGCAGGACTAATTTATAGCTTCTTCAACCGATAATGAAATGAGATGTGAGAACTTTCAAGATGCTGCAACAAATGGGCCTAAACCAGAGAAAAGCACTGTTTACTATATCAAACCGACTTCTGAAATCGGTCTCATTTCCCAGAACTGCGACGTTATAGCTACGTTAGATCACTAGATGAAATTATCTCTGCGGCACTTACTTCCTTGATATCACACGTGGCTCCTTTCTGGAAGTGAGGAATGGACTCTTCCGGTTGGATTGCCTGCCAGTACATAATCGTGGTGAATCCAGGCGATTTCAACGTTTTCCCTTCGCAGCTGAACTCCTCTTTGTTGACACGGAATCCGACTGTAGTCAGCATGTATTTGCAATCAAAGCTTACCTAAAGAGTGAGTATTCAATAATCGATTATCATATTATTGGTAACATAATGCATGTGAACTCAGAAGCTTCCGGGGGAGAGGATCGAATAGAGCATAGAGAACTTGGCAATCGTTCAGTCAACGAACGACTGTGTTTTACCGTTTTGTGTAACTAGGTTAAAGTGCTAGATTAAGAACCAGAGAAACCGTCAATTGTATATCAGATACAATAAAAGACATCGCAACACAGATATAAACATAGTTATGCTTGTTTCATAAGAAAATAACGATTGTTCACTGGGAAAAGGTGTGTTGATACGCTCACTATTGCCAGGTCAGGCGCAAAGGCAATAAGAAATCTCTGCTTTGGAAGTTCACTGTTGCAGCTAGTTAAGTCAAGATAGTTAATCAATTTGAGAATGGAGTTAAGTCAAGATAATTAGTTAATTCGAGAAACCTGAATAGATAAAAACATGTTATCAGACTTCTTTTGTTGCAAAAACGAAGAAAACTCACGGTGGCAATAAAGTGCCTGACTATATAGTCATAAACCATCCAGGAATCGTGCGAAAACTCATTCTCACTGGCTGACTTCAAAGGGGTAATCGGAGGGTGATCCCCGACATCTGTTCCTTTCCTATAAAGAAGAAAGGGTGTAGAAACGAGCAAAATTTAATGATATCCCATTTAAAAAGATTAGCTTGAATAGTTTCATAGATCGAAATCACATTTCTCAGTCAAATAAAAAAATAACGTCACAAAAAGGAACCCTTTTTTGAATAAAGAAAAAGGTAGATATCATATCTGATTTTTTATCGTCTTAATGATTTCAAGTATCAAAGTTCTTTGTAGCAAAGATGAAGGGAGAGAAGGAGTAATGGTAACACAGAGGGAGTGATGGGTAACACAGTATTGTAATCAAGTAACCAGCGGTGGGGAAACAGTAATATAATCAAGTAATCATTGATTGGGAAAACAATAATGTAATCAAGTAGCCATTGGTGGGGAAAACAGTAACGTAATCAATTAATCATTGATAGGGAAAACAGTAACGTAATCAAGTAACTATTGATGGGGAAAACAGAAATGTAATCAAGCAATTATTGATTGGGAAAACAGCAATGTAATCGAGTAATCATTGATAGAGAAAACAGTAACGTAGTCAAGTAACTAGTGATGGGGAAAACAGAAATGTAATCAAGTAATCATTGATAGAGAAAACAGTAACGTAATCAAGTAGCTATTGATGGGGAAAACAGAAATGTAATCAAGCAATTATTGATTGGGAAAACAGTAATGTAATCAAGTAATCAGTGATTAGGAAAACAAACTTTGGCTTGGAGATTCCATCGCGAAGCAGCTCTCTGACGTATGAACCCCAGAGTGGGTGATTTGATTGCTGTTTTAACGGTTCACTAAAAAGCAAAAGAGAACATAATTTAGAAACAGAACTAGAGCTGACTGATAAACATCTATTCTATGTTAAAAGTATGTACTAATTTAACTTGGCAATAGGATTAAATGAATATGATTACGTCATGATTCAATTGCGAGTCGACTTCAAGTGGATCGAAGAAAGTGGCTACCCGAACAAAATTTGAAATTTCCATCAACAACTACAAAATAAAATCAACTAGAAAAGAACTATAACTAGATATAACTAAATATAATTAGATAAAACATAAATAAAATATTACAAATGTTATAGACGAACTGAATGCAAAAACTGGGCAGCCAATAGTTGTTTGTGTATTTTAGTAGTTTGAATTAATATCACGATCATTAGGCTAAGCAAGTTGGTCAATGAAATCAGTAGCAAGGGCCTAATGTTCTAATCGGCCAAGTGACGTCATCAGCAGAGTCCTTCTGACTGATTTTGGATTGATGTAAGATATGCGAGTACTCACATCAAGTCGAAATTCTCCGGGTACTGGGTCGTTTCTGTTCTTGGGTAACTAATGTATCCCTGTTTGCGGATTGAAAGATGATTTGAAAACAAAGGGCGGCAAATGCAAGGGCAACAAATAAAAGGATGCTACGTGGAGACTTTCTAGATAAAACAACGAGAGATTGGTATCATTTATATGAAAGCTGATGGAAATAAGGGTCAGAGGGCCTATTTGTTAAGGAGGAGCTGGTATGAATGATATATAAATACAGGAAAAACTGAAAGAATCAAAAGGAACACAGCGACCCCTCCTTGAAGATGGAAAAGTAAAGAAGAAGAGGAAAAGGCGAAGAAGAAAAGGCGAAGAAGAAGGAAAAATAAAGAAGAGGGTATGAATAAGCGGAAAAAATTTAGAACATGGAAAGAAGTGGAAGATGGAACGAAGTGGAAGATAAAATGAAATGGAAGATGAAAAGTATGGAAAATTGCTGGATACCCATATGAAACTCAAAGATAAAAATTAGCTCACTTGGATGTACAGTTTCTCAGCAATATGCATCGTCTGTTGAGGTCCGATTCCGAGCGAAGAAGATGCAACTCTGAGCATTTCCACTGTATTTAACGCCCCCGGGCGTGCCTTCAATTTCTCCTTCGTTGTAACGCTTGTCACTCTAGAAACAAGATGAGTTGTTTAAGAACGTGCAACCAAAGTTTGGAGATCTAAGGCATAACAACGTGCAAGAGAATCAATCAGTTAATCAATCAAGCAAGCAATCAATTAATCGGTGAATGAATAAAGTTGTTGGGTGCTTTCACAGGTAGATACATAGTTATATCTAGATTGGGTGACAAGCCAACTTAGATTAATCTTGTGATTCAAAGCGAGTTTTCCATTGCAAAAAGTGGGACAACAAAGGTCCAGAATGTAACTTTGCACTTGGTGTTCTCCTGTTTAGGCCAACGTGGGAAACCGACATTACTCGAGAATTTGGGCCTGTGCGGAGTACCGGACATTAATCCAAGAATCAAGAAAAAGCAGACATTACTTCAAGATTTTTATCAGTTTTGTTGCTACCAAGAAGACTTTATTCGACCGAAGAATTCCTCAATTCACAGACTAGTTAGACACTATACTAGTAACAAACGAAAGATATTTACGAAAAGGTTCACGAGTAGGACAAACGAAGAGTGCATTGTCAACAAACTGTATACAACTCATATAGAATCACGTATACAACTCACATGGCATCAGTAAACCCTTTCACCATGTTATGAAACATGTTACCGACATCTCTGTCGAAAACACGGACACGAGACCAGTCCAACTTAATGCACTGACCAGAGGGTAATTTTATCTAGAGTGAAATGAAATTAATTAAAACAAAACGAAGGAGCCAATATCAATACGTGAGTGACCGCTATGTCAAATAGGAAAAAATTAGATTTTCATCATTTCGACTGGATGGTTAGATTAAATTGAAAACCAAATGACTATTGAAAACGACAATAAAACAGAACATTTCATTTTGTTAATATAAAAAATTATTCACGATAAAAAAACAACACCTATTGTGAGATAGCCATGTGTATACGTTCGTTATATAAGTAAGTCAAAAATTGGTAAAAATGCATAAACACTAGCGCAAATACAAAACTATTTAGAAAATGATGAAAAGTGAAGCTGAAAGACAAAAGGCCTTAAATTGTTTTTAAAACTGTGTTAATGTTTCCCAGCTGGCCCTTGAGATCACACCGAGAGATAAAGACATTCTGATGAAAGATAAAGTGGTAGACTTTTCTAGATTACAACAGAAGTGCATAGGAAAAACATAACAAGTATATTTTCTAGCTTTCTTGACAACATTGACAATAGAAGGGCAATGTACCTCAACTTGTAACTGCCAGTATGGTTCTGGTTTAAACGACTGAATCTGGTCATGTCTCTCCACACAGAAGCCAAGTGTTGGTGTTTGACAAGGGCCGTAGGAAATAAGAGAGCTGTCCAAATCTCCATACTTTCCCTGTAAATTGAATATGAAACAATTATAGAGAGTGCGGAAAAAGAACCGACCAGAGAGAGACTCGAACTCACGACCCCTGACTTTGTACGCCAAGTGCTCTACCGCTGAGCTATCGGGTCATGCTTTCAAGCCAGCACTCGAGGCCAAGCCATTTATCCTCACTGCTCCTCTCTTTAACCGACTGCACAGGGGAGCCATCGCAGCTCCATCGCAATGTGCAGAGGAGCTGTTTAGTGAGAGAGATTTGCCCACACCAGGAGGGCCATCCTAGCCCCGACACTGGATAGGGTGGAGGAAGAGAAAGTGTTATGGGCAACAGGATTTCTTACGAAGAATAATAGAGAGTACAGAAAAATGACAGACCCGAGCGAGGCTCGAAGCCACGATCCCTGACTTTGTACGCCAAGTGCTCTACCGCTAAGCTATCGGTTCATGCTTTCAAGCCGTCATTCAAGGCCAAGCCATTTATCCGCACTTCCCCTCTCCTTTCGTAGTCTCTATGATTCTTCGTAAGAATTCCTGCTGCCTATGACACTGAATACGAAAGTTTACTTGGAGAATAAAACAGAGAATTTAACTAACTTCTCCGCAGAATCAGGAGAAATGCTTCGTTGACTAGGGGCAAGAAAATTTCTATATAACATACCTGATCATAAAACAATAAAACATCCCTGTTCACACCCATAAAACGTTAAGTCTTTACTGATAGTTAAAGAGGATTCTGCAATGTATAGGAATTTTCCATCGGAAAGTCCTGTTGTTGAAAACTGATCTTTCTAAGATAGCCGAAGAACAGTTTAGGCTGCAAAATTGCTATCTATACAACGCTTTTGGTTTATAGGGAGGGACGGTCCTAAGTTGAAATCTCGACCTTCACTCTCAATGTGATGGTCCTATAGCCGTTTTTGGTGCTGAGAACAGGACGGTTCCATATTGCATTTCCGAATTTCCGAGTTGTCACTCCGACAACTGGGGCTTTGTGCCACATACAAATAAACATATTTGTAATACAGATAAACTGTTCCAGGGGAGTTTACAATTATAACGCTTAAAGAAATAAAGCTCTAACTAATATCAGGGGCAGTATGCAAAAAACGATGAGAGATTGATCTAAAATATGTAAATTGGTAAAATAGGTAAAATTTGCCTTCAATTAAACATTCAATTAAACGATTTTCGGAACTTTTTTGAGTGGAACTATTCTTGTCAAAGCGTGCTCACGTGTCAACAATGCTCGCAAAGTTGAATACCGACTGTGGCAACGAAATTAGCTAGCTATAAAAACCGAACCAAAACATCAGAACGAGAGGATTTCGTATAAAGAAAAGCATAACAAGCAACAAAGAAGATGAAACCAGCAATTTAAATGCCCAGTATGAAGAAAAAATGCAGGGTTCGCAGAGAAAAACCCTCAAAAAGTTAATCTTTTATTTGTCCAAATATGATTAAATAGCACATTATTACTAAAATAAGGCGCTGGAAAAATACAAACTTATATTTCAAAATTAAAAGTATATTGAATATCATATATACGTTGATCATATACGCATGTGGAATATGGGAAATGACAATTCCAATGAACTATCGCAAGTTTCACGCTTTGTCGTGCAACCAATCAAGAGGTACCATTGCCTAATCAATACGTTATGATCGTATTGGGCGTGAAACTATGAGAAGGAACTAAGGGCTGTCATGTTATTTCTATATAGAACCATGTTATATCTACGACCGTACCGTTCTATATAGAACCGTCTTGTTCTACTTACGACCGTACCGTTCTATGTAGAACCGTCTTGTTCTATTTACGACCGTACCGTTCTATATAGAACCGTCTTCTTCTATTTACGACCGTACCGTTCTATATAGAACCGTCTTGTTCTATTTACGACCGTACTGTTCTATATAGAACCGCCTTGTTCTATTTACGACCGTACGTTCTATATAGAACCGTCTTGTTCTATTTACGACCGTACCGTTCTATATAGAACCGTCTTGTTCTATTTACGACCGTACCGTTCTATATAGAACCGTCTTGTTCTATTTACGACCGTACCGTTCTATATAGAACCGTCTTGTTCTATTTACGACGTACCGTTCTATATAGAACCGTCTTGTTCTATTTACGACCGTACCGTTCTATATAGAACCGTCTTGTTCTATTTACGACCGTACCGTTCTATATAGAACGTTTGTTCTATTTACGCCGTTCTATATAGAACCGTCTTGTTCTATTTACGACCGTACCGTTCTATATAGAACCGTCTTGTTCTATTTACGACCGTACGTTTTATAGAACCGTCTTGTTCTACTTACGACCGTACCGTTCTATATAGAACCGTCTTGTTCTACTTACGACCGTACCGTTCTATATAGAACCATCTTGTTCTATTTACGACCGTACCGTTCTATATAGAACCGCCTTGTTCTATTTACGACCGTACCGTTCTATATAGAACCGTCTTGTTCTATTTACGACCGTACCGTTCTATATAGAACCGTCTTGTTCTATTTACGACCGTACCGTTCTATATAGAACCGTCTTGTTCTATTTACGACCGTACTGTTCTATATAGAACCGCCTTGTTCTATTTACGACCGTACCGTTCTATATAGAAATGTCTTGTTCTACTTACGACCGTACCGTTCTATATAGAACCGTCTTGTTCTATTTACCACCGTACCGTTCTATACAGAACCGTCTTGTTCTATTTACGACTGTACCGTTCTATATAGAACTGTCTTTTTCCATAAAAAACCGAGCCGTCCCATTTACGACCACGTTTTATAAAGGACCATACCGTCCAATTGGCTTGGACCGTAATTCACTTAAGATTGTCCCATTCCGCAACCATAAAAATTCTAGACAGGTGATACCCAAATGGAACAATTCGATATAGAACGGTTCTAAGTGGCAACCCAAACCCTACCCGTACCCAAGTGGAACTGTTCCAACAGATCCCGTAAAAGTGTGGCCCAATGCCTGATTGTCCTTACCTGAAAGTACCTGGTCTGAAATCGGGTGAACGCGCAACCAACTCTTAGATCCAACTCCTGCCTTGCATCAACAGAGAGTGACTCATTCTTATTTGGCTCTGTAAGATTTTGCATTGCGTACCGAATATCTTTTTCTGTCACTGCAGAAAACTTTGCTCTGAAGATGACCTGCAGCCGAAATACCTTTTATTAATTGTGGGTAATGCTATATGAAAGACATAAGTTTCATTAACATCATTAAGTAGCTTTTGAAACTCTGGCTAGAAAAATAAAAACATTTGTTCTAAAAACTATCATAGTGACGATTTGCATCATGATGGCTTCCTGGTATAGTTTTGCATGTATTAAGGGACTTATACCCAAAGAGAGCACTGGGAGAATCGTATTTTTTAATGGAAATAAATTTTACCTTTTCTCCAGGCTGCCCCCTCTTCATTACAGATTCAGTACAATCAACAACCTTAAAAAAATGAATTATGACAGAAATTATGAATATTTACTACCCCAAATCTTCCCCAAATCCTCTCAAATAACTATGTAGAAAAAACAATAGAAATTGTTAAAGTGTCCTTTAGGCTTCTAAAATGCCTAGTAACAATTTATTTGAAGAAAAGTTTAAGTAGTTCAATATGAAACATCAAGTTGATGCTGTATAAGTGTATCAGGCAAGAGACATGACACAGTACTTTGCATTAAAAAACAAAAAACCATAAAATGTACACAAAAATAATCTCTGTAAAATGAATCCGGAAGAGAAAGATGCTTGAAAGAATTAATTGCACATTAATTCATCTGCAGCCAGCAAAAACACAAGATAATTGTCTGTTAATCTAAAAGCAGTGTATCTTGATAATTGGAAAAGAACTTGCTAAGTTAAAAAAATACATGCATAAACTACATGATAGACAGCTGAGAAAAATTAATGAACAGTGTATCCATTGCAAATCAAAGACAATTTTATTCCTAGCAGAACAGAGTTGTTCTACACTACCTCAAAGCAAATGTTTTCACCCTCCTTGTCACAATCAAGCCATAAAACAAGGTAATCAACTCCACGAGCCTAAAATCAAACCATCAAAAATTCATTGCAGTAAAAAATACTCTGCACTCCAGGTACAAATTTGTTGATGCTACAATATCTTTCTTTACAACCCACTTATTCCTGGAATGAAAAAGTTGCAATATCACAAACATGAACATTTGCAGTCCAAACCAAGATAAAAACATGAAAAAGTATGTAGGAATGAAAAACAAATAAGCCCTCAACATCAAT
Organism: Nemopilema nomurai; assembly: GCA_003864495.1. NCBI lineage: Eukaryota > Metazoa > Cnidaria > Scyphozoa > Rhizostomeae > Rhizostomatidae > Nemopilema > Nemopilema nomurai. Next base: position 848,541 of record ML133380.1, read on the forward strand.
TTAAATCTTTGATTACCAAGATATTCTACTGGGTTTCAAGTAACTAGAATGAATGAAAAAATATGATGATACCTCAGACTCCAGAAATTTAGGAATATTGAGATTTTCCATTGCTTCCTTTTTCCTTGTTGGGGCTTCAAAAAGTTCTCCCTACAAAATTTACACAGGTTTAAAGTCCAAGCCAAGTCTTTTCAAAACAACCCTGTATCACTGAATACAAAGTACAACAAAATTTACTTTAAAAAAATTTCCAAAAGTTGAAAAATCCATTTCAAAAGTCCTGTCAAGCTCAAACTGAAAAATTAATGATATATTATTTATAGTTCACAGTCTTGCTTTTATACTCCTTCTTTTCATATAGTAGCATATGAAAAAGCAAAGATATGCATTTCCTGCCATTCTGATATCCTATCGTCTACATCTTCTATAAACATTTTGAATTTTAGAAGGCATATAAACGTAAAAGTTTTATTTAGGGTTTTGTTTGGGCAACTGTGGCTTTCTTGACTTTAGTGAGGCAATTTAAAGGAAAAATTCATGTCTTCAGAGCTAGAACAATTTTGAGGTAGCTGTTGGTTCTCTAGAAATTGAGAGCAGAGAAAAGAAGCTTACAGGATCCACTACATCCCAGTTATTATACTGGGACCTGAAGTCCAAGGACATCACATGGCCACAGACAGAAGTCATCTTAAACTTGACTGTATGTCCAATAAAAGTTCCATGGTACTCATGAACCTGACACGCTGGGGACAGACCTATAAGATAATGCATTTAAACTTTGAAAATTATTAAACAATTACTAAACTTTAGAGTTAGTCAGATAGCTCCAGGTGTTTTAAAATCTAAAAAAAAATATTTTCTTAGAATGACCTAAATAATTTATTGCTATCCAAAGCTAAATATTCAAAATAACAATATATAATAACACATATGTTTACAGAGGAAACCTTTGACATCATTAGTAAACTAGGGTTACGTTTAATTAGGGTAATCATGTCTTAAAAACAATGAATAATTTCTTTAGAAAATCTATTCATAATTTCAAAAGTAACCTTTTCTAGAATTGACTCTGCCATTTGAAAGGATCTTAGCAATCGAAAGCGCAAGAGATGGCTTCTCTGCAACCATCAAAACAGTCTTCATCTTGGTACTGTCAGAATTTCTTGTTGAAGCCAGTGGCCGACACTTTAGCTGCTTCGATGCACGAAACACGTTTTAGTTTTAACAATGAACACTTTTAAACATCATCTCTAGACTGCAAATTCCGTGGTTCTTGCCAGAAAGAAATCCCTCTTTCCGACCTTCCCCTGCCACCAGCCAATCCACTCGTGGGTTGGCGCCCGAGAGACATTATGCTTCAGCCTCCAATTGAGAAGAACTATCAAGAAATCACAGACACTTTTTATGAGGAGAATTACTGCTTCTATGGTAGCCGTGATTCCTTGCTAACTATTTATCTATTCTTGTACAGACATATTCTGATTACGTCTAGCATACAGCATTTTAATCCCCTCTATTTACTTCATAGATACCCCATCTCTGTCTCGCGGTAATCAGAAGTATCAATCCATGTAGAATCAGCCCATGAGTCGCGGCTTTAGTTCTTCCAATGAAACCGCCCCAGGTGCAATATCATCTGCCTATAAAGCTCTGGCGCAATGCAAACCCACCATGGTAATAAAACATCTTAAATTTGCACATCATAACAAGATTTTAATAAGTCTGGAAAACAGCCGACGAGCACAGCCATATGATCAAAAGAATAGCAACTGCAAAGAGAAAACTATTTTTCAAAGTAATAATTTCATTTTCCGTACAAAGATTTAACGTTGGAGTAATAAACTTTATCTTCAATAGTAATGCAGGCTTTTAAAGCATAATCGAATATTTTCTCAATAATATGACATGTTTGTAAATCTTAATCTCAACCAAGGATAATTAAGGGGAAATTACTAGCCCCCCTGAGCATTTAAAGACTGTAAGCCATTTCTAGGACGCTGTTAGCCATCCCTCAAAGATTAGTTCAGTTAAACGGAAATGCTGGCTACAAGACTTTTCTGTGACTATACCATCATTCTTTAAGACACTTTATTGCCCTTTTAAATGTTGTTTAGAGCCTGAGGGGTTCTAGACAGACTGCTTTAAGACGAATACTAAATAACAATTGAGTCAAAACAGGGGGTTCAGTGCACCACCTGCACATAATTATACTGGGATTGGTTGAAAAGAAAGTATGATTGCAGACTTTGTTAGAGCTACGGTGTCACATCGTCTGCAAGCGAAATGCAGTGGCTGAAAATTTTCACTTGCATCTTGGCATTTGCTGATGTGATATCAAGCAATTCAAGCCATTCAAGGCAGGCCCGTGTGTTAAGCTTTATCAACAATTACCAATGGAGCACAGAGTCAACCACCATTTTTGTGGTTTCTGCAGGACAGTGTTCCCAAAAGTGTCTCTATTTGGCCAAAAGGTGCATTGGTGCAAACTTTGGCTCAGATTTGGAGAATGGAAAGCACCAGTGCCAATTGGTTCACGGCATCGGCGAAAATGACCAGATGCAACCAAGAAGTGGTTGGACACATTTTAAATTAAATGCGGTATGCTTCTGTGTGGAAAATGCTTCTGCATTTATATATCTCCCATTCCTCCGGCTCATTATAAACAATCTTTGTTGCCACAAGGATTGCCGTGTCTTTAAGCAGAACACGTTCTGCGTTCTTCTAATATGTATACATCACCCTTATTCATTTCATAGTATGTTCGTGGTTGTTATCTCTTGTGATAGAAAGACGTTCAGTTGAGTAAAATACTGTTTACCCTGTCATCTTTTCAAAGAAATTATGGCTTATAATATAGTGTAATATATCATGTAGTAAAGCACCATCTGCTTTTGACCTCAAATCATACCAAGATACGAATTAATTTGTTCGAAGCTGGAGAAAATTCATTTCGCTTTTGTTCAATTTGCAGATTGAGGAAGAACTCGCAGCAGTGGGTAAGCATAGCCGGGAAACGATAAAATCTTCCAAGGAGGAAATTCACAATTTTTTCCAGCAGTAAAATAAAGGGCCTTACAATGTGCCCAGGCGGTTGCTATTTCTTAATTCTTCTACAGATGGATTTTGGCCGAAAGGGTCGAAGTAATGAAAGTGCAGGCAATTAATGAAAGGGAAAATTGCCAAAGATAAAGTTCAACTGAAGCAAAAATTTCTTAATACGGGGAAACAAATATAGGAATAAAAGACCTATGTTTAGAAGATTACTGTTAAAATTAAAGATCCTTGACTTATCTTCTTGACAAAAATATGATAATTTTGATAATAAGTATTTAAACATTTTAAGTATTTCGATGTGCTTATAGAGCATTCAAGACACCACATTATTCAGGGCACAATGATGACTGTCGGGGCCCTAGGCTCAAAGTTATAATGTATGTTAAAGTATGCCAAGATAGTTCGTGCCATGCTACTCAACAAAATTTGCTTGGGGCCCTCTGAAGTTAAAAACCTTAGGGGGTCCCCTTGTCCTGTGAGCCCATGGGTAAATGTATCACTGACACTATCCATCTATGCACGAGAATCATAAATAATTGCTTGCATCTTTTTAAATATCTTTTACAAGGAGCAAAGGATGACGGGGCAGTTGCACCAAGGAAAACCTCCTGCAAACGAATCAAAGAAAGTGACCCCCAATCTCTAAACGGAGTGTACTTTTTGGAGCATAGCCAAGGAGGCTTCAACGTATGAACGCATACTCATAGTAAAATATTCAACATTGTCAAACTTTATCTGAATTGTCATGGCTAGATCAGTCTATAGCTAGATTAACTAGACTTTAATGGGGGTTATTAGAATAATTTCTGAAAGTGATGGTGGATCGCAATAGCATGAATGTGGGATAGTTGCCACTTTCAAAAATAGAATTCATTATAAATTCCAAATGGAGCTTTATGGGGCCTTATGCTAATTATGGGATCTAAGTTGCCTTCCCAAGTTAATACTGAGGAGGAATGAAGAGCGACTCCTACAACGGTCTATTATTGGAGCATTGCTGTTCAATGTGTTTCATAGGCATACTGTGACATGACGAATGGCGGATTCACGTTAGTGGCAAGATTCTCCAATCGAGACAGTAAAGGCTGGATGCAAACCTCTGGAGTGCACTGGTACTCTACGGAACAGTACGGAGAAGTGAATTCCACCAACAACAACACCGATATGGTTAGTCCGGCTTTTTCCATGGTCAATGGCAACGACATAAAGGTGACCAGGAGCGATGATGCTACCCACACTGCCTTGCTCCATGCCGAAGATTGTTTGGAAGGCAAAACAATGAGAGGAAAGATGACGTCATTCGGCGACTTCAGGTAAATATATTTTGATCAATGTTAGAGGGTTAGAAAATCGTTGAGGATAAGGGCCTGATGGCATTAAGTGAAGGAGGGGACAAGTTAAGAACACTGAAAAGTGAGTTATTCATGTTTGATTTAGTGCAGTTTTTGCAGTGCCTGTTTGGAGGTCATACAATTTTTACGGAGGCGTAGTAGTTTTCATGAAGGCCACTACAAAATTCTTGGGGGGCCGTCAAGTGACTTAATATTGAATAACAAATTTTAACCGCGTTTCTGTCAGGTTGTTTCTGAGAACCTTCCTAATGCTATTTTAGTTTGTTGAAGACAATTTTCCAGAATGCTAGAAACAATCCGTTATTATTTTTATAATCCTTATTATTATAATCGTCATCCTTAGTCCCTGTGAATTAAACTTCAAACTGCAAAGACAGCCACTTTACAAATTGCGTGTTTCAACAAAAAATAAATTATGTTTGCAAAAAATAGTGAGCGCAATAGAGTGTGAATATGACAATGGCAATACCCGCTCTGTCAAACGTGAAGGATTCAAGCAAGACATCAAAAAAGTTCCAATCTCTTTTTTAGGCAACTTTCCATCATATTCCTCTTTACTTTGGCACCTTCATAGCGACTTACTGGGTAACTTCCCAGTGCCCTTCTTGTATGTGCAAAGAATTTATCTGCTTCACCAAAAATCCGGGAAAAGCAAGTATTACATCAGTCATTTTGTCTTTGCTAGAAATGGGATCTACTGGTCTTCCTTTAGTCGATGCCAAGGTAACTGCACGGCCTCGTTTTCGGGACAGTACGCGACAACGAGTGGATTCAAACACGCCACATCAAGCTGCACAGGAGCTGACAATATTCTCGATGGTAACAACATTGGATTTTGGTGCAGATATGGCAGTGGAGATGGCGCAGTTATCATGATTGGCGGAGGTGGCCAAACTTGCGACAGAGCGGACCATGGTATTGGCGTGACAGAAGAAGACAACCCAAAATTTGGAGGGACAGTAGGCTGTCGTGATTTTGGGGACACAGCAGCAGCTGGCAGCACTGCTTACTCCCTTAATCTTTGGATAAAGTAGATTTTGCACTTTGAGCTGGGTGGTTCATCATCAGGGTATATTGCTAGGATTTGCATTCAGAAGAATTAATACTGTAAAACACTGGTTTACATAATTATGCTAAGCACCAATATGAAAATCCTTTCATCCTTCTATCAAATTCCATCCCTTTGAAGAAATTTCTACTGTTAATCGAGTCATCAGCAACACGAAGCCTTAGAAATAACGGTTGCCTAGCTACCTCTGCGCAGGAGCATATGCTTAAGGTTTTGCAAAGACATTGCCTTTTACATTATCAACGCTGTAAAATTATCATCTTAATAGCCAAAGAAACAAGGAATAAACAGCATTAAAATTTATAATAATAGATACATCTAGGTTACAAACGATGGCATTTATTGCGACATCTTTTTGAATAACATGAACAATGGGCATAACATAAGAACGGCCGTCACTTCTTGGAATTCGAGAAAGAGGCGATCAACAAATTGGATCATGACACTAGATAAAGCATTGCACGCAAAAACTTAAAGATACCCTTTAGCGAGCGTGTATCTAAAGTCTTGGTACGATTAGGCTGCTAAATTTTGTTGTTGATGGCAATTTATATATTGGACCGCATGCCATGCAACTGTGTGTATTTCAAGAAAGCACTGGAGTCCACGTGATATTTTTTCGTAGAAAGGCTTTAGTTTGAGGAAAACATTTGTTTAAATATCTGGAGATGGGGGAAAACATTGGATACGGAAGAAAAATACTTTCCTGTGATAACTCAAATAAAAGTGATTTGTGGGCCATATTTTGAAGCGAAATCATTGATTTTGACCCAAATTCAACGATATTAGATGCAATTATTAAACTACAGATCCGAATTAGATTACATAAGAAAAAATTACAACTTAATTACGACTAGTTTTAAAATTCTGTAAAAATGAAGCGTGGAGGTCATGGTTCGGACTTTAAGAAAAAGTAAAAATGAAACGTGATGGAACACTTTAAGCAAAGTCTAATTAGAAGATACTTCCATTGAGGGAATTTTACATAGCAGGCTGAATAAGAGGCTGAATAAGTATCTAATGAGAGGCTGAATAAATCGGTGAAGGTGACAAAGTAAGAGGCGGGATATTACGAAAACTCGACAACGCGGCAGTATCACCTTACGAAGATGCCCAGCCGTTTTAAAAGAATCTAGGTTGTTTGTACTGAAAATAAATACAATCTTGCTGCGACAATATACTGAAATTTTGTATATTAGGAACAGAGTGACTATGATCATCCTATACGTGAAAGGTGTTGGTTGGGAAAAGGATTTTGTGCAAAAGAGACAGTTAGCTTCGAAATTCGGCATATACAAAAAGTGGCATTTGAGATGTTTAAATTGAAGAAAAGATTAAATAAGGATAAGTTCCTCGTTATTCAAAATGAAAGAAATTGTCATCCTATAAATTTCGCGAATAGCGGAACAAGAACCGATTTTCACATCACGATGCAACTACTTGGCTTGGATTCCCCTTTTTCTAAGCTCAGATTTCTCTGATCCCCAACTGGCGTGTTAATTTTCTTGAAGTTCCTAGAACAATTTTGAAGCATTCCATCACTATAGGACAATAAGACAGCCACACGAGCTAGGCTACGCAAGATGCCAGATAACATTAGTTTTAAATAAGGGCTTAGAAGAAATTTTATGTTGCATGCCTTTCTATAAGCAAAACTAGAGCACACTTCAGCAGAAATACGCTCTGGTTTTTCTCTCCAGTCACCAGAAACGAGGCCGGAGTTTCAACCATACACTACCACTGGAAGGCCCAATACGTAGTAAAAAAGCAATCTAATAGAAACGAAAGCGAGGCTCCATACCCATTTGTTCCGACAAGCAAGCTGCTATTCTCGTTATTGTCGATCATGGGTTCACCCGAACACGAGGCTGACTTCTGGTAAGGCCGACTAGTGTTTAGTCTTCGATTTCTCCTTCGCAGCTTTGACACCTATACAGGAAAACAAGGGATATGAAATGGGTCAAATCAACAACATTAATGAACACTCTAGATTCACAGCTACATTAGTCTTTATGACGTCATACACGACAGCTAAAGCTTATAAGCATACTTAGGCTCATATGTTAAAAAATACGCATATAATAAACACATTTCACAGCCACAGAATTTTTTACCTCACTTCAATTTCTTCTGAAATCAAGTGTAAAAAAAAAACGCGATGAACGAGGTTTAAGCATATCCATATGAAACAGAATATCAGACAGTAAAATGAGTTTTGAAATCAAGTATAAAAAAAGTATCACGCAAAGAACGAGGTTAAATCAAGTATATTTTAAGCATAGTTGCAGGCTCAAATTGGTAAATCTCAAGCATAACGAGCTTAAGCCAATTTACCCGTATGCTTACAAAATATGCAATTTAGCCGTGTACTTTTGAGCAGTTTTCAGCGACTTTAAAGATCATGAGCTTTGAAATCAAGCACGTTTCTGCAAAATAAACTCTCTTATCCTTTGCTACTGGTTACTATGAGCCGTGTTGCTTGGCTTTATCAAAGAAGCATAATTGGCTAGATGGAACACACCTTTGACTTGGCTTGGTAAATTGCCCCCTTCCGTTTTCTTTTCTTGCTTTGCACATTATCATCTGTCAGGCTCCAAACTTTGGAGCCAATATCCCTTCCCTTTTCAGGATTCATATCTGGGATAGTCTGCTCATTGCTAACCTGATACCCAAGATTGAAGCTGGAATCCTTTTCTGCAAACACAGGGTCATCTGTCTCCTTTTCCGAATCTTCCAAACCGTAAGCTTCATCTGCAGAAAAGGTTCATCTAAATTGCATCTGCTTGAAAACTCCGGGTCTTATAACAAAGTATGACATAGAGGTCACATAATTAGAACGGATAAAAAACTACCTTGACCCTGCAGCTATTTATCATGACCTTTTTTGGGTTAAAGAGCATAAATGTTGACCTCATTTGACCTTTGACCTCGGTTTCTATAGCATTTATGTGATGCAGCATTACGCAGCAAAGAAACAAACAATGATGAAATAAGAAACAAATGAAAAACTATCGAGGAACAAGCGAGAAAGCATCACCATAGCAAGAACAAGCGGGATTATAATTGTCGCATATAGTTCTTTTTCATACGACAATTCACAGATGCATACGTTTATGTATTCTGAGTAGTGTCGGACGAAAAGGTACTTTACGTATGCGAAAAATATGGTTCCTATTAAGCTATTTCTCGCTATTATGATGGTTCTCACGTGCTGCTAAAGGAGCATGCGCATTACCTTGCATGTTTCGAGGCCTTTTCGCCGAGCCAAAACACCCAGGAGATGAAGCCGATCTTTTCGCCTCGTTCTGAGTATCAATCAGCCTTTGATTGACAGCACCACTGTCATCAGACTTGAATCTTCCCGAGCCAGGGTCTAGTCCAGCACGGCCTCGTTTACGTGAGCGAAGCTCTCGTATTGGCGTAGCTGACTGTTTGGCATAGGAGTCATCAAGATGTAGCCTCCGTAGCCTCGGCTTGACGCTGTTCTCCTTTTTCGCGGAACTGAGGCACGAAGGCAGCAGAGATACTTTGTCCTCGTAAACCACGAGGTTTGGTTTTGTAGCATTGTCGGTAAGTTGAGGGAGAATGTCCTTTCGCATTGGATAAAGAATATCCTGCTTCGGACTGACGCAACTTTGCAATTGCTGGAAAGAAATCGAAATCATAAACGAAGTCGGTTGGGAATAAATATGGAAGATTCGGAAAACGTTCCAAGCACGTTCAAGGAAGCCTTTCCTTTAACTAGACCCATGATTACTACACTTTTATTTGTTGGCGCAAATACTGTTAAATAATCCACGGTCTGGCGAAGTTTCACGGTGGAATCTTTTAAAAACTTCTCAGTAATTTTGGCAGGGCCGACATTTGCTCAGAGGGTAGAGAGGAGGAAACTGGTTAACACAAAAGGTTGTACAGGCTTTTTCTCTAGATTGCCACTAGACATTACTCAAATCCATGAAAATCCACGAAAATAAAGTAATGAGAACTTACTTGTAATGGTGACAATGGGTTGTTCTTTTTCAGAAGCTCTTTGGCTCCTTTTGAACGTCTCATCCTCGAGTCTCGTTTGAATGCTGCATCCGGAGGAGTGAATGGGTCCGTATCACCACGCCGCAACGAGGCCAGGTTAGTATGGAGCTCGCTTGAGGTGAGATACGTATGGTAATCATAATAATCATAACCGCTAGAGTTGTCGTTAGTATGGAATGGTACGTAATGCTAAAAGAGCTTAAAAGTGATGACATCTCGAAAACTAATGATGGTAGCACTCAAGCCAAGCATTAGCAAACAAAATCATAAGGGTGAGCATAAGGGTAAATTTCTAATAAGCGTGCAAAGATGTTAGGAACAGTTTGGTGTCTCTATTTGGAGCACCTCAGCTTTAGCTCTGAGGGAAGCACACTTAAAGACAGCACGCAAGGCTAACGGGAATTTTATCAAAATGGCCTAGGACTATGAAACTATAAATAATACTAAAAGACTGGTGAAAAGAAGGCAAAGGTCATTATCAGTTTATTCTCACCTGATAGCATTCTTGATGTCTCTGACCCAAGACCGGGCATTGTGTTTTGATGTTGAATAAAGTAGCAGAGTCTTGCCTTTGCAAATCACCTTCAGAAGATATAGTGATAACATAGTAACAGGATATTGCTATAGTAACAGAGAATGGCCATAGAAACAGAACATTACCATAGTAACAGGATATTGCTATAGTAACAGAGAATTGCCATAGAAACAGAATATTAACCGAGCAACAGAATGTTAACATAGCAACAGTATGTTTCCAGAGCAACAGAATGTTACCACGACAACAGGATGATACCACAACATGTTTGCACTAAATATTTGTGTAAATATAGATATTAATATGTTTTCATAATTTCGCATAAACGTCAGAAATAATTAATACAAAATTTTCATGATTTAATTAATAGATACATTGAAAAAGCTGACAAAGAGCATCCAATTCCTTGCTTAATTACATTCCCATTTATCCAATTAATGGGTGTCCCTCCCATCTTGAATAAAAGCCATTTTAGATAAGCATTAAGTCGGTGTTCTGAAGCAAAAAATAAAATGAAGAGGTCCATTGGAACAACAAGTTAAAACTTTTGTAAAAATTTATTCCTCTGCCATTCAAGATCTAGGAAGAAAACGTCATTGCAGATAAAACGTCAAAAAAGGAAGAAAGTTAAATTGCAAATTCTGCAATTATGGAAAACATTGTAACCGGCGTCAACAACAAACCTTGAAAAGAGCTCCCCCGTCGTTGGGTCCGCGAGTACCGCCCATCACTTGCTCGATAAGGCAGTTGATCAGGGGGAAAACACCACGGCAGCCGTAAGTACTGCAGGAAAATGACACTTAAACATTGCAGTTATACATGTAGCAGGGTAAGGTGTATTCTTACAGTTAAGCATAAAAACTTGTTCTGAGACACCCTTCTAACGGAGCAGCGTCACTTCAGCTATTGTTTACGGTTATGCAGCATTTCTAGGCATCTTGCTAAACGGGGGACCGCATGTATAAAAAGCCATCGAATAAAATAATTCACGAGTATGATTTACATGTACAGACAAACTTTTAATCGCTCCTGCATTCACCCCAAGCATGATTCGTCCAATTTAGCTAAAAAGTTATTACTAGGATTCCACAATAACTTTGAAGTTAATCTACAAAATCCTCCCAAAATCCTTCACCCTGGTTTAAAGAACAACTAAAACTCTTGAAACCTGGAGGATTGCGTTATAACCTTGTTGCTTAGCGAAAGGTTTCGCGGAAGGCACACTTCCAAAGATAGGAGGCGCAGTTCCGGAAGTTAGAATTGGACGTGTAATTGCATAATTCGCGCAGTGCTGATGCATTAACTAGGAAAGCTGGAAAGAAGACGAAAATAACTTCTGACCGGAAGCACATTCTTACCTGATGGATTCCTTCTTTGCGTAAATCAAAATGTCGTTAAACAAGAAGAACATTCGGTCTTTCGATCCACCTCTCTGACAAACCTGAGATTACAGTAAAAAATAATGACTTTATGAAATATCAGGACTTTGAACAATATAGCTAAATGTAAGAAAAAAAGAAGAATTTACCTTTGATAGCATGCCTTCTCGTAAGAATTTTCTTCCTGCAAAACACACCAATAGGCTCAAAAATCACAAATATATATATAACTTGACAAAGGTTACTGTCTATGTTGCGTGTTGTCTTAACATTTATTTCAATAGCAACATCTCAAATATAAATGTTAGCAAATATAAATGATATGACAAATATTAAAATAAAACCAGCTGCAACGGAGCTTCAAAGCAGAGGGTCTCGTCAACGAACTCTTTTATTGTGTGCTTTGAATTGAACATTAAACACTCTATGTTTCCGCAATTAATTATGTTTTTGGCACGCAGCGAATACGAACCTGGAGCAAGTATTCTAGGAGCACTATCACCAACAAGACTTTTTTGGATGCTAAGCATTTTGTTGAAGTTTTCATGCAGTCGGAGGCATTCATTGATGTGCGTAGCAACCTTGCTTACCTCTGAGCAGGCATCTACGAAAACATGGTAATATTAGTGAAAAGGTCTCAAGGGGGACAGTTATATGAGGCCATATTCCAAGAAACTGGATGTGGATAAGGGAGAAAAAGACGAGAAGTGGGCGAGTGGAGGAGATAAAAGGATAAAGGGAACCGGAGTGGGAGAAAGAAAGTAGGGAAAGAGAAGATGAAGAAGGGGTAGAAGATAAACGAAGAATAGGGGGAGTGGAAATGAAACGGTTCTATAGTGATTAACAAAGATTGCGTTGCTACAAAGTCGAAGAAAGACAAACCGCTCAGCTTTTGGTAGTCTGGGTGATCTGGCAAAGTTTTTTCCAGCAGTGCGTCTAGGAGAAGCTTGTATCTAGAAATGAAACACCACTTGGTCAAAAGCAGTGAAAATCTATAGTTTTCGGTTTGGATTCGTATTATTTCACTGAGCAAGAACTAGCGGAGCCAGTTTTTGCATGCTTAAAGTACTTTTTCGCCCGACACTCCACAGAGTATGCAAACCAAAAGCTGGAAAGTAACCAAAACGTTGGAAAGTAACCAAAAGCTGATTCCGCTATTTCTAGCTATTGTGAAATTTTGGATCGCAAAGAACTTGTTCACACATTATTTCATTAGTTGGTATTCAAAACAGGTAAGCTTCCTGCTCTTTGCATCTTCCTGCTCTTTGCAAGGAGATGCTTCCTGATCTTTGCAAGGAGATGCTTGGCTTTACAGATCGGTGTCTCATTTGAGTTTGATTTGATTTTCTCCAACCATCAAATTATTCTAGGGCAGGATTTCAAAAGTTTACAGATTCATAGCACAAAGTCACAAACATACATAAGCTGTATAAATATCATAATATATCATTTTTTAAAACTGCATTATTGGTACCTTGGTATTCTCTGGATTGGTGTTATTAACAATGCCCTGAGCTTCAAGCCACCCATTTCTGGCTTTTCTTCTTGCATTTCCTTGAATGCAACAAAATCAGGATTTTTCTTCTCTTGCTCCTGTGAAATGAGAGAAACTTGAAGTTAATATATTTCATAACCGACAACATTTATCAATAGTCTATTTAAAAAAAACCGAAATAGAAGGTAAGGGAGAGTTTAGAAGCATAAATGTGTAACGCATGCAATTAAAGTGCGTAAATGAAAGTGCATAGACCCAAGGCAAGGTTTCAAGCACAGTTTAATCATATAAAAACATGCAATTCAAAGCACTGGATTGGTTAAAACAATTATTAAAGCAGCATATTTTCACAAAGATGCAGATATCATTTAACTGAAGTTGAAGGAAAAGGGGAAAGTTTCAAAACTTTGTTAAAAGTCTAAACATGGCTCAGGGGGCAGTTTCTAGAAACAATTTACCTCTATAGTTTTATTTGATCTTTCAAAGTTGTTGGCATAAAGCGAATACAGCTTCATAAAAGGTGCAAGTTTATAAAGGGCAGTTGCAACATCATCTGTTTCCATTAGCTCAAGCAATTGAACATTTACAGAGCATATTCCTTCAATGTTACCAAAAATGGCTTCAATTGCTGCTTTAGGAACAAGGCCCCTAACTTTAACTGGCACAAGAAACATCTACAAAATAAAAAATTAACTCAAGTAAATTTATATCACAGAATAACTGACTGTTTATTTAATCAAATTTACAACCAAATCAACCATCTGTGGAAATTTTGTTTGCTCGTTGTAAGTCTACTTATACAAGTGCGCAATTTGGCTCAGATTTGACCAAAACAAGTGCGCAATTTGGCCCTGCTTGGTAATTTCTTCCAATGGCTGAATAAATTTTTTCAATTTGCACTTTCAAAGAATTTGAATACTGTCCAAATATTTGTGATTTGTCTGCATAGTATTTTTCTAGAGCAAGAGCATAAAAACAAGCAATGCTTACACACTTTCTTGGTAAATTAAAGTCTCAAATACATTGGCTCATTCTAGTCTATACGGCACCATAGTTCCTTCATTTCTAAATATTGACACAAGATATCTAAATTAACAATACAGTTTTTAAAGCAAGATTATTGGTGCCATATGCTTGTAGGTGTGGCCCTTAACACATATTTTGTCTTCTTCTGAAAGGGTCTACTTACAGTGATCAGCAGCTGCAAATGATGCTGGTATGACTTTTCACTATCAATTATTTCATTTATTATCTTCTTTCTTTTTCTTGTCATTGTTCTTTCCTGCAGGCATTTCAAATCAACAATATTAGTGATTCATTCTACCTTGCATCCAAAGGTAATTTTTAAGACATTGAGAAGCTTAAGCTTATCGAGCAGTGTCCTGGTCCTTCCCTTCGATGTGACCACTCCAAACCTTGTGATTTCTTATGCCTGGAATTACAGAGAGCTAGCGACTCTCCTCACTCTGGGTGAAAGTTTAGTCATGTCAGGGACTCAAACCACTTGGGTCCGTAGTCAGCACCTCTAACCTCTGAGCCATTCTCCCATACAATATTAGTAAGAAATTTTCAAAAGATATTTTATATTATAGTATTGAAATATATACTATTTTAAGTGTGCTCTACATCTTTTATAGGATTCACAAACTGTAAATAGTAATAAAGAAACACATTTCAATATAATTTTATGTTCTATTTTGCAACAGCAAAATCAAATGGACTGATAATTAACTAATTACTAAATTACAGTAATAATTCAACATCACAACATTTTTCCACAGGCTTTACATTTTAAGTTTTTAATTTGAATTTAAACTGCAAAGCTGTGTCAAAGTCATCTAAATAGATATGCATACAATGATTATATCAATGTATAATTAACTTTACCTTAAATAGTTCCTGGATTTCATTTGTAAAAACTTTTGATGCATTTGAAGCTTGCAAAGACATGAACTTTCTGGCTCCCTGTGCAACTGCAAAATACTTTGCTAATTATGACTGATAAAATTATTAATACATGGAATAAACAAATTAGACAATTCAATCAGAAGTAAAAACCAAACTTTGAAAAATGATCTTCTAGTATTTAAGAATTACCTTTTGAGTTGAATGGACTGCTGAAAGTTCTAGCCAAAGATGAAGACATCTTTCTTTGGAACTATCGAGAGATGATAGAGTTTATATCATCTCTCTAATCATATTTACAATATAGTTTATTTCCAACACTTTTTAAATCAATGGAATATCAAAAGATCTGAAAAAGTCAAATTGTAAAGTAATTTAAACTTTGCAAGATCTTCTTTTACAAAACAAATACTAATATTGACAAATTGTCCATATTGACTTTATGGCTCTGTTTCTTCAAAGCTCAGACCAAAAGAGTGTGAATTCTAGTTTTAGTGATATTTAGATGACTGTTGAACGTCGATTGTGTACGAAAGAACAAATTAATGAGACACAAGTCAACTTAATATAAACAACGAAAATGTCGTATAGCCCAGACAAAAGACGTTTAAAAGCATGTTCACACCAATTCAAATCCACAAAATGTCAAAAGTGCTGTTCATATGATTTATATGATGCAGGTATAACAGTTTTCTTGCTAATCCAAATGATTGATGGCTATTTTCATTCCCAATGATAGAGGAAAGGATTGTCTTTGGGAATCCTCAATAGCCCATTGTTGGCGTGTGGCAGGACGTTCCTTGCTAAAGTAATTGACAAATACTAGATCACATGGAAAAAAGCTGTAAATAGCTACTTTAAATAAGTCAGTTACACCTAGCATGTTAATTTAATACGGCATTGGATAGCATTTGTCCTTTAAATTCATTAAAACCCGGAAGGCGCCAAACTTCGCGTAGGATTATCAAGGAAGGAGAACTTATTATTAAAAACCAACAAACCTTCTTTCCAAACTTTGGAAATCGGAAGTTGTTTATAACTTTAGCTGCAATGAGAATTGGTTCTATACCTTGCACAACAAATTTATCTTCAATGTAACTGCTTTACAAATGTTGGAATTTTAATCAAAGCCGACTCGACAACTCGTTGCAGAAACCACAATTTTTGAATTTCCCACAAAGAAGGAATCGCTAGATACCAGACCGCGAACATGCAAAAGAGGCAAATCACCACTTTCGTCATTACGAGGCAGGAAAACATATTAAATAGTTTTAAGTGTTTGTATGGGAAAATTGGTTTGATAGAAAATTAAATTTACTTGCTAAAATCAGATTTATGCCAAATTATCTACATACTTCACCTTTTCGAAAAAAAGCGTCATCGAAAAGTATTACAATCCCGCTGTCACATGTTATTGTACTCAGACCTGCCAACTTTTAACTTTCAAAACATGGAGATTTCAGATTTTTGTTGAAAAAAAATTCGGGAGATATGGCCATAAACAGGGAAATTCCTGGAGTTTGTTGAATTTCTGGACAACATACATGTCAAGAAAGTCATGGTGACCAAACAGTTAATGAAAACAATTATAATGGGTAGCGTCATCCAGATGGTTCTTAATGTTTTGATTAATTTGCAACACTATCAACGAACTTGTCCACGTACTACAACACTACTCCTGAAGGTATTACATGCATACAATTGTACCAGAAACTCTTAAATACACAAACGCTCAAAGAACTCTGTTCACAGAATGCATGACGTCATTTCAACAAGATCACTGATGGTCACACAGTGCAAGATATCATTTTCCTTTCGTAACTCAAATTGCAATTGGTGATCCTGGGTAGTCATCTACCTCTGGTCCTTCTTTTACATATCTACAACACACCCAACCTAACAGGAATGAATTGCGCCTCAATGGAAGAAGTGGAAGATTTTTCTTGACCATAATAGTTTTGATGCACACAATTCAGATTATGTGAGCCCATATACAGCTTTAGAAATAGAGAAAAGTGCATTGGCAGTTTTATATTTGGTTGAACTGAACCTTCTGCGACTTCAATTGAAGAACAAAATAAACTTGTTAACTTGAGCCAGACATTAAAAGGCAACATCTTTTAAACAGCTTTGATTTGAAAAAAGAAGTCAATGTGTGCATAAAAAAGTTTTATTGCATTGCCAAAAACACCTTCAGAATCTTACACGGAAATAAACAGAAAATTACTGAAAACCCGGACCAAGGCCTAGCTCTCTAGCAGAGAGAGCACTGTTTAGTTTTAACTTGTTCCCTAACACAGTTTATTACTTCTTCATTCTTAGTAAAAATATATCATGGGTAGCATTTAGTATACATAGAAACAGGGTGAATACCTTCAATCGCTTTGAAATTTAAAAGTACCTACATGTGGGCATGTGAGGGTTAGAGGTGAACTCAAGGAACAGTAACCTTTTAATGAATTTCAACTTAACTGTCTCATCTAGGTCTAGAGATTGCATCTGAGGTGTAGCAAAACAGTTGCCTTTGGAACAACAAAATATAGACATCAATTTACATAAATTACTTATCGTGCATGATAACATTACTACTAAATAAACGTTAATCTTCTCGCGCATAAACATTCAATGTCTGGTGGCCATTCATTTCCACTATCAACCTCAGTGACCCGTATAAAACACTTATAAAATCTCAGTAGGTTGATTCTATGCTGTAAAATTGTTCTTTGGTTCAATTTATGCATCTACTTCTTCTGCAACCAAAACACCAGTGCAGTTACTGCACAGCCAGCCAGAAAAACTCCTATCATTTGCCCAGAGGTTGAGCCAAAATAACTGATACATGTGTCCTGTAATAAAATAAATTTAAAGATTAAACTTAAGACTAAAGACTAAGGCTGAACATAAAATTATTCTTCCTAAAGTTCTGTATAAAAGCAAGAGCTTCAAAGGTTATTCATAAAAGTAACTTAAGTGCTTCTTAAAATATAGGGTTTTCTAATCAGTAACTTACATACTAAGTCTACTTCTATTCTGTTCACCATGTCTAGACAGAACCAGCAAGATAAAAAAAATTTACCTACCCAGCCTCCAAATTGGGCAATCCATTTGACTAATCTTTCGCCAATAAACTGAAGAATCCATTTTATGATTGTTTTTAATAAGCCACCTTCAAAAAGTAGCTTTAAACCTAATCTGTAGGCAAGATATAACAATGTCACAATTCTTCCCCAATTAATAACTCCATCTCGAAATAACTCAGATGCAATAGAAGAAAATGTTTCAAAAATATTATCCTTTGTCACTGTCAGCTGGTCCAGCTGGATATTCAGCTGCTGGTTATTAACCATATCATCTCCAATCTGCCTTAGCGTGTGAGCTGTTGCCCTAAAAATTAAGGAAATAAAAAGATGTCATATAGTTAGAAGGTCTGAAATTCACATGAATAATTGCTAATAGCATTTGTGCACACAAGTTGATGTAGAACTGAGAATGTGAAACTTTGGGTGTGAATATACATTTCAAGACATCAAGCTAATTATTTCAGAAGCCTTCAGAGGTAATTCTGAATTAATACACAATTTGAACAAGTACAGTGCTTTCTATTCTAGCAGATCTTGTCCCTTTACAATACAAATTTGGAATCATAGTTCAATTAGGCTTATTTCTATATGAATTAATTTATATCTGACCACAATTTTAAACCAAACTTTTATCACAAAATAGAGCAATAAGTAGATCAGCAAGTGAGTAAAAAATAAAACCAGCAAAATATTTTTCTTAACAGTCTATAGCCATAATCAAGTATTTCACTCACATTTGCTTGGCAAAAAATCAAAATTCCTAAGAAACTTTGATTCAGGTCTTGACCAAAATTGTAATAGAAATAAGCATGTATTGATAAAATACCTTTTCACATGCCGACATGAATCCCTCAAATCATCAGGGACCTCAAGTCCATCATGGTCCAACTGATCAGCAATAAAAGATGATACATATCCCGTTGCTTCGTGCATCACCTCATCTATGGTACTGACATGTCTGTGAAATACACTTTGCTGGTATGTCCTCCTTCTGGTTGACCTTGGTGTAGTAGGAGAATCTGTTTCGTCAAAGTTGTCTTCATTGTCTTGTTCATTTGGCTCTTCGTCTCTGTCTTGCCGTCTGTCAACTGGAGGACCCATGCTTTTTGGCACAAATTGAAAAAATAATGTTCCTGTAAAAAGAATCATGATATTTTTTCCGAAAAAACTGGATGACAAGTACAAAACGATGAACAACAACTCAAATTAGGTCACCCTATAGCCCTGTGGGATACCTAACATGCTTACCACAGATGACTTCTTAGAACTAATATTTTTTTTAAAACAAAGATTTTTAATAAAAGTGCTATTGTTTATTCTGGCAAAACATAGACATTCATGGCTACATCAAAAATGCTAATGGTTATGATAAAAGTCACCTAAGTTGTTCAAAACAATTTAAGATGAAACATATCAAAATAACAAATAAATTAAAAATTGACAATATGTGTCGAATAACCTAACCAACCCACTTCGTTGTAGAGTGAAAAGTGATTTCAGGTGTCAGAATTCTTTCGCTTCCGTGACGTTCAAACAGACACGTTAAGAACTTACATTTAAAGCAGTTATTATTAAACATTTTTACGAATCACGTAATGCACATTTCCCGTGCATTTCACATCGATTTTGACTTAACAACGACAAATTAAAGCTAAATTCGACCCATAAAATTAATCAGGGCGCAATTGTTCTATTTCTCACATAAAATGTCTTAGCGACAGCATGGGATTACGATTAAGAATGGCCTAAAAGACGCAAATCAGATACCGAACGCAAGAAACATTTCATTTCTCACAATTAACGGTGCTAATTTACCTTACCATCATTAAATTTTTCTCACCTGAAGTGTTTAAAATAGTTTGTAGTGTTTCTTTACTCTAAAACATAGCTTTCGAATCAGAAACTTTTTCCAAGATTTAGGACTTCTTCTTTAGTTTGTCTAGGCGGAAAGGAGCCTCGTGTCTATGGTGAGGCTGCCCGACAATGACGAAATGTCTGGCATAGAAAGTAGATTTAAAGGCATGAGTCATGATAAATGGAAAGCGTATACCCAAATTGCAAAAATTGCTGATAGCTCATTTTGATAGCTCCGTTAATCTGATTGGCTGTCAAGCAAACTGCACACATGATTTTTTAACCTCGCAGTTGATGCACGAAAGCCGATTTATCACATGAAAACAGACAACAGCCCGTGGAAAACCGCTATTTACCATGACTAAATGCCTTTAATTTAACACTCTATAAGACAATATGAGGCTTCGTAACATGCTTTTTGCACTACTTTCATTGGTCAGGATTACCTATTTGCCTGGTTTTTGAAAAACAAGCTATGTTTAGCCCTGTTCAAAGAAATTTTTATTCCAATCACGTGCTTTTCTTATCACCCTCTAGTGTTTTCGATCCGCAACTGGCTATTTATTGTGTCAGCTTTTGGTTATTTTCCGACGTTTGCATACGCTGAGAAGTGTCAGACGAAAAAGTACTTTAAGTATGCAAAAACTAGTTCCGATTTTTATTGTTATTTTGAAACCTTATTCAAAGAGAAAATTAAAGAAAACTGTTTGCTCAAATTTTGATAACTGTACAGTAATTAAATGTAAACTGCAAAGAAAACTCTTATTTGTTTCACTTGAAGGAAAAGGCTCTTGAAAATTACATGTAGTGGAGAATTCAAAGAGACTTTACTTCACTCAGAAACATACAAATGAAAGAGAAAAAATGATTCTATTTCGTGAAACATACATATACAAACAGCAAACAAATTAGCAAAAGATCATCTGCTTTCTGCAGCCTCTATAATCAAAATAAAACCGATTTGTATGTTCTTTCTTGGGGAGAATTTTCTTTTTAACAGGCTCCTTTGGTCCAAATTCATTTTTCAAGTCCTCTAGTGTTCTTCCCTCTTCCAAACCTTTGAGAACCTTTCGCATATAAAGTTTGAGTTCCATTCCTTTCCTTGATCTCAATTTGTTTGGATGAGTATTTAAAATATACCTATCAAACCCTCCTGCAGCATCAATACATTTTAGGGCATTGACTGTCACTTTTAATGTAAACTTCTCATCCAATAATTTGCTGTATAGTATAGCTTCTTGAACATTGGGCCTCCAGAGTCGATCCACTCTGAAAATAAACAAATTACATTATTGTAAATGGCTTAAAAATCAATATTTGAATGTAAAATCGGTGGATCTTACTCTAACATAAATACAGGAACCTTCTTTCACCATACTTCTAATACAACATCTGTATTAGAATGATAACTAATACATCATCTTGACAGTATCTGTATAAACTTTCACATCTTGTATATATGTGTGTATTGAGGAAAAAGGAGTTCAATAGCTTTTTTGCAAAATAAAATAATTTTTTTGCATTATTAACTCCAGGGGTGCAACTAGGATAGTTAAGGGCAGGGGTTTCGTGGTAGAAATGGGGCATAAAGATATCTCCATGGGATTTCCATGGGGATAGGGCAAAATTCACTTCCTTTCCAAAAAAGGGCAGGGGTTGTTACCCCCACAAACACCCCCCCCCCTTAGATGCGCCCTTGTTCACTCATCAGGAAATACTCTTAGGTACATATCAGACATATTTCTGTACCATATTTCCTAAAAATATGCCCAAAAAACTTCTAAAACAAAGGACCGAATAAAAACCCAGAACATAGACCTGCAGGAAAGCCCAAATACAGATCTTGCGAACAAAACTTACTTTTTCCCTGACCATGTTTTATAATGCCCGAAGATGATTCCTTTACCATGCCAGAGACCATCATGTGCCTCTGGCGGATAGTACAACCCTCTGGTCTTCATTGGTATCCTCCTCTCAGGATCAAAGCCCTCTAAGGATCCTTTTGGGTAAAAAAACCCATTTCTTTTCACAACACCACCTCGAGCGTCTCTTACTATTCCCTCTGGTTCTGGTGGATAATACCAGCCTCTGTAATAGCCACGAAATTTGGCAAAGTTGTTGAACAGTCGTCCCAAGGACACCATTTTTGTGGTCCCTTGCAATCTTGAAAGCCTCTTCTTTAATAAGAGGCTGGCTCAAAGTCGGAAGAAGATGAGATTTTCAAACAGAATTTTTATTAAGATGGAGTAGAGATACGGTTTTGTCATATAACATGGATTGCCTTTGTCATATTGTGTGCCCGTGTTTTAGCAGCGGGGTCAAAGATAAACCAGAAAGTGACTTTGATGTGATTCCTGAAAAGGGTGATTATTTCGGCGAAACGAATTTCAGGGGTGCTAAACACGGTCATGGTACATTTTGTTTCCCAAACGGAGATATGTATGAAGGACAATGGAAAGATGATAAAATGCACGGATTCGGGGAATACAGATTTAACAACGGGGAGATGTAAGATGTTGAAATATGGTGAATTACCTACGTACGAAGGTCCCTAGGTGGTATTGTTGTTGTGTCAAATATTGGAATGCGAACGTTAGATTTCCCCGGTGATGCAGCGTGTGCCTTTTACTCTTTATCTTTCCTAGCCGCTACAATTTTTGTTAATTGTGTCTTACCCGATTACAATTTAAAAGTATGGATGATTAAACAAATTTAAGGCCCCTTGGAACAGCCCCTCCCCCCAATAATTGGCATACTGCAGTTTGTTTCCTCTGTAATAGTTATTGAATGAGAATAAATACAATGGGTAACTAACCCAATCCCCCCCCCCCCCATAAGAATTTCATTCCGACAACGGTTAATTTGAAGATCCTTCACTAAGCCCTAATTTTATTTTTAGATTAAATGGTTACTTTGAAAAAGGAAAATTTGTTGCAAATCCACCAGCAGAAGTTCAGAAACAATTAAATCCACCGAGTAATGAGCCACGCCCACTTACTCCAAACTCCATTTTGTAAGTTTGCACTTTCTTACTTTAAAGTTTAGGACTCTGGACATTGTGTTATTAAACAGAAGCTCAGTTCCTCTTTCTATTATCACAATTCATTTGTGCTGAACACAGGATGTTTGTTGATACATGCTATAACTAGAAATTATCCATTGTGGCTGAGTGAAAAAAGCTGAAAGGTGCTTAATATAATTTTGGAAAATTTGTGATTTGTGGCTTTTTCATTTCACAGGTGTTTAACAAACAATTTTTTGATGTTTAAGGGCTGACAAGAAACCAATAAAGGTGAAACACAATGAAGCAAGTTACTCATTTGCCAGGACAATTGGAAATCTCACACAAAACATTGGCAAAAAAGGAAAGTAAGTGCGAAGAAATGGCTGCAAAAGAAGAAATACAAACAAAATAGAAATGTCTTGAAGAGTTGTCTTGATGTAAAAAAAACTTGATAAATCCAATTTACAAGAAACTTTTACTTGGGCCAAGGAAATTCAATGGGCCAAGGAAACTATAGTGGTTTTGAAAAGTGAATTTGATCTTTTTTTCTTTTGTTGTTGGATATCATAATGCATATTTCATTCATTTCATTTCACTTGTTTAAGGAGGATAGCCCTTCAGCAAAGCTGATACTCAAGGGGCCCTGCATTTACAAAAACTTACAAATAAATATATATTAAAATAAAACTACAAAACTATGATAACAATAAGACATATCATCATCATCAGGTTGCCACGGAGGATGAATCACGTCCCACTACTACTCTTCTCCACACGTCTCTATTCCTCATCATGCTTCCCACATCCTTGATAATTTAATTGCGTCCCTCGTAAGCATTTTGGGAAAAGTCAGCTTAGGGCAACCTCTTCCATCCCTTCCCTGAGACAGGGTCCACAGACTCACTCTGCTGACAATTTCATCATTTCTTCAGTGGGAGTGTCCTGCCAGCCTTAATCTTCTCTTCTTGATAATTTCCGATACTTTGGGTAGGATTCCATATAGACTTTCATTCTTCACTTTTTCCTTACAACTGATATCTGTACTGTTCTTAGCATTCTGGTATAGCTTTCATCATTTCTTCTGATATGGATATCTTACATTCCAAGGGCATACAAAGAACTTATAATTTGCCATATCTTCCTTTATAGGAAAACAAAAACCAAAGATGAAACAGACCACGAACAAAGAGCTCCTCTTCTTGGTCAACAAAATATTCACAACAGGATTGATTATGAGGCAACACAGCACTCCAGACCCAAGAATTGCTGCACAAATTGCCATGGAGAGGGAGAGAAAACAGAGGGAGAGACGAGAAAAGGTCCAGCGTATGAAAGAAAAGTACAGTATTCGGTCATAAAATGATTCCACCAAAACAAGTCACAGCTACAAAAATTTTAAATCAGTTTTCACCCACATGCAAATTTTTTATCATCATTAGCTTAATTCAAGGAAACTAAATATTCTTTCATCATAGCTGGACAGGGCCTTTAAGCAAAGAAATAGGAGCTGTAGCACAAAGGACTGTGATAAATAATTGGGATCTCTCTTAGTGTTCCATATCATTTTGTGTTCCAGATTTTTTTATCAAAATTGGCAAATGTTTTTAAAGGCCCAACTAAAAGAGGATGATTTAACACACTTGCCCATCCACTTAGACTTAGAATGGTTTCATGAAATGGCCTTTATACCTTCTAAAATTGAATCTTCTTTCATTCTCAGAAAAGGAAACAATAATTTAATAGGCATTTAGCCCTTCTACTTTGCTATTACTGTCGGTGTCAAGTTTACAATTTTTCAAAGCACTTACATACATATATACTTCTTTTTCATTTAATTTGCAATTATATTCTAAACTTTTTAAGTTAACAGTGTTTACACAAGGTTTTCCAAAATACTTCAGTAGATTTTTCTATGACTAAATTGTCACCATATACATTTATACAGGCATATTTTGTTAAACATATTTTAATATTTTTTCCACAGTTTTATATTTTTTCATAACATGTCATACAATTGGCAAACAAGGTCAAACATTTCAAGATAAGCAATTATTGTTAATAGCAGGTTCAGTTTGCCTATATAATCTTTTATGATGTGACATAAAATTTTTGTCATTAAGTGACTTGTCATGGTGGTGATTCATTTCAAGGCAAATCCCAAACTAGGTATCAAAACATTAAAAATAGGGGAGGGGATGGGATCATGCAGAAGGGCAAACAGCCACCCTCACTATACTGTTCTTTTAAAAATTATCTGCCTACCTAGCTATTTTTGCTCATTTTTTCCACAACTAAGTGCCCTTATTTCAGTCCTTAACAAGATTTTATTATACTACATGAAGTAAAACCTTTTCTGGTTTTTCACTGGGTTTGTAATTTAGGATTATTCCACACACAAATTTGTTTAAAAAATTGCATGTATGTTAACATTAAATTATTTGCTTTATGTTTTCGAAATAATAACCATTTTATGAAATGATCCATTTTGTAAGAGCCATTTAGCATTTAGAGTAAGTTAATTGTTATTGATCACCATTTGTAATTATTTGCAGTGAAATAATTACATGAAATAAATAAGAATAATAGTTTATAGAGGTATGGAATTTGTTACACTAAAGATCACTTAACCTGCTCTAGAATTGTTGTCAAATTCGGTATAATGTCAATGATATACTTGGCAGATTTTACAGATATTATTATAACAGGATTTTATAATATTTTGATGGTAACTTTGAGTTTGCCCATAAGGTGCATGTAAAATTCTGAGTGGCCGAGATAGTAATTAATTTGCCTTGAAAATTTGGTTTATCCTGGAATTTACACCAGATGAACAATTCTATAAGAACAGTTTTTTAAAATAATTTCTGCGAAATGAAAGGTTGCTGGTGGTTCTTCAGAAAAAGGACTGAAAAATTCCTAATATAAAAAAATGATCAAGCAAAACCACGCATATAATCAGGTAAGATAAGGCAGACTTTTAATGTGCGCCATGGGAATGATTGTAGAAAAAAAATTCTGGAAGATTTTGTAAAAGTTGCTTTTTTGTATTTCAAACATAGTTGATAGTTATTAATAATCTAATTGTTAGTTGTAATTTATCCTTGAAAAAAGCATATGAACGAAAATGTAATTTGCAATTCTCGTGCCAAATCATAGTTTGCAACAAAGTTGTTTTTTTCCTTAGTCTAATCTTCTTTCTTCTCTCACTTGATTTATGCCTACCATTAATATTAAACTGCAAAATGTGCTACCCATGTGACCAAATGGATTTCAAGGAGTGTTCATAAATTTCCATAGAGAATTACCCAGGAAAAAACTTTAATTTCCATTATTCATTGCAGCTTTCACAACATCATTTGCACTAACTTTGAGTGACCCATTAAAACTCTTTCAAAACTTATACTATTGTTTAGTTAAGAAATGGTAGCAGATGCATGGCCTAGACATTAAGTGATGTGATTGCATTTGTTAAGCAAATATGCAAATTTGGTAGTGTTGGCTTACATGAAGTACTCGCATTGTCTAGCATTGCATTGTCTGAAGTACTCAAAGCAGCATATCAGATTAGGGAATATCTCTGGCTTACCAAGTCAGTGTTATCTTTACAGAGCTTCAAATTAACAAGCAGTGCCCTTTTGTCTTTAGCATCTCGTTTGCAACAAATTTTTCCTTCAATAACATCACCAGCTGAAACTGTGACCTTCTTCTCAAATAAAAACAAAGTTTGCTTCCAATGTGTTGATGGAGAATCGCTTCCAGTACTGAAATGAACTGGATTTTGAGCATTTTTTGTAAAGCTGACATCAAAATACCCAGCAAGGCCAGTACATCGGCTGTCCTTTTTGATACTCAGCTCAAAAGAAGCTTCAAACTCCAGATCTTCAATTGTGACTGTGGCAATATCAAATTGAGCAATTTCAACTGGGTTTGAGATGACCACACTTTCTTTAACAACCTCAATCAGTGGTTCATCTACAGCATACTTCTTCATGCAGGACATTTTATGGTTGTAAACATTGTCCCAAAACTTAATTTTACTGTCCCAAAGGTCTTCATCAGCAACAGCAACCAAAAACATACCACACTGATCTGGGAAAACAAGTCCCTGCTTAACAAGATACTTATCTCTGCATCGCAAAATAGAGTCTAACATGCTCTCAAACAGCAAAAAGTAGCCCATCCATTCTGAAATAATTATATCAACTTTTGAAATACCACTAGGCAAAGTAATCTTTTCTGCATTTCCTCTTATGACCTTTACAATGTCTTCAAGGTGATTCTCTCTCACTATATCCATGGCTTGGTATGCAATTTCAGATTGGTCAACAGCAATGACCAGCTTTGCACCAGCCTTTGCCGCAAACATTGATAAAATTCCTGTGCCACAACCCACATCTAATACAATTTTATCTTTAAAGACATCACCATTAGACAAGATGAAATCTCTATATGCCTCAGTTCTGACCTTATCTTTCAGCATTTCCTCATGGATACCATGGTGGGCATAGGATTCAAAATAAGGATCACCACCTTGTGAGGACTCTACATCACTCTTTTCTGCAGTACTCCCAGCTTGAGTAAGCAACAGTTTTTTCATCTCCTTCCTGCATTTTTCCAGATCATTCACTGCTCTTGCCAGAGTTTCTTACCGCCAAGGCTGCTCTTTTCTCTGCTTCTCTCAGCTTATCACTTAAACATCGCTTCTCGTCATCTTCAGCATCAAAGCCATTTTGTGAATTTCCCTCGGGAACTTCGACGAAACTATCAATTAATCCATCAAAGTCAATCAGTAACAAACCATCTTCTGGAACAACTGGCTTTAAAAATTGCTCATCCTCGAAATCAGACTTCTTTACACGCTTAACTGCGTCTTCGCCGATTTTCTTTATTCTAAGGAAGTTGATTAATCGGACGAACCCATAAAAATCAACGTCGTTAGACTTACAGAAGCAAATTACATCAAAGTGGTGAACATCTTTGATGTGGCCTAAACAGGCATTAGGCTGAGGAAATATATTTTCACAGAAAACGCAGAGCGTTGCATGGACTTCGAGGGATTCCTCCTCTTCTACGTCTGACCACTCTTCATCTGAACTGTGTCCCGCCATTTCTAATTGCAAAAAGCGTTTTTCGAAATAAATCAACGACTCCCAGGCTACCACAAAGACCCATGAAGATATAGGTTAGGTAAAAGCGCACGTGTTTTGTCTGCATATGAGGTTAGGCAACGAATAGAGGCCGTGCTTCCAACAAAATGTCTGACCCTCACCATAGTAACGTTATTACAATAAATGCATCCCTTCAACTGTCCCCATCAAGCCCCAGCGCCTTATAAAAATCAATTTTGAAAGAGGATATAAAGCTTCTGATTAAGCTCTCTTTTCTCCACTCTAAACATTAGATGTATTTTAAATGATGTCTAATTTAAAGAAGTAAAATGCAAGAGTATTCGTGTATACGGTATACAATATATCAATCAAATAGTATTCATGTGTCAAATCGTGCAGCTCTATGCATTAAACCTGAATTGAACATCAAAAGGCTATTTTCTATGCAAAAGAGCATTGAAAAGAAGCTCCACCAGTCTAGGAAAAAGTCCGCCAATATTTTTCCTTTCACCTCATTATTATCTCAACAGGACGGTGATGGGCTATTTAACTTTCAAACTTCCCCTCGAATCATCTGCACAAATGTTCGATAATCTAGATTGCCTAGGCCATCAACAGGTGCAACCTTGAGCATGGCGTTAACTTCTTCGTGCGTCATTCTGTGGAGTAAATTGAACAAAGCATGAGAGGGCAAATTTGTCAAAATATGAGAAAGTCATTTATTTCAAAATATTGTGGCTTAAGATTTCTGCCAATTGAAGCTTAAAGATGCTTGATAGTGAAAGTTTAACATTTTGTTTCGGGAGTTAATTTTTGCTGTACAGTGTGTTGCACATGTCGAGCTGCCATTGCGGGGCAGCACCTAGAGCAGGCGCGCTTAAGAGTGCCGTCCACAACTTGAAGATTGGCGATCAAAAGATCTTTATGATCAAAGATTGTGAGCAAAAGGTTCTATAGCCCCTCTCAAAAGGACCCTGTTGCTAACAGCTAATTAATAAGCACAATTAATTTTTTCTTGGTCATGGGCCTAGCAAGTCCGCGGCCTAGACCTGATGTCTAGGTCTACAAGAAATGCAGCCTGCTCTTCATGATCAAGCTCCCTTACAGAATTTTACAGTAATGTCGCCGTTATGGTCTGCAGAGCACGTAATCGAAGCACGTGATTAGCTTACCGTGATGCATAACTTCACAATAGCAAGAAATAGCGGAACCAGTTTGCGCATACTTAGTTCTGAATGCCAGAATGCACTTGGTATGCACGAACTGGTCCGCAAATTCTCGCTATTGATTAGCTTACCTTTCATAACCGACAGTACGGAGCAATCTGCAGAATTTCTTTACGGGTATGCGACCAGTACCATCAACATCGAGAATGCGAAAAGCCTGCATCAGCACCTTTCAATGGAGGAAAAAGCGTTTTTAGATTAACCTGAAATGTGCTACCTGGTCTGCTTGCAATATGAAGGCACGAAGTTCTTGTTAGGCTTGATCCCATGATCTAACTTCGTCGATTGAGATGATCTCCACCAATGGCGGCTTTAGGGACTTCGGGCCAGGGGCAAATCACTCCCAATAAAATCTCGTACAGCTTTTGTGAAAATCCTATTGTTTTATCAAGAAATCCCTGGAAATCCTATTGTTTTCGTGGAAATCTCGTACGCTATTCTCAAGAGTGAATTGCCCCTCGTGACTGACAACACAATCATAGATTTTCACATTCCTTAATAGTACATAAATTAAGCAAATGGAAAAGAAATAGCTTCATTAAGAAGGTTATAATATCAGCTTGCTAAGTACAAGAGTGAAGGAATCAACAAAAGTAGAAAATTAAAAAAAATAGAAATCAAAGTATCAATCAGCTGAGTATTACTCTCCTAAAATTTCTTAACGTTCCTTTCAAATGTGCGTGGCTTCGATTACGTCATTTTTGCTCCCGATGCGAGGCTCTTGCCTTACCGAGGCTAATTTAATTAGTTGATGGTGTAGTTTTTAAAAGGAACAACTCTGTTTCCACAGAGTTTACCACGCGGAGGGGTTTAGGGGGCTAGTTTCTCTTCTACAATTTCGTGATACATCTCCTTGAAGCTAAGCAAGTTTAAAAGAGCTGGTCATTTTACTGGAAATATTGTAACATCCCTCGTTCAGCAAGCACATTTCATTATTGGTTGAAGGAGTTACGAAGAAGACCTACTTGGACATCATCAACATTACCCGCTCTGGATGCAAGCATGAAAGTAAACTTTGTGTTATTCATCGGGCTAGAAACTTCGTTAAGCATCTCCTCGAGTCTGTTTTCAGTCATTTGCAACCCAAGTGACTCGTACACACCTTTCAGGTCACCTAGAGATAGTGGAAAAAGTTTGTGTGAGCAAACTTTGCATTGATCAATAACATGATACAGCTCTTAATAAAGTCCTAATTTCTTCTTCTCAATTTTTCAATTTTCCACTTACTTGAAATGCCAATAGATTCTAAGTGAATCTCTTGTCCTCAAGACATTTCTGATAAAAATTTACTCCCTTAAATCAATCCGGGGAAAAGTAATGCGTGGAAATATGGTTTTGTCTTCTAACATGACAACATTGTTTTCAGATGGAGGAATACAACTTGTAAGATTGTTTCTAGTCTTCCAACAGATTTAAAAAGCATTATAATTCTGGACAATATTATAATTATGAACAAGCGTGTGACCTTATTCTCCCAATAAAACATACTTCAGAATGAGCATGGCGGTGTTGCATGATACAAAAAAGTATTTCAAGTACAATTTTTGATTCTTGATGCCGTTACCTTTGCTTATAACACCATCTCTGTCTTGGTCAATCATATTGAACGCTTCCCTAAACAACTGCAGACGTGCGTGCGACATTGAATGGGTGGAATGGACAGCGTGTAAGGAGCCATCTCTAGATAGCCTCGAAGCAGAGGAGCGGCTTCTTGTTTGACCGGGAGCTAAATACTTAACTTTTTTTCTCGCACTTGCCATCTTAAAATCCTGCTTACCGTTGCTGTTGCGAGCGTTCACTTTGCAACGAGAATCTAAAACGTCGCATATTCTTCGAATGCAGTTCGATCGAATGTATTGATTCGAACTGGCATGTGATCGTTCTCTGATTGGGAATTGGATTTATGGCGATCACTAAATGGCATCCGAATTGATTTGCAAATTTGTGCTACAATGCTAGCAAGTAGCTTCAAAATCTACTTCCAAGGCCAAATTTATGTGTGCAGTTTCTCCAAAGACTTTGGTGCACAGGAAGTGGGTGGGAGCTCAACTAAAACCCTTGGGGCACACCCTCTAAGTCCCGCGTACATCGTTTAGATAGAGGTAACAGAATTCTTGAAATTGTCTTATCCAGATACAATGGTACATTCCTTGATAGCCTTTTCGTGTGAATTTGCATCTCTTTCCAGAGACAAAAGTAAACTAGACAAAAGTAAACTTTTTGCAGAACGTGGAACGCATGTCTTTTGGAAAGGAGTTTATTGCTAATGAATCAAGAGCTGATTTATGAATCTCATACTGCGGGGGAGGGGAAGGCTCTTTGGCTCATGTTACAGGGCTACAATGTTCTTGGAAGTTTGTTGCTTGGAATGACTCTGAGCAAAATAAGTTGAAATTCATTGTGTATTTAATTGGGTAGAGGATCAATATTCTTAATCAAAGTGAGAGACTTATAAGTGGAGTCTGAAAGCGAGTTGTGTTGCGTTGATTTTGCAAAAAAGATTAATTAAGAGGAAAGTTCGCGAGATTGCAAAGAATGGTCAGTTTTTCTTGCAGAGGAACTAAATGCATTTACTAAAGCTTTTCACCCATCAAGTCAAGCTATGACTAAATGTTCTTCCCTTTTACAATGACTAACCACGTTCTATTTTTATGGATTCAATTTCATAAATTTGGAAATTGATTAAGTTGCTTTGTATAACAAATGCTGATCCATTCGTTTGAAGGCACTTCCCTTTTTGCTTATCACAATGGTTTCTAATCATGGCTCAAAAGCAAGCGCGGATTTTAATCAACGCAAACGAAGATCCGAGAATTCAAGCTCGATTTTGATTTAAAGACATTTTCAACCTTAATTATAAGTTGCTATGGATTTTTTATATGCAGTAGTTGGATTTATGAAATGGCGTCAGCATGATTGCGTCAGACAAACATCTCCAGGAAGGCCTGGGGCGATCCATGTAATGATCAACCAATCAGAGAAGTGTATCGCTAATCACTCACACAACTCTCCAGGCTGGTAAAGATCATTTTAGTGACCAATTAGCGGTCCTCCTCTAGCATGATTTTTGCAGTCAAGGGAAAGATAAACACTGAGCAAATTATTGGCTCATTACCACGATCGTCAAAGCTGTGGTGAGTGATTAATGATACTGATTCAGCCACTCCAGTCCTGATTTTCATCAACTTCCATAATGCATTGCTTAAACTTTTCGCGTACAGTTTCGGCTATACTAGCAGAAAATAAGAGATGTTG
Organism: Nemopilema nomurai; assembly: GCA_003864495.1. Classification (NCBI taxonomy): domain Eukaryota; kingdom Metazoa; phylum Cnidaria; class Scyphozoa; order Rhizostomeae; family Rhizostomatidae; genus Nemopilema; species Nemopilema nomurai. Next base: position 880,886 of record ML133380.1, read on the forward strand.
CTTGACCAAGAAAGTCACGACTTTTTCAGTTTAATTCTTCATTTTCTTGAGAGGCTTGATCCTATGATTGAGCTTCATCGATTGAGTTGATCACTGCAATCATGAATCGCATCCAACCTGATCATGTGACTGACAACAAATTTAGCAGGTGCGTAGGTGCATGCGTGAAGCATTAGATGGGTAAATAACAACAACTGATTGCCTTGTTTGTTTGTTTTCCAGCCTGCTTGTATGTTGACGGCAATTGAGTGATTATAAATCAATTTAGTGATTAGCTATCTAATCAATTCAGCGCCAGGACACGATATTTTCTGGGGGTGGTTTTTACACCAAGCAAACTGCATCTAAAAAGAGTATGAAGAGTACAACCAGACAAATATAGCAAAGCGTAGCGTAAAACATACTTTAGACCCTCAAAATATGGTCACATAATCCATTCAGCGAGAAAGGGGAAGTTTTAGAGGTGCTATCTTAATCAGCGAGAAAGGGGAAGTTTTAGAGGTGCTATCTTAATCAGCGAGAAAGGGGAAGTTTTAGAGGTGCTATCTTAATCAGCGAGAAAGGGGAAGTTTTAGAGGTGCTATCTTAATCAGCGAGAAAGGGGAAGTTTTAGAGGTGCTATCTTAATCAGCGAGAAAGGGGAAGTTTTAGAGGTGCTATCTTAATCAGCGAGAAAGGGGAAGTTTCAGAGGTGCTATCTTAATCAGCGAGAAAGGGGAAGTTTTAGAGGTGCTATCTTAATCAGCGAGAAAGGGGAAGTTTTAGAGGTGCTATCTTAATCAGCGAGAAAGGGGAAGTTTCAGAGGTGCTATCTTAAAGAAATAAGCACAGATCAAAAGGAACAGAAAATGTCGCAAGATTACACTGAAGTGTTGGAATTTCGATAATTATATAGAAGCATTAGGAAAATAGGCCCTCTAAAGAATTGGAAGTTGCTCCTGTGACATAATAATTCTGAAAGTGACTTGCACTTCAGAAGCGCCCTGGGCGTTATCGCAACATTCCCAGGCGCTCTTTCTGTCGCAGTTTCATTATCTTCCACAACAAATTTTGCGTTTAGCTTCCACTGTCTCCTTCGGCGTTAATTGCGCTTAAAGCCCTGCCATTACATCTGCTTTAAATAAATCTAGCACTACATCAACCTGCTCTTTCTTTAATCAAAACCCTTTTCAAAGGCCCTGGGTTCAGCCTACAAGGATAAAGCGAGGAACAATGAATCTGATTTTGTGATTTCTGAATCAGATAAGATCGTTTATGGGCATGTGTGAAAGTATTTTAGCCAGTGTAATTCGCCACCAGCTGATTATTCTGATAATTCTTGTAAAGTCCTGAAGAATAACAGATTTAATAAATCACAGCGTTATACATTAACATTGACATAACAGTACTTCATGTATAATAACAACAAACAAATGTAATGATACGTTGGCAACGCGCACTTCATTGTTTTATCTAAATAAAAATGTGGGTTTTATCTATGCCAAGTAATAAAAACGTGGGTTTTATTTCAATTCATCACCAACTCAAGCTAAGATTTGTAGAAACTAAACAAAATCAAATCTTACACGGGCGAGGAAAAGGGAAACACTTTTGCGGCAAATAGAGCAATTCTGTTGTTGTTGTTGCATTGCTAGCAGTGGCCTTAAAAGACAATCGAGTCTACATAAGGCTTTCATTTTATTTGCTAACGGCTGCGATTTTCCAATTAAAAATTGATGCGCTTACGCTTCACTGTAATTTTCATTGCATGGACTATGGAGCTGTGCGAGACCCAACTGCGGGCTTTCTCAACAGTGTAGCGCAGGTGTCTTTACTGAGAACGGGGGTCACTGCTTATTATCGAGTGGCTGCCAAAAATCGAAGTTCAAATTATGACTGGTACAGGAATCCACGTGTTAAGATCGATGCTAGAATATGCACCGAGGCATAAATGGCTCAAATACTATGACTGCAGTGAATAGCCTCAAAATTCCCATTATTTGGTATGGTAAATTATATGAAGGATTTGACATGCAATGCCTGTCACTTGATTCAAGCCCGCTCGCATAAAACGACATGTTATCGAAGTCGACACAAAGTGTTAAAATACTCAGTCATCTGTATTTTAAACCAATTTCGAACCAACTTAATTCAAAACAAAAAATCAGTAAACTAGATATCTTTTGTTCTCCTAGTATTTTCCCTCGTGAGATCTTTAACTAAAACACTTCACAAAATACTTGCTCTTTCCCATGAAATTATCGATTAAAACAAGATATCATGTTAGGATTTTGTCATCTTAGCAGAAGAACTACCCATTATAGCAACCAGCTTGATTTTAAAACTTGGAGAGACACAGTTGAGTTGATTTTATACGCTGGCCTTTAAAACGCAGCATTGGTCATTAGCGGACAATTGTTGAAAATTTGAAGGCCGAAAAATCTACAGTAAAGGATGATTGCACTCTGTATAAACTTTTAACTAGTGTTTTAGATGAGTTAACCATGAAAGTGATCAAATACATCTATAAAGCATAAAAGCATGATAGTTTCACGTTCATTTTCATGAGCAACCACAAACATTTTGACCAAGGCTGCACCCTATAGGTCAAACCACGAAAGGACAGTAACACACGACAATTTCGCTACAGAAATGGTTAAAAGCAGGGCAGAGAATGGGATTACAGCCCAGCCAACAAAGAATATGACTATTACAGAACAACGTTCAGATATTTCCAACGAATTGATCCAACGTAATTGCTTTTTAGAAAGATTTTATCCTCTCAAAGAAGACCCAAATAACGCAATAGAAGATACATCTCATTCATGATGATCTTTCGGATTAAAGTTGAATATAATGACTGTATATTCTAAATTCGCAGAAGTTGCGTCTCTGTCTTCAAAACATCTGATAAGACGGCATCTTAAACTTTGCATACTTTGCATACATTGAAATTAGGCATACCAGGCCCAAAGATGACAATAAATGTTGAAAAGTAACTTCAAGTGAATTAAATATTGCTAAAAATGCAAACAATTCATAGCGATTAATTTGACAAATATCGCTAGAATGTTATCAGGAAAAAATAGTTCTATCGATCAAATAATACTCAAATAAGCCTTGCTAATTTTGCTAATATTTATAACAAGTAAGCGAATGCTAATATTTATAACAAACAAATTGAGCAGTTAGAAGATACTTGATAATCAAAAATTATCGTTCAACAAAATATTGCAAAGCTTAATAATTTTGGAAAAACATCAGGGAATGTTGTGTAGATAGAAATAACAAAACTTTATAAATAACATATTCGTTATTTCAATACTATAGTTTGGTTGTAGAGAGGAAATTAAGTTTGTTGTCTTGGGATTTTTCAATACTATCTCCAAACAATATTACGATCATAATCTACGTATATCGTAAAAGAGCTGTTTTCATACGGGTAGACATGACTTCAATTTAAAAACTATGTACAAAATTAAAAGGAATGTTAGGTTTCCAGGAAATATTTTGATTATAATATAGTAATATCAGCGTTGCCTATTTCATGCAATTTATTCGTAGAGAGGTCTTACTTAATCCGAACGAGAATTAAAAGCTATAGTTTTGAGTTTAGAAATTACATGTATGTTATTAGCTATTGTAAACACTCAAAGCAGCATTTGCTAGTCGATTTATAAAGCACAGCTTATTGCAGAGTTTGAAGGCCTTGGATTTATGTGTCCAAAACCCCCTTCTCTGAGTGAGCAGTTATAAAAGAACAGAGTTTTTGGTCTACAGGTGACGGAAGGCTGTTGCCTGGCAACGAGATCCTATTGTTTACAATCTGCTTCTGTTAAAAGGGCTCATTCATTCTAAAACTGGATATACTACACATACGTGGAATTTAGGCAGAAGGAATCGTCTAGGTACAAATTGGCAGACAGGCAGGGAAAAAGAGATTTAACGATCAATGGCGCTAGCAAGTTGTTTTGACATGGCAACGAACGTCCATATTTAAGCAACAGCAGATGGGATCTTGGAATCTCACACAATTTTAGTGAGGTTAGTCCAGGTAGGCTGAATCAAACATCTATTATGCCTTGAGAATGTAAGCGAGTTGTCATGCGAGTGTCTATTTGACGAGAAGTTATGGTCGGCAGAGATTTGCTCAATCTCTGACATTGTTTTGATTCAAGTCGATCCTATAGTTAATCACCTGCTGATCGAGAGAATGTAAATCAAATTCGAACCTTCTGCTTGATTGTTCTTCTGAAAATGGTTTGAAAACATTCGTATTGCATGATCATTTGACTCAAGATGTACTTCCATGTACTTCCAAAATATCTGGCGATGAAGCATAGTCAATCAGGTTTTGATCTTTTCGCAAAAACGACTTCGCTCGCTAACCAGCGATTACTTTTATGGTTGAAGCAAAAACTTTCTCACAAAACCTGTTAACAAACAAACCTTTTTCAAATTCTTCGAAACAGCGCTCGAGAAACAATAGCTTACAAGATGGCAGGAATTATGCTTCTTTAAGTTCTTAGCGAGATACAGTGTTGAGTTCTGAAACTACATTAGTTATCAGGCAGCCATGTAAAACCCTTTGCACTGGATTGGTAGCTGTTAAAAGGACAATAAAGTTTACCAACGGTGCAAAATGGCGAGAATCTGTGAATACCGATCTATGTGCATAAAAATGCGTGCTAGCAAGTAAGAAATGCATGCTTCTGGTAGTTATTAAACAATCCGAAATATTAGCTTTTTGTACAGGTTTTCTTTGCCAGTAAAGAAATTGTTCTTCTAAGAAACCTGGAAGGCAATCGCATTCTTCGCCTGTAAAGATAACTATTCTCAAAGTGTTTGGGTTAAATGACATGTCACGCTATTTCGCTTTGGTAAAAATGAAGAATTTCATGGCCACAATTTGGATTCCTTCGTCAGCAAACATGGCGTAATTCAACAAACCGTCTTATGCTGTCTTTATATTTTGAATTCGAAAACTCAGCTCTACATTTGCGAAAATTTAGCATTACATTTAAGATAGAAGTGAAAACAAGTTTAAATTACGGCTGATCAAGATTGAAAAGACCAGTATTCAAAACTTGAAATGCACATATCACAAGTCTTTGTGGAAAACTCTATATTCTAATGCACAGTTCTTCGCTTCTAGTCTATTTTAACAAATCGTCAAATTCTTGATTTGGAAGAAGTGTTGTTCAACAATCAGATTCGCAGATTTATTCGTGTTTATGCGACAGTTCCTTTTCCAGTGTGTATTTAAAGCCTTTTCTGAATAATGAGAATCCTTTACCTACCTTTAAAAGTTTTACATGTGATTTTCTGTTATAAAAATGAATCACGCTTGCATAAGGCCTAAGCTTCACAATGGAGATTTTTTTATTTCTCCTCGATTCTCACACAAATTCAAGTCTTTTATGTGGAAAATTCTACTGAGACCCTTCAGATCAACTTGCATCTTCAGAAATCTCTAATTAAGGAACAGTCATGAACTATTTAGGGCTCCCCCTCATTTTAAAAGGAATTTGCTTAATAAAATATCTGCTTAGTCACCTACTGCTGCAGAAAATGCCTTTCAGGGCGACATTCATGTCTTTAGAAAAAGCATATTTGCGAATCAGACATTAATCAATTGCACGGGTAGGACCATCACCTTTTGAGAAAAAGTGTTAATTATTTAGAGAATTAGGGGTCGGTCGAGATTTATATTAGACTTGAAGCAAACAAAGAGCTCTGCCGTGGATTTGTGTAGCCAGATGGCTGTGCATGCATTAATGATTAGCTGGAAAAATCATTCAGAGTTACTAAACTGCAACCCGAAATCACGAAGAGGCAATGCAGAATGCCTATGAACGCATTTCTAACTAGCAGCAAGGACATAACAAAACGGGAGATTGGGTGTCGTTTAATTGGATGCAGACGACTTTCCAGCCAGTGCAATTAGCTGCAGCCATAATAGAACATTTCGTAATTTTTGTTATCTAAACTGACAATTTAAATATTTAAATGAAAACAACGTTATGGCCAAGCAAGTTAATTTAGCTGTTTTGCTCATGCACTTCAGTCTGGGGAAAATGACAGGAAGATGCAGGTGAGAAATGGAGCGAAAGCTGTTACTGCGCAGCAGGTTATTTCCATACTGAGCTTCGGTCGTTCTTTATTATGCAAGCAAACAGGTATCTACAGTTATTGGCTATCAAAAAAATAATTTTTAAAATCACATTCACATGAAATTTGAAAATCTAACACCAGGGTAAATGTCAAGAATACTAATTGGAAACAGGATAACACCCTCTCTGCCATACCCCCACCCTACCTAGATCCCCCCATTCTGTCATGCCCCCTAACTCTATCATACCAACACTCTTTCATACCCAGCCCTGTCATTCCCAGCACCCTGCCAAACCCACCAACCTGCCACGCCCCTCACCCCACGCCCTAGCCCTTCAGCTAGACATAGAGGGAGATTCTTGGTCTATCTTCATGCAGTCCATTTTAGGCCATTTTAGTCCGCAACGATTTTCACTTGAGCGAAGTCCACAAACATGAATATAGCGAAAACTGCCTATGTAAAAAAGCATAGGTCATTATTAGGTGTGTGGTGGCTGGACGATTGGTGCCCTGTATGGGTCAGTAGATAATTTATTTTTCATACCTTCTCTCGTCATATTCCCCAACATATAACTAGAGAAAGCTAAAGATTGTAAGAGCAAACGCCAGTTTGTTTTTTGGAAAGCGGCCAAATCACAGCAGCAGGATTTTGTGAAGTAGATGATGCAAAATCCCTGCTGCCTCGACTCCAAGTGTAGAACCGAGACTATGTAGCAAATGCCGGGGGGATGATTATATGATAATGGAATTTTGAATGAAGCGGTCTGCAATACAAAAAAACGGGGGAGCCGATAAAACATGCGTTTTGGTTATACTAAATGAAGTGCAACAATGGAGTGCTATATACTGCAATGTTCTTATCTTAGCAGACGGTCTAAAAGCTTACTGAAGGTAACTGCATTGAGCAACTGTCTACTCTATGAATAAGGGTGCAAAGCTCAAAGATTCTACATGCTGAAACATAATCGTACGCGACTTATCTTAGATCGTTGAGATCGTCTTGTTTTTATCAATAATAAACGCTAGTGAAATCGGATAGACTCTAAGGCTGATAGGCATACGTCAAAAAAACTTTAAAATGTATTAGGCAAAGATTTTTGCTACGCAGAACAAGTTCTTCAATTTGATTATCTTGCTTCGCACAAAGACAACTGAATGATGAGACAAAATGACTCAATCGAACTCGCTGCAAATTTGTTCGGATACAAACTCAGGTGATCGCGTGAGACTAGGAAATTCGATTCGCATTCATGTGATCAAACCCATCTGATTCCAGCAATAGAGCACCATGATTATTTGATCAGCGTATGAAACTCGCAAACAGTAAAAACAAACAGAGAGAAATTCTTTCCGATTTAAGTGGTTTTTTTAGATTTCCATTTATTTTGTTGCCTGCATAGCTACTGTTCTCAATTGAAGCAACTACCTCGTTGAATTTTTTGACACAAAAGCTCTTACAGAACCATCTTTACAATTATATCATTTCGTTAGCTAGCTGGAATTGTGAGTCAGTGGAAAAAATCGGAATGCAAATAAGAATAGGTCAAAGGACAAGGTAATCGTAAGGGCAAAGGTCAAAAAAGGTCATGAAAATCAGAGAAAATAGACAACCACAGTATAAGTCGACCCGAATACAGTTGCTGCATGTGAAGAAGTCAGAAGAAACGGTGTTCGTAAGACCAAGAGTCATAAATAGTCATAGAAAATGGATAAATAGACAGCCAAAGTACAAGCAACCAGAATATTGTTATTTCATGAAAACAGTCTTTAACAATAGCGAACATACAGCCACCTAAAAGTCATGATGGTGAGGTACTTCAAAGTAAAGCGATTTAGAATCCACGGATAGAAAAGGGCCTTTTTCATTGACTAAAGATAAGTGTCTTTCTTGACAAAAGATTGTCCAAGAACTTTGTCCATCATGCTGAAGAGCGTTGCTGTGTCTGTGTCAAACAAGAAGATTCATTGAAAAAGGACTAATTTAAAGATAGAAGCCTTAGGCAACAGTGATAAGTTCTTCAATTCTGGCTTATTTTACCAGACTAACGACAAGCTAATCAGACAATTGAAGAATATCATTGAAAGGATATTATGTTCTGGAGTGAATCCTGTATTTAAGAAACCTTCATTCATTCTAAGTAGCCGGTAATTCGAGAAGATTATGCATTGACGTAGTGTCGGCAAGACACTAAGGAGAAGGGTGCAATTTGGCTTTCGGATGACGTCATAAAGCATATGCCAGTTACCTTGAAGTTGGTTATTAAGTCTGGCAGCTTGTGATAATTTGATCTCAAGTAATCGACTAGGTTTTAAGAAACTGCGTTTATTTCTCCGCACCTGCGCAGCCCTAGGCCAAATGACGCCATTTTATCGACAGTCAACAGCGGGTTGCTTTTAAATGCTAAATGCGCGACACGGAGAGTCGGGATGGCGCGAAATGATTTCAATAAAACGGCCTGAACTTCCCAAATGACGTATACATCTTTGCAAAAATGTCAGTGAATCTCTGACAATTTTATGAATAGTAAATAAGCCAGCTAATGTTGTTTGAAGATATAGGCCGCTAGCAAGTGCCAATGCTACAAGGCTATAATTATATATTTATAATTATATAATTATATATAATTATATATTTATAATTGTTTAATGACTGTCACTTGTGCCGAAAGTGGAGTAAAAGAGTAATTGAAAAATCACGGCCCTGAGTTCTCAGTTGAAATATCGATTGCAACTTCGCTTACTTTCATCATCAGAGTAAAGATGCGGACAGAGAGTCAGTGGAATGCTCGCAGCCAAGGAACGAAGAGCAAAGATTCACCGAAAAGTTCTGACGTCATTTGCGCGGGAAATCACACTAGCTGTTCTTTTGTTCGTCTATTGGCTGATCCTATTAAAGATTCTTAGAAAGGGTACAATGCTATATAGCTTTATGTCGATGATCTAGTTTCCACTCATGAATCACTACTTACAAGTACTGTCTCTTCATTTAGAAGTCAGGGTGTCCTTGTATGGCGTATAAGGAGCAACTTTAACGATGGGCGTCTTAAAAAGAATTCTACCAGGATTAGGGGAGCAGGACCGCTTTTAGGGCTCCCGGGGTTCTGGGCCAAATTTGATGGGGGCTCCTGAAAGTATAGCAAACAAATTTTTGTCATGCTGCTCAATTCATCAACACAATTTCATGTAGATTTTAAAACGTCGCTTAGAGCACCCTGAAACTGAAAATCTTAGGGGGCCTCATAGGCCTGATAGGCCCATGGGTAGATGCGTCACTGTAGGGGAGTATCCTAAAAAGAATGAGTAGTGCCCTGACTTCTAAAGGGTAAAGGTAGTTCAGTTCATATAAAAGCCCCCCATACTATTTAAAAATTAGAGGATTTGCTGGTTACCAAACATTAGAGAAAAAGGTTTCAGAGCAAAACACAGAGTCGACCACGATCTTCGACAGTCAAAAGCAATTAGCGTGTCAAAAGAATTTCGGGAAGATTTCAATAACCGAAGTTAGCAGAAACATTTGTAAACAGAACTGCGTTCTATTTCATTAGACTCGATTTCATGAGTGTGGATTGTGTTTATCTAAGAAGGAAATTTGATTAATAAAACGTGTGGTAGAAAGAATTATATTGGGTCGTGCTACAGTGTGAAATCCTTGTGAAAACAATAATCTAAATAACAAAGAAGAGCGACAATAAATCGGAATGTGCTTAAATAAACAGACAGATTTTTTCAATATTGTCCAATAACTATAGCAACTTGCTAGGTGGATGTGATTATTTAGTAGAAGCCTAGAAAGGCGAACTCGACGGTGTGCGAATGATAGGGGAATTAGCAACCAACAGCGTCAAAATCTGGAGTCAAAGCATTTCGAAAGGTAGGGCTTTGTGAATCTCCAAGGACAAGATCATGTAGCCAAGTGGTCGATCATTAACTGGAACCGAATCGAAATTGCCGCATCGCAGCCACAAGTATTTAGATTTAGTCATTTTAAGATGACGTCACAAGCGAATCGAACATCGCTACGTGGAACTTGTCTTTACAATCGGCAATTTCGAGATTGACATAAACATAAGTGGAAGACTAAACAAGATAGAGATACGAGCAACTTGTAAACGGCGTCTTCATAGGCAACTGGCAAAACGGGCAAAAGGGATTAAAGCTGGTGATATGGAATGAAAGGAGTCGCCATATTATATATTATATAATATATTATATATTAACAGAAAGTGCAGTTAAAGGTTTGAGACAACGAAAAGTCCATTATTTTTAATTCACATTGTTGTGAAATGTAGATGGTCACTTTTTGCTCTATTTGCTAATTTCCCAAGCTTGGTTCTAACTGGTCCTTTATTGTCCTCTTTGGTACAACTATAGCTAATAATTGTTAGTATAACATATACAAATATATAGTCTCATTCCAACCCCTCACCACATTTTCACCCAATATTTCACATATCATAAATACCACATTTGTAAATCAGCCAAATGCCTGATCGATAACTGCTCAAAAGAAAGACTGCATTCGTGATGAAATCTACCTATAACTGCATTGGAAGGACCCGTCTTCAGCTTCAAATAGCAAATAAAAAATATGCCAAGAAGAAAAAGCTTGAATTTGAAGTGTGATGGATAACCTGCTTACTAAGAGTCTTGTCCGGAGTGTTGTGATGATCATGTGATGATTGCTAGCCAGTCTTTACAAAGTAGCTAGCCTCGTTTTTACGAGCCTGTTGCCATTGGCTGTTAATTAACTGCTAGGTAGACAAAAGGTGAGATTCTAAACGATAAGAAAAAGATTTCGATTCAACAGACCTTATTTGTTTTTCTTAACATTGTGTAAGTGGATTTCTGTGCTCTGAAAGCCATCTTAAGGTTGCTTGCCATGCACTCTTCGTGTTTTTTCGCTTAGTCTTACACTGTTTCTTGCAGAGGAACTCCATTGGTTCCAAGCGTATTGTACATTCAGTGAGGTAGCATTTCTGGTCAGGGTGCTGTCCAGGGGTACTTGAAGAGACAATTAAGGGACGCTGCTAACTGCGATAAGATTGTGTCAAGCAACACCCTGGTGATAATTTGATCAAAGGAGCAAGAGAAGCAGGTAGACGAACTTGCAAGAACAGCTCAAGTGCAGCTCAACAGACGTAAACAAACGCTATTCTGACGAAATGTGAAATGAGGGGTTCTGTTTAGGACAGTGGATGCGGGCAGTGCATGAGTTTATATGGTGAACAGGGAGAAAGCAGTAAACCAACCCGCAATATGGAACACGCGCCTATGTTGAGCTGCAAGGCGAATGGAATTACCAGCGAACCGAAAATCGAAAACGAGACTGCACTTTGTCCAATCACAGATGAACAGATTGTCAAGATAAACATCAGTGGATTTGTATATGAAACTCTAGAGGCCACCATAAATAGGTTTCCAGACACGTTGCTCGGAAACGAGAAGCTGCGAAAGCGATACTATGTCGAGTCACGTGGGACCTACTTCTTTGACCGAAGCCGGACAGCATTCGAAGCGATCCTGTCGTATTATCAAACCGGAGGGGTACTTATCCGGCCTCCAACCATACCCATGAAACTCTTTGCAAAGGAAGTCTTGTTTTATCAGCTAGGGGAGGACGTGTTTCTACAGCTGCAAAGAGACGAAGGATTCATACAAGACACCCAACTGGAAATGCCAAAGAACAGATACCAGAGAGCGATATGGGAACTGTTTGAATGCCCGGACAGTTCTTTGGCTGCCCGGTTGCTTGCGGTGTGGTCCGTGATAGTAATAGTGGTTTCTATCACGATATTCTGTATAGAGACACTACCGAGCATCAAGAAACAACAGGGAAACGAGAAGGGTGATCAGCAGCCCTGGGTAACCTTCGAAATCGTCTGCATCTCATGGTTCACGATCGAGTACGTGGGAAGGTTCTTGGCCTCGCCCAGTAAACTGCGATTCGCACGCTCCTTCTTGAACATCATTGACCTGGCCGCCATCTTGCCTTACTTCATCACTCTGCCGATGGACAGTACCAAGGCGGCTCCGTTGTCTGTTCTCAGGGTCATTCGGCTGGTCCGGGTTTTTCGCATTTTCAAACTCTCTCGCCACTCAACGGGTCTGCGAATTCTAGGCTACACGTTGAGAGAAAGCTCCAGAGAGCTTGGCATGCTCATGTTTTTTTTGGTCCTTGGAATCATCCTGTTCTCAAGCGGAATTTACTACGCAGAGGTCGCTGAAAACGAGGCGAATTTCCAGAGTATTCCTGATACGTTCTGGTATTCTCTTGTTACTATGACAACTGTTGGGTATGGCGACAAGGTACCGAAAACGCCGATCGGGAAACTGATTGGTTCCCTGTGTGCCATTGTGGGTGTGCTGACGATCGCGTTGCCCGTGCCAGTAATTGTCTCTAACTTCGAGTTCTTTTACAAAAGAGACAGATTCACGTACCAGGAGCTGTGCAGCACGTTGGATGAGGAGGAGCGTGCTAATTATAAAAGGTACGAATGCTTACAGGAAACAAATGTATAGTTAAAAGGAATAGAAAGAGCGTTGACTGGCAATGACTGGGGAGCAAAGCAGCGCGGGTAGGGAAATGCTACGTTAGCTGGAGAACTAAAGGTTGTTAGGGGAAGTAAAAAAGGATCAGGATTGACAATACAATGTAATAGAACATCAGTCGAGAAGGTATCACGTGGCACCTAGGCCATAGCAAGACCACGTGTAACGATTTCGAAGGGCCGTATAGTAAACTGTCGTTCAACTCAGCAACATTACAGACATTTCAAATTGTTGAGTGTAAAAAGAATAAAAAGAGTATCATCAGCCTTATGGAATAAACCACAGTACTTTATCCTGCTGTAAATACGGATATACCCCCGTCAACAAAGGGAGATGAATCTTAATGATAATTATGTATAGTGAATTATCATAATGTATGCTAAATTATTATAATATATGATATTGTTAATATATGGTAAATGTTCGCTAGAGTTAAAGTCAAAATGGGATATTAGCGAATCGGACTTTTAAGCATCAACATAATAATATAAAAGTAGGTACAAATAAGGCAACAAATATAAATGAATTAGATTAAATAGAAATAAAATTATTTCAAGATGTTTTGCTGTTACACAAGTATACGTGCTGACCTCACTACTCGCAACACGGCGAAGGGATACGAGAGGTTGGAACTCATCATAGGAGAATGTACCCCTGTGTTTGAATATGCAATCAATTAATGAACAAATTCATACAATTTAAGCATATGCAAATGATGTCGGTATATGATTATAAAGTGAGACCATTCCCTCGGAGCAAGCCTCTTTTGCTCCTGGAGATATTATTTTTTAATAAACCCCGCATTTGTCAACTTCAAGCTAAAGTCTATCCTGAATTAATCTTCATTGCACCAGCGTACTCGAAAAAACTACAAATGGTAATTGAAAATACTGCATGAAGTAAACACCTCCCCGGAAAACCGCACGAATCGCTCTCTCAAAAAGCAAAGGGACAGAAAAAGGGGTGTTGTAACTAGATTTAGGTTATTCCAGAGAACCCCAAAACAGTGATATACTAATCAATTCCATTTAGCCCTTTTGTTGTAATTGGTTCATTAGAAACCACCTTGATAATCGCTTTTGTCCGCCTTCTATCTTTTCATTTCGGTTCTAGCCCTCAGCCTCTTTTGCATTTAGCCTTTTTATCGATCAGACTTTAGTTACCTCGTTTTAAGTTCAGTCACTTACCATGAAGACAAGGTCAGGGCTCCAAGTTATCCTATTGGAGTTTCGAAAAATTTTACTGAGCCCTTTTATCATCGAAATGATGAACTTCATGGGAAGTCAATTCATTTTTGACTAAAATAGGAAACTAAATTAAAATTAGTAAGCATATTTATTTTGGAAATGTCACTTTCTTTTTACCAGCTATTTAGCCTCAACAAGTATTATAAATCCATTCTTTGTTTCATTAACTTTCTTAATGTCAACTTTAAGTTTGCTATATTCTGAACTTTGTTTAGTTAACAACTTTGTAAATAAATAGCTGCGAAGTTACAGGAAAAAATAACAAATGCGAAAAGAGCCCGAGTGCTTTCTAAACTCAACCCTGAATCTCTTACCCAATTGCAATCAGCGTTGTCTAATTGCAAAGTTATATAGCATCGGTGCAAATTATGTGCTAAAACTTCGCTAATTGGACTAGTTGAAATCAGTGCTTTACAGGAAGGAGCGTTTGGTTGTTGGTGACAAACTCTGACTTTACTTTCAAAACAGCGATCAGGTTTGTGACGTAAAGATGTAAAGAGCGGGATGACCCTTAGTTTCTTCTCCAAGTTTCACGTTTATCAGGAATACAATAGTTCAAATCATGATCTAAAATAGATGTATCTATACGCGATATTCTGAGTAGTAACTTAGAACTGTTTTTGTTCTACACACCACATGCGTACAAAATTCTGTCTACACAACTTGCTTTGGGAATTGCCTAAGGCCAATTACACATTAGCTGCAAATCAGTGACATTGATAAAACGTTTACCTCAATACTCGTAACATTTGCTGGATAGATGCCTCAATTCTGAAAGAGGCTGAAACCGTAAAAGAGGTTACAAGACTCCAGGCCTATTTACATATTTTGATAATTGTGTGAGTAGTAAACACAGACAGTTATCTTTGGCAGTTCAAAAGAAGCTCCCATCTTTCAACAATCAGAACCATTATTTGAAAACACTTACAAGAGAAAGGAAGCAAAGGCGAAAAGTTCTTTTCCGTCCTAAACCTCGGCTTCGAAAATCTAATCATTTGCAACTGGCTTAGCAGTCTACACTAGTATTGCAAGAGATGCATCGAATTTCTATGCACGAATACAAACAGAATCATTGCATTTCGGAAAACAATTGTAATCAAGTTGATTGCGATCGTATTTTGTAAAATCGCGGATTCATCATCTTAAATTACAAAGCCATACGAGAACAAAAAAGCGCTGGACACTCAAATATTTTTGAAATATTCATGAACGGTGCGGCAAAACATAAGAGCTGTAGAAATTGCTTGAAGCGTTTTCATTCCTCCGAGCACCGTAAACATAGAATTAATCGGCAGCATTGAAGCCTCAAAAAACAACACTTAACGAATAATCTGCAAATCACATCCAAGCATCATGTAATACCATGCTCGAATTGCCGTTTCATGGGTAAAAAGAAAAAGGCGAATTTCAATGCTGTTTTACATCACTATCAGTAATTGCAGAGATTTCGCATCCTAATGTTGTTCATTGTTCATTCATCGAGATATATTGAGGTAAAGCTCCAATGGACCAGGGAAATCAGGCAATTGGGTGAAGACTTCGGGGCGTATGGAATTAAAACTTTTTCCGCACGTGGTCTATGAAGTGATGTTACAATCCCAACCGTCCACTTTGTTTAATGACGGTTCTAGGCGCATTGTATGCAATGGAGCCAGCAAATGCGGATTCAGCCTGTCTTTAGAGAGCGAACTTAAATACAGCCTCCTTTTCGCTATTCCTTTTAGCTATGTCTGATTTATCTCGAGGCACTGTTGCAAAATACATTTACACAGGAAAATGATATTGCCCAGACGACATTTACATGATCATGGTTTTAGAAGACATTTAATGATGAAAGAGGTGACCATTCCTTGCAAAGCAAGAGGGGCCAAAAGCAATCATCTGTATCTCTCATCACTATCTACAAAATTCGACTCAGCTCCTGATTCCATTTCGGCAAGTGTTTACAAAGTATGGTGAACATAAAACAATAACAGTTTATTACGATAAAATGAAAAATATAAATTCTTGACAGCAAGGCAAAGACTCCTGAAATTAAAATCAGCAACTAAATTTTTGTCAACTTTTGATAGAAACAGGGTCAGCTGTACCCAACAAAGAACAATTTGACCACAGAGTGGGGAAAACAACTTTAATCACACTTTAAAGTCATATCTCAAAAGTAGCTTTTTTCGGAAAACTCCACCTTGGCTATTAACAAAAACACAAAACACAAAACCGTTCAAAAAATTTAATACAAAAACATACTACAATATCCAAATGTTTAAAAGTGTGAATGGTCACTTCAAAATGGCGCCCGAAATCGATGCTCTACCAGAAAAATCACTTGAAGATTGCGTAACCCCCACCAGATTGTATGACAGTTCACAGATGCCAGAAAAGCTGATATCATTTTTGAATCACAATGAATCACAAGTCATTATAGAAATTATTTAGTTTTGAGTTAGTAATGAGGAAGGTTAAAATATAAAAATTGCAGCCAGAAGAAGGTTAAAACTGTTCTGACTTTGACAATTTACTGCCCCCTCCTCCAAAAACCCCACAGCCGCATACTAGAGCCAGGATAAGGATAACCCTGCCTCCTCAAACCCTTCCACCAGAAGTAGCAAGACAATCGAATCTGCAGTATGGATGAGACCTCAAACTGAAGGCAGCCTGTTTAGACACGGCTCTGCTGCTGACCTCCGAATGGCAGTGACAAGTGAGACATGCAACAGTCGCATATTGAAGGCGAGTGGCACCAGCATCCCCATTTTCCACCAAACATAACTTTTCTATAATAGGGCATTTATTAAAATTGATTAAGCTAAATCAGCAGCAATCAATAATTAAGGGGTCTTTATATTATATTGTGTAGACGATTCATCGCTACACAATGGCCTATTCATGGTACACTCGCAAAGGCCTGACATTCCAGAAGCGTACATTGTTCTGTATGAATAGCATGCCTACCGTGCATTCGAGGGGCATAAAACACAATACGATACGATTTCTGCTGCTAAAAGCGAATCAAGTGACCTATCGCTGCTATGACGTAACACGACGTTTCGTAAGAGAGTGTTTGTCATCAGAGTTATCACTAGTCAATGTAGCAGTCAAATTGTGTTGAATGTGTTTAGCATGCAAAAACCACCATTGTCTGTCCTAGCATTATGAGCGTCGGGGTTTGAGGGCGAGATTCCTGCTTTCTGGATTTCATTTATCATAGGCTGTTTGATCAGTAGCTTCTATTCATTACTACACACACTTTTGAGGGCTCAGCCAGTGGGTCATTAGGGAAATGGGTGAGGGATATGGTCCACCGTTTACCTATTAAGCTGCCTCAACCAAAACAGAAGTCTTTGGTGTAGGCCACGGCTAAAGGGTATACCAAAATAATGTCCAGAGAGAGGTAATGATGGGGTACGTTAAAAGCTAGAACGGAAGTGACGCGAATTTGAGAACAGGCTATCGAAATTACAGATTAAGACAGGGAGAACAAGTTCTAATACCGAGACAAGCATGAAGATAAATTTATGCTTTTACTTAAGTCATAATATTATGAAAATTATTCGAAAGTTAAGAATAGAATTCTCACGCCATACCATACGAATTCATTGCGTTTTGCTTTATACTGAGATTCTGAGGTTTCGGAGGAGCTAAAGGAGTAGTTGCTTTATGAGCACCGCTGTGAGTCAGCAAATGGTTGGTAACGATACATTCCAGCAGGCACTGCATACCAGCGAAAGGGGAAGCACTGAACAAGGCTTCTTTCAGGACGAACCAGAAAAAGGGGGCATGGGTAAAACTAAGTTCATTTCGTAACACGAACTCAACGGGAAAATATTTAATACCAAGCAGCATTTAGTGCTGCAATCTTCAAGAGGATTTCAGGACAAAAATGTTAGTACTTCAGTCACATTGGGTGGGTGATGGTGCCAGTAGCACCAGAATAGACGCCCTTTGCTGTCCCATTGTAACGTGTATCTTGAGTTAGAGGGCTTTGGGATTTTAGGCCCCTTTTTTACCAGAAACAATTGCAGCAAAATTAATGTAACCATTCGTCTAATATAATGGGTTTCAAATATCTGATTCTGATTGTCAATCCCGAATTATCTTCAAAGTTTCCAGAGCTCTAATTTCAAAGCACCCTGGGTAAACGATTACACACTATTTTGTTATCATCAATAAGCGGAAGATTTTAGATTTCAATATTTAACATATTTATATATATTCAAAAGGGCCTATACACGGAAATAATGATTTTTAAAAAGCAATATCCAATAAATTCTGGTTAGACTTTCTACCAACGAAAAGCAATAGGTTGTATGATAAATTATTACAAATTCTGACTATATGCAATTAGCACGTGAAAGTAACGAAAATCATTTTCAAAATCAAGACTGCAACTTAAAAAAATTGACAAATTTCGCTCAGGTTGTTACCTAAAAAACACCTTACTTCTATAGTAAGATTTATCTTGTCGTTAATGATTACCAGAACATTCATAATGGGCAAAAGGGCATTGGGTATTTCAGTGATCAATCAAGAGCGCTGTTGATTTAAAAATGTTGTGTTGTGATAGCTGCCAATCACACTGAGTGATTGATCGATGAATCATTGATTAACAATCACTAAGTTCATTCACTGGTTTCTTATAATCATCAACAGTGATATCAATAGTCAGCTTGCAATGATCGATCGAATGGATCACTGACAACTAAGCTGTTCATTCGGCGAAGCCAATAGAAGATGGTTAGGCGAGCGATTGTTCATACATATCTCAAGAGAATTCTACTGATTTTGTGATGTGCAAATAATTGTCAGTTTGTGCATCTCAAGGGCTCGCCAGCAACGGCAAACGATTTCATTCTGTCAAATAATTTTAGGAATAAAACTATTAGAATATATATGCATATATTGATATATGCCATTATATGCATACCATTTACACAAAGAGTCTTTGTTATTGCTTCAATGTAGTATCGAAGGTCGATTTTGCCTTGGAGTCGCGCTTGTAGAATGTCCGGTCACGTCGCACTGGGATTCGAAGCAAAATCAAGCCACTCGCACTGCAGAACAAACCAGCACATCGGAGAAAACAGCTGTAGCAGTGGCTCCTCTAGTTGCAATCCGCATTAGACTTTCCAATGTTTCCGAGGTTGGGCAGTTACTTTGAGCGTCAGGTTGTTGAAGTCGGACAGTCTGGGCCGTACCTTTAGGAACAACCACAGGAGAATATGGCATCGGACAGTGGAAATCGGACAGCGGACAGTGCGAATTGGACTCTGTTGGGAAGATCTTGGCATCGGACAGTTGGAATAAAACAACGGACTCTAGCAAGTAGACCGGACACTTGAATTCGGACAGGGTCGATTTGAATCCGCCAACAATAACAGTTGGCATCGGACATTCTGACATTTGACAGCAGGGAGTCGACCGCACGCGTCACTTCAAACAGTATCAACTGTCATCGCTGTGGCCCGTCTATTGCAGCTAAACCTAGACTGATTCGGATGCAAATGACATCACACAGATGTTGTGCTTTCCTGCTCATCGTCCAGGGGTATCGAGACAAAAACTGTCTCCCCATTCGACCGGACTTGGTGTCCGTGCAACGATTCGTCCGCAGATTCCTCATCCTCTTTCCTCCTCTTGCGACTTTTCGGGGTCATACGAGCTATCATGGCATCGGTACAAGACCGGACACTGTTTTGGAGCATGTGCGCGTTCCCGTTGCGTCCATCTTGGCTCTTCTTCTCCTCCATCCTCTTTCTGTTTCTCTCTTTTGTATAAAAATGTTCAAAATTCGACACGACCACGGGAACGGGTAGGGCTATCGTCAAGACCCCACAGACGACAGCCAAGCCCCCGATAATTTGCCCCCATAATGTTTGGGGGGCCATGTCCCCATACCCCACGGTGGTCATTGTGACTATAGCCCACCAAAACGAAGCTGGGATCGAAGTAAACTTCGTGCCTTTCTGCGCGGTTTCTGCATAATACACGCAGCTGCCAAAAATCAGAATAACCACGAACAAGAAAAAGGCGAGCATCATGAGTTCATTAACCGAGGCCTTGAGCGTGTTTCCGAGTATTTGTAGGCCACGCGAGTGCCGAGACAGCTTGAAAACACGCAAAACACGAATCACCCTCACCACACGCAAAATCGAAAGCGTGCTATTTCCTGACGGCAGCGCAATACTGATATAGAAAGGGAGAATTGACAGAAGGTCTATAGTGTTTAGCACGTCCGTGAAAAATTGCACTTTGTTCGGGGACACGATAACGCGCGAGAGGTATTCCGTAGTGAACCAAATTATGACGGCGGTATTAACCTTAAACATCCAGTCTGCATGCTTGCTCGGTAAGGTAACAATCCGGCCATCGATAACCACCTCCTTTTCGCTGAATTCCGGAAGGGTCTCCATAACAAACATCACAAGCGAAAGGACGATTATAAACACCGATGTGACTGCGAACAATTTAGCCGGTTTGCTTGAATCCGGATCGTCCAGAAAGTCCCAGATGATCCGGAAAGGTTTCCATTTTGGTACGGGCCGGTCCACGTGGACCTCCTTAATACCCGCTTCGATCTGGAATGCATCGATCACTTCGGTGCCCAGTTCAAAAAACAACAATTCGCTGAGAAACACGTGGATTGGAATGTGCGAGGGCCTTACGAGCTCGCCCCCGGGCGATTGGTAGAAGTACAGAATAGCTTCGAACGCACTCCGGTGTCTGTTAAAGAAATACTCCCCCTTGCCCTCATCGTAATACATTTGCCGCCTTTCTGAATTTCCCAGCAGCGTGTGTGGATATCTTTTTAAGCATTTGTCGTAGGTTTGGAAGCGTTTGCCCGCCACGTTTATCGTGATAACATCGGTTTCATCGTGCGGCGTATCGTGTGCGTGCAATTTGAGCTCATCTGGATTCGGTAGGCGAAGGGAGGGCGATCGCTTCTTGCTAGATACATGAATCATATTCATTTGTGATTGCGAGCCTTTCCAACACGAACTTAAAATGCACTGAAAATGCAACTCAACAGCACAGTCAGTCGCCAAAAAAATCTGTGGCCGCCATTTTGTTTCTGTTTACCCGTTATCCTCAAAAACCCGCGATAGAAAAGTGTTCAGGCCTAAATCACCCATTAAATCAGTCATTCCAAACTTTGGGTGGAAATGCCATGAGTAGCAACATAGGCTATCTTGCTCGTCCGTCGGTGAAATGGAAGCAACATCCGACTGCCAGAAAGTATCAATATAATACGCTTGGATCAACTGGGTACTCAGTAGAAATGCCAACTCTCTCCGTTGAAACTACAACCCAATACACGTGTATAATGAACGAAATTACGTGAGCACTTCATTGCAATCCAGAGAATGAGCCGCGAAGAGCATTTGCAAGTTAATCGCTCGATTCGCTGAGACTACAAACAACCTCTCGATTTCACTGACAGCGTAAATTGGACGCCCATTCAGCAAACTGTCCAGAGTGCGAGGCAGCCACTGTCACAAAACGCAAAGTCTTTATTGATTCGGTGCAATCGCAGAGGTCTCCAGACTGCAGATATTCAGATAAAAGCTCTCTGCCCTGGTCACTGCCAACAAGATGCTTCTCCTTCACTAGAATGCTGCAGAAACCTCAATTGTGTTTATAAGGTATCTATATTTAATGATGTGTTCAAATTCTCCCTTTTACAACGAGCAATTGAACAAGGGAGCAAGGAAACCGATCACTTCAGAACAGCAGAGCTTTCAAAACAGGTGGAGAATGACAGGCCAGAAACGAAGCCAGCAGGAAAATTCCCTGATATGTCTTGCTTTCTTGCAGAAGGTACAGTCGTACGTTGAAGTCGTGGATTTAGCCGAACAGAATAAGCAGATAATACGCGTATGAATGGAACTTCACTACTGATTCAGTGGATAACAGGTTGTAGCTTATACCCGCATGACGACCGATTCAAAGTAGAAGAAGACAAGTTTACAACTGACTATGCACAATGCGAAATACACGGCCCGATTAACTATACATTGCCTATTCGTTAGCTAAAAGACTCTGCAATGGCCAGAGTACTACGCTAGCCTTAGGATGGCAATAAAGGTTTTTAGTTTCGCGATTTACGTAAGAAAAAGCACAAACGGGGCTACTAAAGCCAAACCAGGCAGA
The DNA here is from genome assembly GCA_003864495.1 of Nemopilema nomurai. Lineage (NCBI taxonomy): Eukaryota > Metazoa > Cnidaria > Scyphozoa > Rhizostomeae > Rhizostomatidae > Nemopilema > Nemopilema nomurai. Next base: position 902,923 of record ML133380.1, read on the forward strand.
ATCAACAGTAAGCGAATACTTTGAGCTGCATCGAGTGTGATTATTAAAGGGATATTCAATTTCTGCCTATACTTGGGTTAACGTGTTGCTCTAAAAAGTTGTTGCTGTTGTTCTGAAAAGTGTAGTGTCAAGTATTCACAGCGTCCGTTCTCGGGAGCCGCGTTAACTGGGATGCTTCGCAGAGGTGAATTTCCCCGGCATCTTGAGGTTGACTTTTAAACCCATTGAAAGTGCAAAGATCAAGTGTCTTTAGGGTACCGTATCAACATAAGTCGCCGTTAAAAGGCTGCAAAACATGCAGGAAAAGCTTGTATGGCTACCGTAATGCTTCGATCATGTAAACGCCCTCTTCTTTTAAAAGCCCCTCTCGAATAGACGCCCCTGAAATTAAAAGATGTTCTAAACGCCCAGAGTTAATCGGAACGTTACAGTATCTAGGCCTGCATAACCTGACGCAAATGCTATGAAACTGTCTACACGAGGCAAAATGGCACAGAAAAGGATGAAATGGCACAGAAAAGGATGAAATGGCACAGCACATGATGCAATGGCACAGAAAAGGATGAAATGGCACAGAAAAGGATGCAATGGCACAGAAAAGAATGAAATGGCACAGAAAAGGATGAAATGGCACAGAAAAGGATGAAATGGCACAGCACATGATGAAATGGCACAGAAAAGGATGAAATGGCACAGAACAGGACTGAGGTAGAGATTGTCCGGTAAACAACATTGCACCTTCAAGTGTTTGTAGGATAATATCTTTCGTAGTGTTTGTTATGTGTAAAAGTCAACATGCGCCAAGTTCTCAGTTAGAAGGGACTGGTGCCAACTTTGGCCCGCCAATTAAATGCAACCTTTGACACAGAGCTCTTCAAAGAAAAGGATGGTTTGAGAAAGCAAATATGTGTTAGACAATGTTTATGTGTTCGATTAAGGTTCTTCTTGGTAAAAGGCTTCCAGCTCGTTTGTTTTGCGCGGGTAAAAGCAATGAAAGGTGCGGCCAAATGTCTGGTGCTTGGAATGACGCTGACCTCAAATGACGTAATATCCAAGGCCCCGCGGTACAAAATGAAATGACGTAATGTACCCAGGCCCCGCGGTACAAAATGAGATCTCTGTAAACATTCAGACAGCTAGACCATTCGAAACCTTCGAACCTTACTGACGCAGAATACTATGGCGATTGGGACTGTAACAATTCATCATCAAAATTAAGATATCTGCACAGGACAGACTAAATTCCTTCGTGTTAATCCAAAGTTTCGCCAGAAATACACACTTTAAGAATCTAGAAGAATTCATAATAATTGCTGAGGTTATCTGGATTAAAATTCAAAGCTTCTTAGCGTAAAGTTTACCCGGAACATGCCTATAATAAATCCTTTGCTTCAATGTGAATGGGATATAACGTCATAAGTTTTTCTTCTCAAACCCATTTTTCTTCTTTTACGTCTGATTTCTGAGCCTAGAAATGATCGACTAGAAACGGGTCGACTGAATAATTATATCAAGAAAACTAGCAGCAGAAAAATGCTGAAATTGCTTTTCATGAAGCAATGCTGGTTTTTGGGATGTCGGGAGAATGAATGTTCGAAGGTCGAATCTAGAGCACGATCCGCTAAGAGACTTTTGCAACATATTTAAAACTGTCTGGAATAGGAACAAATGATAATGAAACAAAAATGATTAATGAAACATCGCCGAATTTACAATTAGAAGACGTCGAAAACTCTTGAAAAACATAACTTGGCTTTCTATGCATGTTTTTTTCTAGAAGAATAGCCCACGTGGTCATCAGTGCACTGCGAGGCACTGCACTGCGGTGTTTCCATTGAAGAAGGAGGAGCATGGTTAGTCCAGACGATGTTTTGCAGTGAATGCTATTGTTATTCCGCAGAAAAATTAAGAAAAACTCGTCTTGGCAGCTTGAAAGAGTAACCAAAAACAAACACTACAGTACAAGATACCTTTATTCTGATACTTTCTACAGGGGCTTTCACACACTCGCTAATACCAGCCCTGGAGCAAATGTTCATATATCTTCCATATAGACAGCGTAGCACACACGTGATGCAGCGCCATTGGTTCACGCCCTCTTCGTGTTTATGAGCCCTGCTTAAAAATTACGTCATCTGCTTTCAATTACGGATCCAGAATCGTGACACGCCCACTTTCGTGCTCTATAGTTGCGCCCATGATACTGGCTAACTCTACGTTCATACGCAAATTCACTAGTAGACTGTATTAGAGTGTGACGTACTAACAGACCAATTTACTAGTATGGGTTTCTCGCTTCTAACTAAATAAAACGTCAAACTTTCTGCACAACAGGGACGTACACGATGGCAATTTGAACGGTACGACGATACAGACAATATATTTATAAACTTTTGATTTAAGATCCAAACAGCGACTGAAAATCCAAAGCTACTGCATATGGGTGATAATTTAGGCAGCATATGAGCAAAGAGTGGTCATGAGGAGAAACCGGGGCTATCAGGAACGATTAATAACGGGGGGGGTCACAAATCGCTTTGTGAGTCCTGCAAAATGACACTGATTTGCACGTTTCTCAGGTGTGTTAATTGGAACACGTGATCATGAGGTCTTATTTACGCAACCGTACTTCTAACCTGTGTTCAATGAATCCGCGTCAGTTCTTCGACTTGTTTGATCAAATCCTCCACAGTGCATTCTCTTTTCATACCACCGACCTCGATCTAAGAGAAAACGATAAAGAAGCTTTTATTGTTAGATCAGCCATTGGGAGTAAGTCGGTTTATATTCAGTCAAACTGCTTGCTTTTTCATTTGTAAACCGTCTGGACTCTCTTTGGAGACAGAAGGAAAGAAGCTCACGAGAAGCAGCAGAAACATCGATTTTGGATACTTAAAGTACCCTTTTGTTTTACTTTATCAGAGTATTCAAACGTCGAAAAATGACCAAAAGCGGTCAAAATAAAATGATAGTTGCGGATCGAGAATCACGTGAGAGGTTGTGTGAGAAGAGCACACGATTGGCTGTATTGTGACCAATCAGCATCCACTTCACACTTTTTGAGAAGTGTTGAACTGAAAAGACGACCAACATCCATGAATGACGTCATACACCAATATCTAATCAGAAAGATGTCGTGACTAGTTAGCAAAAAGAAACGCGATTACTTAGACGATATTTTTTGCTTGCCAACATTGAATGCAAAACGAAAATAAAAAAACAAACACTGACAGGTGAAAAAGCATCAACAAGAATTCGTCACCTCATCGCAAGCGACATTTCAATGCAGCTGTCGCTAAGGCCATGATCAGAATCATAAACTTATATTTAGATGGCAATTAACTAATAGATACGTAACTAAAACTAACACCTAGATTGAATAACGCAAAAGGGTGCGGTATGTGCAAATATCAAACAAGAAGCTTTTGGCATCCCAGAGAAAAGGGCCGTAGCACGTTAAGTAAAAACTGGCCGCTAAGATCTCCTTAGAACATACACTTTTTTTAAGAATATGTTATTTTTTGCCGAGCCTTAATATTCTTATAAATTCTCGCTATTGGGCCTAAGATCATTCTTCAACTATTATTGCCTAACAAAAGGTGTAAATTCGCCTAAAGATCAAAGAAAAATATTATTATAAATTATATATTATTATATTATTATAAATTATTATATATTATTATAAATTATTATATATTATTATAAATTATTATATATTATTATATTATTATAAATTATATATTATTATAAATTATATATTATTATATTATTATGAATTATTATGTATTATTATATTATTATAAATTATATATTATTATATTATCATTATATTATTATTATATTATAAATTATATATTATTATATTATTATAAAATTTATTCTGTCTGTGCTGCTTCATCATAAATTAAGACAAGAACAGACAGAATAACAAATTTGATATTAAAATGCAAAATCTAATGATACAAATACGATCCTAATCCAAAAGAGTTGGTTCTATCCCGTGGCAGTTGTTTTGCTTTGAGAGAAAACTCAGGTTAAGCAGAAATCTAAACTTGATGACGGTTGAGCCTGGTATTATTCTTAAGATATTCGTAAATTTGAGCAATATTGAGCCTCAATATTCTTATAGACTTAATTCTCGTAAAAAAGTGTGCATCAGCGTGTTAGCTGATCTGTGCTTATTTCACAACTTTAGAAAAAGCAAATTGGCATCAATGTTGCAAAGTACTATATGAGATGCTTGATGTTAAATATCATATGATGTAAAAAATATGTTAGAAACATCGAATAAATCTAACTACTATCAAAAACGATGTCCTTCCTTGGAGACCTTCCGCAGGCATTTCTAGCTAGCAAACGTGGTAATCATAAACAGAAGACGTTGTTTTTAGCAAAAGCCTAGCATATTATCATGACTTGCCTGGTTCGCTTTTCGATGAAGAGACTACCGACACCAGGGGATAATAATTGCCAGGAAATTGAAACCTGTTGTAAGTACCAAACACGCCTGGCCTTTATCGGTGTTTGTGAGATCTTAAAAGTCCTCTGAAAGTTATGTTCTAACTGGTGTCACAAGGACCAAGCGATAAACAAAAGTTTTGTGTAGCAGAACCTTCCTACTTATGGGGAACTCTTAATTCTTGAGCTAGTTTGAACAGTAGCAGCAGAAAGCGTGGTAAAGGAAGAGAGGCAAGTCCATGATTGCAAATGTACATTGAGCTTAAGAGAAAGAAAAGGTTTTGTAAAATAATTGACAATGCATGTAAATGTCATGTATATTTTTAAAAGTATGATCTAAAACGTCGCATTAAAATTTGGTTAGGCTTGTGTGAAGCGATAAAATAGGAAAAGGAAGAAGATATTGCATGGTAGATATTATAGGAGCATCCTTCACGTTGTAGTCAAGAATGCAATCAGAAGGCAAAATAGATTCTTTGTGTCACAACTAGATGCTCTGATGAGCTCGACACGAAAAGCGAATGCATGTTGTCGACTTCTGTTGAACAAATTGACTTGAAGAAATAAATCACTAGCTTTGGTCTAGAGTATAAATCAAATCAAATAATGCAGCATCATTGGACTTCATTGCAACATCCTTTTTTGCTAACAGCAGTCAGGCTCCTGTGTAATGACAGCCCACTCATCACTAGAAGTTCTATGTCACATTCCCTAATAAGACATCCCCTGAGAAGAAATCCCCTAATAGGAAATCCCCTAACATGACATCCCCTAACAGGACATCCCCTGAAAGAACATCCCCTGAAAGAGCATCCCCTAAAAGAACAACCTCTAATATCACATCCCCTAGCATGACATCCCCTAGCATGACATCCCAGAACAGGACATCCTCCCACATGAAATCTCCTAACAGGACATTCCCCAACAGGACATCCCCTAATATGACATCCCCTAATACATGAAAATGCGTATGATCTGGTAATCAGTTTATATAGAGTCTTGGGAAACACATACCTCAAGGCCCTTGACCGCTTCTTCCATTTGAACCCTCGGCAAATCCAAAAAGCTTTCGATGATATCACCGTCGATGTACCCTTCCGATAAATCTGTTCGTCGCTCATTCGAAAAAGATCGCCATGTGCAATCGAATTAAAGAAAACAGTGCTTACATTGTGGTGTGTTAGTGCAATCGCAAAAACATAGCATAGCCTTCCCTATTGAATAGAGCGCTCGATAGACCGCCTGTTATTCTTCTTGGTCCATACTTAAACTCAGTGCCTGAAATACGAAATATCTTGACTACAAAATTTCAATAGGATTCTTAAAATGATGAAAGGATATGACGAGTGTTCGATTCGTCCCACGCTTTTGATGACCTTCGTCAGATTCGTTTGCACTTGCATCAGAAAATCGAACATCTCCTTCGAAATCGTAGTCACGAGACCTGCAGAAAAAGGTTTTATGAATTATTACTCTGTGACGTAATCTTACAAGAAAGGGAGGTAATAGACTGAATAAACAGCACGTGTAGGGAAAGCAGCAAATGACTGACAAGAAACATGGAATGCGTTGATAGCAGTCTAGCCATGCATAGAAGTACTTGCATCCCAATAGAACTCATTGTAACAAAAAGAGCTATCAATCTAAAAATACAACGCAAATTGTATTCAGGGAAAGCCATACTGGGCTATGGACAAAAATAACAAATTCAAGGGATAGGTATTACAGTGACAAGGTAGAGAACCAAACAAACAATTCATCATGAAACCATATTAAAAAGTTATCGAGGGAAGATGAGCTCTGTTTTTTCCAATACCCTCTTCCCTGGTCTTGATATACTGAGTCACATGGTTACCGACTCCGAAAGAAACATACAATGAAACAATCATGAGGTCCGTGCAAGTTTAAATGGGGGGGGGGGGCAGGGGAATTCGAACATTTAGCAGTCTCTTTCCGACATCATATAAAAGATGATGACTTGGAAAAGCACTGTTCAATCTCTCAATGATGAAACAGTGCAGTTAAAAGCGACTTACCAATGGCTCCACTGACAGTTCCAAAGAGAATGGACGACTGAATAGGCGTTATTTGTTCGTTGGCGTGCTGGATAATCAAGGAGCCTGGGTACAATAAAAATGACGAAAATCAACAGCAGTGCCCCAGAGAAATGACTTTTAGATGCATGACATAACAACAAAGCTATGATCCTAAAACACCTATGTAGAACGTGAGCCAAGTGACGTAAAAGTGACGTAAAACGGTGGATAAAGTGACGTAAAAGTGACGTAACACGGTAAATGAAGTGATGTGAAAGTGACCTTTAAGTGACGTAAGACTGACGTAAGCGGACACATTGTGCTAGATGTTGTTGAATCACTATAAACCGATCCATAACCCTTATGTTGGTGACAGCACGTGTGCTCTTTGAACACTGGGAGTAAGTCAAGATGTTGTAAACCAGGAGGGACCAACCAGACATTTAACTTATACCCTAAGTTCGTTTGGATCCTACAAAAAAACACTCAAAGCACTTCCCTCACAACTTTGGTAACCATTAAACTTCATCATTAACAGAGACAATTGAATTTGGCATTGCTACAACCTAGTAGCCCTTAGGGTTAGATCTTGCCAGATTACGACTTTTTAATACGATTACCGTGTCTGAAGACATTGACAAACTCTCCAAGATGATATCTTCCTGTTTCATTCAAAGTGTTTCGCTCATCGTCCGAAGTAGCAGCGCTGTCCTTTTGACACGTCAGCAAGTTGTACGAGTTTTCAGCGCCCAGGAAAGTGTCATCATCAATCATCTCGACAGCTGACATCCAATTTGGCGAATAATCATGGGCGATCTAGAAAAGAAAATTAGAATATTACACAGAAATACAATACTCTCTATTATAATATAATACTCAATAATCATGGGCGATCTGAAAAGAAAATTAGAATATTACACAGAAATACAATACTCTCTATTATAATATAATACTCAATAATCATGGGCGATCTGAAAAGAAAATTAGAATATTACACAGAAATACAATACTCTCTATTATAATATAATACTCAATAATCATGGGCGATCTGAAAAGGAAATTAGAATATTACACAGAAATACAATACACTATAAAATAATACAATACATGTACAAAACTTTTCAAAGTTCAAGTGCTTCCTTTTAAAACCCAAAAGACTAAGAATAAAGTACAGCCGAATGGAATGAAAAGATGATAAACTGCAAGTCAAATTTACAGATCAAACGGTGTTTAATATTAAACAGTTTAAATCTAATTGCTAATTTCGGAGTCAAAATATAGATCAAAAAGTGTTTGATATTTAAGTGGTTATTGTTCTTAAGCTCAGGCTATAGATGATCTCTTTTACCTGTCTTTGCATCTAGATGTCTAAAAATAGCAACCCCATGCTAATGAGGGACTTTTATCAATATGACAGCGTAAAAACTAAATTAAAAGAAAACGTGTTACCTCTTCTATCCTCCCTTCCATCGGTTTGTAAGCTAGTAACGTCATCGATCTCATGAGATCACCCACCTAAAATGTGAGGCCATGATTAGAAATGAGACCAAAGAACGGCGCAAATGCAGGCCCATTTTCTTTAAGCAAATGTGTGCGAGCGTTCATGCGCCTTATTCTGCACCCCCACCTTACCCCAGCTCAATGTAGGTCTGTGCCCCTGCTGGGCTGGGTCAAGAATTATCCAGCCTACATAGTCTTCTTGGTTTTCAAAGAATTCACTTTAAACGTAATGCACTGCAACTTCTTACGCAATAGCGCAGGCGAAGAAAGTAAAGGACAAACAAAGTCGAACAATTTCAGATTTTCAAGCAGGCGACCAGACTTAAACATTTGAAGCATAACAGTCAGTGAGGCCATACCAGACTCGGAAACTCATTGAGGCCATACCGGACTCGGAAACTCATTGAGGCCATACCGGACTCGGAAACTCATTATGGGAAACACAGAAACTGCGAGAGAGCAGAGTCAGCAAGGACTATCAGGCATCCCTTAAAAAAATCAAACTAAAGCATTGGCGATAAGGCCTTTCAAGTTAAGAACAGTTTTAGCAAGTTTTTAAATGCTGAAACCCACCAAAATAAAATCGCCCTTTGTTTTCAAGCACAAGGCCAATATGACATTGCAGTATGAGCATTCTTGCTGTAGCTCCTTCTCAGCAGTCCATTCGAAAATCACGACCTAAAAGGTAAAACGGTAAACAATAAATAATAAGCCTTCTTAAGCACATATGATCAATGTTGCTTGGACTCCATCGACATGGATGTGTATGGTACCGTATCTTTGCGTTTAGGCATAACAGCACAGGGGCCTGAGTGGGTTGTTTAACACAGCACCGGGACGCATAGAGAACCGGACCGGAATGCACCGGAACAAGTTCGCGTCCGCACGAATGCATCCACTAAAGCACACGGTTGGTTGTAAAAGTACGTTCCGGGCCGGTGCAATCCGCGGAGACAAACTTGTCGTAGGGATCGTGGCTTAGGAAGGAGTCAAAAACGCATAGAAATTAGAAAAAATTGAATAGCAGAATAATATTTTGACCAAAAGCAGATTTCATAAAAATGCATTAAATACAATTATTCTGTCTGATGTTCCCTGTCAGGCGAGATATACTGAAGATTAAAATGGAACAGCATCAACATTTGTTCATCAACCAAAATATGGGATCCAGCTGTTTGATTTTGTGAAAGCTGTTTGCATAGTTAAAGGGCAAGGATGGACGCGACTCTTACCGAGCTATTAATGCCAGCTAGGATCTTGCCATTGAATTCTTGCAGAGAGTAGATCGCACCCTTCACTTCCTTTGAGGCAACTTGGACTAATTTTCCTTCAAATCAAATGAAAACAAAACTATCAGAAAGCTACGCAGATCATCAAGAAACAAATAAAAAGCATCAAGCGTAAAGGATAATAATAAAGAAAGGAAATAGATGAAAAATAATATTTAACATAAGGCATCGTTTACTGCAAACAGCCTTTCAAATTTCTAAGGTTGGACTTGAAACTCAAAGCTCGAGGCCTGCTAGAAAAGTTTTGAGTTGAAAAGAAAGCAAATACATTTCTCGTTCATCTGTTTATAAAGGTAGATTCCCCCACTCACCATCAATAAGCTGGAAGAGTATTATGGAGCCTCGTTTGGGTTCTGTTTCTTCCGGGATGACGACAGACGTTCCAACACAATAATACGTGTTTGGGTCGTTGGCAAGGCGACAGGACATCAAGGCACTGCAGTGGTCCTTCTCGCCGAAGTGGTGCGCGTGGGTTACTGTGGGTCAAAGATGTGATCACATGTTATCCAAGTGTCATCAATTGATAAGAAAACATTTGGCATGTTTCAAAATGGCATGTTTCCTTGTATGCCTTTAGGTGCCTAATAAGCACCCCCGGCTTATTAATTTTTCGATTTTTCCAACCCGTTCTTATCAGGACCCGTCTGTCTATTAAATTTTCTTCATATTTCCGACCCCCAGCTTATTCAGACCCCCCCCCCGTTTATTAGGTACCTAAGAGTGGTAAGGGCAAAGCTGTATAGAGTAACATATTTGTCAGTTAAAGCACTGTAGATATGTTCGACCAAACGTTCATAAAATATGGCCTAGGTTAATGTTTAGGATAAAAGACTTTGGTTATGAGAAAGAGTGCCTACGATTCTTACTAACGTCTAAGAACAGTTAGATTCCCCAAGGATGAATTCTGAGTCCTATCCTTAATCAAAATGCCCATCGTCAACTACTGGCTTTTCTAAATTGAAGCTGACATAATAGCAGCTTGTATCTGTGACAATAATGCTGCTTGTTACACTGGCTAGCAACATTGCCATTGGAACTCTATTGTAAAGACCCACACAATATTAGAATGGCGTAATGAAATCAGGCGAAACGCTTTAAAATCAACAGTATAAAAGAGCGTAGCCCGTCTTGCCTTCAAATGTATGCTGATCGATAATGAGGAGCGAAAATAATTCCACTTCTTCCAGGGGGACACCATCGTTGATTTTACTGCTTGTAGCCATCACAGCGTCCGGCCCCTGCGTAGAGCAGTATGTGATGTTGCTGGCTGTCAGACTTGCAGAGAGATGGGTTGGAAAACTTTTGCCGGTCGTTGAGTCTTGTAATTCCACCCTTCGAGATATGACACCGAAGCTCTGGGTAGATTCTTGATACGCAATCCGCCTGGATACGAACAAACAAGGATTAATCCTTTATCGGATTAAGAGCATTCGGATTGCAAATCTTAAAACTACATAAAAAAGCATGCAGTAGAATTATACGTAAAATAGCCAAGTAGAAGCCTTGATGAAGATAATTGTAGCTGAGATTCAAGTATGTGTGGGAGTGATAGTGGAATGAAAGTGAGATGGCCTACCTTGCTAGCTCTCCTAATTGAACAGTTCGTATGTGAAGTTTTTGAATTTCGTCGATGGTACCAATCGTGAGGGTATTTTTGTCAGCAATGGCAAGACTAGAGCGAATTGAAATGCTTATTAACATCAGCATAAAGTTATAAAGCATATCAAGTGAGTGCCCCAGGAATCGGTTTCAGGGACGAAAACCTTTCTGGAGAGAGAGAAACGTGAAGCATCAGAATGCTTATTTAGGGAGAGATGGCTCAGTGGTTAGAGGCGCTGACTACACACCCAAAGGTCCGTGGTTCGAGTCTCTGGCATGACCAACCTTTTACCAAGAAGGAGGAGAGTCGCCAGCTCTCTGTAGTTTCAGGCATAAGGAATCACGAGGTGTGGTCACATCGAGAGTAAGGACCAGGACACTGCTCGATAAGCTTAAGCTTCTCAGTCTCCTAAAAACTACCTTCTAAAAACTATGGTATGAATGAAAGATTGAAGTGAATACCTGTCCTGATAGCCTTCGGAGTTCAGCTGGCATACGTAGCTCACATCCTACAATTCAATGTGATATTAACAGAATGACTTGATAAAGAGCGGCCGATTGTAGGTAGTTGTAGAAGCCCAAACAGAAAGAAGCGATGGAGGCGCAAAAACAAAGTAGCTACGGAGGCAAAGAAAGTAGCGATGGAGGCGCAAGAACAAAGTAGCTACGGAGGCACAGAAAGTAGCGATGGAGGCGCAAAAACAAAGTAGCTGCAGAGGCACAGAAAGTAGCGATGGAGGCGCAAAAACAAAGTAGCTGCGGAGGCACAGAAAGTAGCGATGGAGGCGCAAAAACAAAGTAGCTACGGAGGCACAGAAAGAAACGATAGAGGCGTGGAAATGTCGCTTCGATTCGAAGACAATAGTAATGTTAAAAAAAGAATCAATTTATCCAGAGTAGGCTGGTATTATGTAGCTCACTATATATAACTTATGTAAAAGCTGATTAAGGTTTACTTTACAAAAGTTTAGACAGAATAGAAACCACGATAGCGGAAGCAATAAACAAATGATTTTGAAGCCCTAAGCAGGCTTCACTGTATATAATGCCGTAAGATTTGAAAATTTCCTAAGGAACAACTTTTTCACGACATGTTCATTTAAACATTAAAAAGGCATAAAACTTTGCAAAGGGATACTACCTTCAAATTGACATTCGAGAAGACCAGCTTTCTGTTGCTGGAGTAAATGACGGTTGGTCGATCGGAGCAGGCAAACACGTTTGTTGTTACCGCTGATTTAAAGGTGCGCAGAACGACGGGCTGGGTACCTAATGTGACCTTCTTGCGCTCATTCAACTTTCCTGCAAAAAAGGCCATCTTGGTCAATGACTAGGGAAGGATAAGGTCATGAGGTCAAAGGACGTGGCTTAGATAATGACCATTTTACTTATTCTAGCACTGTGCACAGACAATTTTATAGCTGTGTTCTGCTTGGGAGAGAAACAGCCTTACAGACAGGGAGAAAAATAATCTTGTTTCTTTGCAAACAGCACTTGAAAACACATAAATCTAGTGAGCAATAAGAAAATTAAAACATCTTTAAAATAATATGCAGTGACAGAGACAAAGTGGAGAAGCATGCAAGTGAGTAGAGTATTGTTAAAAACAATAGAGAAATGAATTACATTGTTTTTAAACAATAGATGATAGAATACTATTGTTTTGGAACAATAGTCCCTTCCTAGTTTTCCCAGTTACCTGTGGCAGTTTCCAAGCAGAAATAGAACAACGTTCCATCACCAAGTGCACAGAGTAAGTAATCAATATCTTCGAACGTTGTCATTAGGATTGATCGAGGGATTATTTCTGAAAGGCAAGAGAGAACATCTTTCTTGATTTGGAAGCTATTGGAGAGGACACTGCTATGAGGCAAGGAGCTGAAAGGCTTGTAAACTTTGTTCCTAATAGAAGAACACATTTGTGTTAGAATCCAAAATTATACATGATTCGTTAGAAAATGTTAGCCGTAATTGTCCATTGAATCTGGCTTTAAAGTAAACTAGGTTTTACTTATTTATCAAAAAGGATTGAAAGTGGCAATTATAGCACCAAATAAATAAAACTTCGCATTTTTGCCAATGAATCTTGAGCAGGCTCATAATGACGTCAGCCAGTATAGAAAGCGATACAACCAGTTAAACTGTGATGACGAACCTCCACCAAGCTTTTCAACATAAAGCTCTTCTAAACTTGGCAATTTGAGGATTCTTGCAGAGATGTCTGTCCACAAGCCGGCAGAAACAAGGCTCGACTTTCCAGTGTTTCCACCTGAGGTCAGAGTAACAGAAGTCACCAAAAAGAAGGGTAAAAGGTCAAAAGTCATTGACTATTACATAGAGACTGGAACAGTAACACTAGAATGAAATTACGTCATAAAATTTCACACAAGCATAATAAGTCATTTAAACCGCAGCAAAAAACTACAAAATTTGGGAACAAAATGAAAAATGCCAAAAATCAAACCTGTTTGCGACATGTCCAAGCATGCTATTTCATGTTCAAGAGTGACATTGCTAGGAAATAACGTTGACAGTAAGTAAACAAAACAACGAATTAAGGAATATTTAAAACACAAAAAGACCTGATCCATATACGAAACCGGTCATGCTACACAAAAATGTTTCATACCAGATAAATCTTGTTCCCAACTATCTTCAACTGCAGTTTGCGACACTAAAGGTCATATGTCATAGGTCATAGTTTTAAGAAACTCCGTAGCAAAATCATTATTCTAGCCACGTGGTGCTTGGATAATTTAAATAAACTGGTTAAAGCTAGATCTTCAATAAAAACTTTGTTGAGCACTCTATTTCGTTATTAAATGCACCGTAATGTGATTGAAGCAGCGAAAAAAGAAGCGTTAGACTAAATAAGAAGAGCAGTAGCAAATACCTCATTTCATTAAGGCACTCTCCATCTATTTCTAGGTAATACAGCTCTTTACCAACGGCCAATGTGATTTGGAGACCATTGCATGTTGCCACACTAATATTCTTAGAATCCGAGTGCCTCCATTCGCTAGATAGTATAGGAGAGATAAAAAAATTGAGATGACATTATTAATCTTAATCATATTTCTTATGAATATAGATCACTGAAAAACTTAGAGTGCTACTATTGCAACAGATATGTTTGATATAACAAAATATATATGAAATACGCATTAAATATTTGATGGTTTTTAAAATTTTATGAAGTTTTCATCCAGGCTTGTGCTCGTAAATCTGAGTAACTGCAAATGCGGAGCGAAGTAACTTCGAATCTAACTCCTCTTTCGCTTACTCTCCAGGAGACTGTTGACGTCATTTCAAAGCACGAAATCAATAATATTAAAATGAGGCTTGATATAAACACCTAATTATTGCTGAAGATATAACACTTTACCTACCTCAATAAATGCTTCGTCGCACAGCTGATTAGACGAACGGACCCTTCGGTGATCTAGAAAACCAAACAGCTTCATCTTACATGACGTCATACCGTTTCACAGAAACAGAAAACACGCAAGGCAAACGCTGGTTTTTGGAAATAGTTCGAGAAACTCCAACCTGCAGGAGCTGATTTCCGATCACATTTCCGCAGAAATACGTCTGCTTATCGCTGTTCAAGCCCTGGATCTCAGTTTCTTCGACTTCTTCGCCGTTCAGGGTCAGGACTCTGTGATAAAACGCAAATTAACACAGAATAATAAATATCAGTTACAACCATTTTAAGCATAACAAGAACATTAAAACCAATATTCGAATGCAAACTTTATTGCCTCAGTTGAATCAACAGAGCATCTGCCTTCAATATGGACAGCAGAAATATTCAGGTTGAAGGCAAGATGCTTTTTACATTGTTTGGCAAAGAGTTGCTGGGAAAGAGCAGTAAAGCCATAGCAAACCTAGTTTGGCCTACGAATGAAAGAACCAGTGTGTCATCGAAGGCTCCTCCAACACTTGAGAGTTTAACAGCCCAGAGACCTGTAAAAATGATTACATTCATTGCAAGAAGATCAACTAAATTTCAAATTATGAAGACTAAAACTGGTTCTGTCTTTTTCAATTAAATTTCTGTCCATGGAATGATTTTGGCAATAAAATAAAGTTGAAAAGTGGATTAGTATCTTGGGGCCAAGGCATTTTTACCGAATAGGGTCTTTAATGGAACAGCACTGTTTGTACTTCTTATCAAATGACAACAAAATTAAAGGGAATGGAGGCCTATCGAGTAATCATCTCCCGGGCTGTTCCCTAAATAATCGCAAAATGAGGCCTGCTATAAAACACACTTACTCTCTTCGATATCATTTGCCTGTTAAAGGAGCATACAATTAGAGTCCACATGCGGCTTTTCATGTGGCTACATTTGTGACAAAACTTTCCAAGAAAATAGGCAGTATCTGGTAATGGAAGAAGCTGCAGCATGTTTTGGGTAGTGACGTAGATGCTTACCCATAATCCCTTGCAGGTCTATTGATGCATGTTCCTGGATGCCGATGCCATTTCTGATGATCCGTAACGACCCTTCTTTGTTTGCACCTGAGCACGTGACCAACTATGGAAGAAAAAGACTTGTACTTCAGTGTTGCAAGATCCTGATTATGATCATGAAAGCTGCAAGGGGGCTACCTGGAAATTTTACATGATGTTCTCTAATGCTCAAGACTAGATTGCACTCTTACACGTTCTTATGAATACAGGAATCTAGCAAGAAATAGCATGTGAATGATAGTGTCTATTGCTTGCAACGCAAACTTTTTGAGATATAGTTTATAAACACAATGATTTTCATCTAAATATTCAGAAAAACTACTGTCTAGAGAACACCAGTTATGCTCAACAAAGACAAAGAAAGTCGATATTCCAAAAATTTCATCCCTCACAAGAATAAATAATTAACAATAGAAAATCATAACGATAAACGGTCTCTAGTTAAATACCCAAAACATCTTTGACCAATCTGTGTCACAAACAAAGGCTTCGAAATCACGGACAATAAAGGATTGGCAAATTTTGATAATTAACAATCGCAAGCTCAAGCATTAGATTTGAGTAATCCAAATTGTACATCTCGGATATGTGAAAAGATTATAAGGATTTCAAAATCCAGATGTATCCAACTACTCAAACACCGATCACACAAATAAAGATCCAGCCGACTGCGATTCCTAGGCACAAATAGCATTGGATGCTGTTCTGTTGATAAATAGCAAAACCTCCTACCTGGCCTTGCCCCTGTCTCTCAAGGTCCACTACACACATGTCTATAATGGGACCCAAGTTTGTCAGAGTCTCCATAACGTGGACATATGACCCACTATCGTTTTCTTCGGTGTCCAGCTGCAATGAAGTAATCGCTACAATTTGTAATCTTTCTAGAGCAACTTTTCAGGTCCATGCCAAAAAAACTGACAGATGACACAACGTACAGATGACACAACGTATAACATTACATGGGTACACGCTATGTACGGGAAATGGTGAAAAACCTTGTCAAATATCAGACTAGGATTCTTAATTTTTAGAGATTTCATTAAATTAAAACATTTTTAAGATCTAGGCATTGCAATCAATTACGACCCCCCAATTTATTGTTTATTAAGAAGTGCAAACTCCCGTCCTAACTAGATCCCCTCCGTATAATTAATAACTTGAGAGTGTGCATTACGTAATAGTTTACCTTGACGAGCTGCGAGTCTCCAAGCGTGGAGCCAACAAACACGACGCCATTGTCAAGATAGGTCAAGCAGTGGGCAATCGATGTCTAAGGGAAAATACTCCAGCATTTAAGACTAGAAATACCCATAGAGGATTGTATATGCCTCAATAATGATATCGTAACAAGTAGTGTATATTATAAGACTGGCAATACGAGGTTACTGCAAGGGAGTGAAAAGCATTGTTTGACGTCACATGCTTTAACAACTGGTGGCCTGTGTGGATCAAACGCTAATTTGTTTCTTAGTTTTCAGGTCTTTATAGCTTTGTAATGGTAATTCGGGTTTGTTTTCATTTTGTATTTCACTCAAAATAAAGGCCATGACAGAAGCTGGCTAAAGCTCAAGTATCCATATGTATCCATATAGTAAATGATTATAATATGTATATTAATTATTAATATATAAATATGCGTAATTATGTGTTAAATACGTGTAATAATATTTCAAAAACACTGTAAACAATAAATGACTAGTTTTAGCTAAAAGGATCAAAGAGAGGAAACTATCTTGGGCAGTATAGAATATTGCAGTCAGAAATATTAGAAAGAATGGAATAGATCTAATATCATTGTAAAATACACCGATAAATAGTATAATAGACTTAAATTAGACAAACCTGGCCTAACATTTCCACCTTCAGATCTGTCACTTCAACACTTCCATCCATCATTTCCTGTTTTTCAAGGAAAAGCATGAAGAGATTGCCACTCATGTCTCCAAGGAGAAACCGGGACCCATTGGCATCCACTCGCCCATAGCAGTTCAAGTAACTTTGCTGAAAAAGCAGGAACAATTAGTGAACTGGAACACAATGTAAATGTGTAAATAAAACAAAGTGAAACAAGTGAGCACACAATGCAAATGTAAATAATTGTGAAAATAATCAAATTGCTGTTTGGTAAACTGTTGGGCATCTAGATTCAAATTGGAGATACTGCAACCTGAGAATACTTCATTATTGTGTACATCCATTACAAAAAGAAATTTTGGTGCAAAAAGAGCAAAAAAGTTAGAAAGCTATCCTTGTTCAGCTTCCTTTCCAACAAATATTCCTTCAAACTGGAGAAAAGGACAAATGCTTAAAACTGCAGAGCTTCAAGATAGCTCAGGACAACAGAACCATAATATCATTAGAAATGGAAACATTATGGCTCTGATGCTTAAATCAAAGGTTGCAAGGTTAATGTTGTTACATGGCACTGGTATTGCAAGCCTAAGACTTAGAGAAACTGCACCCTGGAAGAAAAATCACTTGAATTTTGGCAGAGGGGATGATTCTAAAAGTGTAAGATTAATTTGAAACAAACCTTGATGACTGGAGGGGCTACAGCCTTGTAGTGATCCCCTTTGTGGTAGGTAATTGACTCTTGTCCAACAATCAATGCACCACCCACAGGTGAAGGAACTAACAGGAACAAGATTATATAGACAGTTGTTGAACTAGACACTAATTAATCAATGGATGTATGTACATGACAAAACCACATGGGTCAATGCTACATGGCAGAAGCTAGAGTTTGAATTGAAAGCTTCTATAGAGTTAAGATTATGATTTAGAACAGCATTAACATAATTCAAAACTTAAAGCATATTGTTGATGATAACGTAGATTAGCTATTCTTTTTAGGATAACCACCAAGATGGACTAAGGAGAATGAATAGTCATCAAAAAACTGGAAACGAATCATGTACTACAAAAGGCAAAAATGGAGCAAAATAATAAAATACATTTACATAGACTGAATTCCCTGAAATAAAAACTCTCCCCTTAATAATAAATGATGACCCAAGAAAGATATTTGCTACCCAACTGTATTTTATTGCATGAAAAAGACCTACCCAAAAAGTAACTATTAAACAACTTAAGGTATGCTATTTGGAGGAAAACTCACCAGAAATCACCATACAAGCTTCAAATTCCACATTGTCTTGCTTCCAAGGCCCTTTTAAAAATTCTTTTTCTCTAACAGATATTTCATATGTCTTGACATGCCTTCCATTGGTATCCTAAAATTTACAATAAATATTTTTACAATGATGGAAACAAAGAAAAAAGAATAAAATTTAGTATAGTACCATCTGGTGTACAGAGGAGTTTGTAAAATGCATCTAAGCAACATCAAATGTTCTGAGATGATGATGTGGTATAAGCAAATTATCTATACAACTGTTTTTTCCAGATTGAATGGTTAATAATAAATCTTCAGGAAAAATTATAAGATAGATTTCTGTTACTCCACATTGATGTTAAATTCTGACAAAGACATTCAAGATATACAGATATCAAGACACTAAAAATCAGTGCTTTAGAATATTACCAACAACTAACCTGGTAGATAAAAACAATTGTTGGGTTCTGGCAACCATGAAGGAAATCTATATCAATTACTTGCAACTCTTCCAGTCTGAAAAAAGATCACATTTTGCATTTGTAAATACAATCGATTTTCTACTTCAATCAATTTTGAAAACGTTCATGAAAGTTTAACTTCTTTGCCATTATAAATCTGTTTTGATAAAAGATTAAAAGAAATGATAGAATATAACATAGACTTTAATGCATGCTGAAATGGCTTGTTTGTGAGACTTAACATACAGTAATGAAACTATAAATTCTTATTCTAGTAACTATATTCAAACATTAGTAATTTTGCAAGCATAGTAATCATATACATGTATTGTTATCTGGAACAAGGACTGCAAGAACCTACCTGATGTTGAAGGCCTTTAGTGCCACATTGTTACCAAGCTCCAAAGGAATCACTTTAAAGATGCCATCATACAAACGCAAACCAATGATTTTGCATGTTGGGTCAATGATTCCTATCACCCCAGTATCTGATGGACGACCAATACGATCCTGTAATCACGAACAATTAACACAATTCATATCAAGTTATTTCAAGTTCCAATAAATTAAGATCACCACCACTTATCAGAAAGTGCTCCGTAGCTGTTTAGAAACAGAAAGTCTGAAATATATTTCAGTTTCAAAAGATTACCAGACAATTTTTTCTTACTAGCTCTTCGTGTTTCTTTAACATATTAACAAATGTTCTTTTTTCTTAAAACTAAGCAGGTTCAAAAGAAAATATTTGACACAAAGAGCTACTTTGGTAATGACACCAACAGCAACAAATCTCTTAAAACATCATCCTTAAAAACAGATGTGCAAAAAAGGCTTCTAAGAAGTTTTTTATGCTGTCCAGAGAGTCTAACCAGGTGCATCATGGAATTATTATTCATTACCTGAACATCACCATAGGCTTGAGTGACAATGTCACCTGTTTCTTGCTTATAACCAAGAATTGCCACTCTGTATCTTTCCGTCAATATAAACAGCAAGTCTTTCCTCTCAGTCTACAAAAGCATTAACAAATTTTGTAAGAAATTTTAAAAGGAATATTTAGTTTGTATTGACGAAAGGGGAGATAATCTGGACCAGTGGTTTGTATTTGGAAGTGGCTGGGAGCCAGAATGTGAAGACCATAGGTGTTTAGTAAAGGCAGCTATCCCTAAATATTTCAATAATAAAGTCATAGTCAGGGTCCTACTTAGTAAAATACATAAATATGATAATTGGCCTCCTTACATTTCACTCACAAACATCTTCTCTATTTCATTCTACATGGTTTTAAAGAATATTTCGCTGTAGAAAAAGTGCCCTGACCCCCAGTTTCATTATACAGGGTTATACAGAACAGAGACAGCTGGCATGTGTGTTTTAGGGCAAACATCAAAAGCTGAAATTTAAATCTATTCCACAAAAGCTTGTACAGAATCTCTAGTCTAGGAAAGGGGAGAAGCTTCTAGTTAAATGAAACACTAAAAAGTGAATGGGATTTCCAAGCTGAATGAAAATATTAGACATATGCATATAAAAGTTAAATTGTTTGGTCTACAATAAAATTCCCACTGGGTTGGATAAGTCACACTCTTTTTATTTCCTTTGATATCCTTAATAATAAAGGTTTATGTTTGTAATGTTCCCATAAAAAGGGCATTCCCTATATGACTTTTTAAAATTGTTTAAAGGAGGTAGAAAACATGGTGGTCACTATCATAAAAGACAAGGGCAAATGGTACTACAGAAAGAAACTATCAAAACTAGAAAAAACTTTGAAAGCAATTGGGCAGCATGTTACTATTGCAGACTTTTATCAAATTTTACCATGGTTAATTTCCCCTCTATTTACAAACCTTTTACGACCAATTTATTATTGAATGGAAATGAACTTCAAAGGAAAGGGTGTGTGCCAGTAAATATAGATAAAGCAATGTTTTTTCAAAATATTTTTAAGGTTTAGAGTTTACCGGGGGTCTGAAGAGCTGCATTGTTGCTATCCTTCCATAAAGGCCCACATCAAGAACTGGTTTCAGGCCTTCTGGTGTGACCAGGTGAATCTCCAACCTCGAATTCTTTGCAAGAATAAGATTCAAGTCGTTTGGGCCTGTGAAATTTCCAGTTACTGCTGCATTCACTGCAGTTGGTTTTTGAGCAGTTACAACATAATTATAGGTCATCTTGAACTATTTCTCGTCACAAAAATAGACTGTTTTATCAGTTGTGCATTCGGCCTATGGTGTGCAAAGCCTCTTCTTGGAATTTGGCGCGTAAGGTTTATCAAAGAGAGGCTGCTCGAAACTTCAGAGTAGACAATCTAAAAAGACACTCAAAAAGAACTTACACCATGCACAAAGTATTGTAGCTCTATAAGTACCATTGCCATATGATAAGCAATAAATTAGGACTTTGGATCAAAGAGAGGGAAGTGAAGGAAATATCTGACGCAAAAAGTAATTGTCTTCCTCCCAAATATCTCATTTTTCGTCGTTTCTATTAAACCTCAAAATTTGTTTTAATGTTTCTTTTATTCAAGTTAAACGATTTAACCATTATTTTAATTTTTCGATGGACAGAGAACTTTATGTCAGATGGTGTGATTCCAAGCTTAGATCCATTGAAAAAGTGGAAACGTAAATGCAGAAGAGCGGTGCAACGAACAATTTAACGAACAACAAACAAATAAGAATTTAATGACCCGACAACTAAACATCTATTTGCATATAGAATAAGAGTTTTTGAAACTGCACGTCGAACATGGTAAAGGCTAGATAAACAAAACAATGAAGGCGTATAACATGATCACTGGGCTTTAAAAAGAAACTACAGAAATATACTTGAATACGCTGATTTGAGACATTATGAAACGTTTTGTTAAACACGATGGCTGAAGCAAGTGACGAAAATGCCTGGAGTATGTTATCTCTACCTATCTATCTTTACATTATTGTATATTACCAACTACTTGGCATTGCGTACATGTTGGTAAGTAAGTCAATAAAACGAACACAGGGTGTTGCACAAGATTTGTTCCGCCACACTTTATTCTAGTGGGGGTAAAGATTGGATGAACAGGGTATTCGAAACACTGTGTTTTCAGAACAAATCAGTGTTTACTAAACAAAAGAATTGTCACTGAACATTTAAGTTGACGATCACGTTGTTTCGTGTATGCGAAATTCAATAATTTGAATAATCTGAATGAAATTAGATAACTATAATTGCCTAAATTTTGATAATTTAGGTATATTTCAAAAGAAACTATAAGTTTATTTAATCTTGCTATCATGTCTGTTTGCGAAATGTCATCATATACGTGACACTGTGTAGGTAGCAATTGCCTAGTAACCCTGATAAACGAAAAGAAACGAAACGAGCCGAAACGAAATAACTCGGTTTAACAACTATTTGCATCATACAGCAATCTAAGTATCGAACATTCATTGATTAATTTAGAATCACAGATCGCTGAGAATCAAAAACGTTTAATCAAAACAAAGATTTAAAAAAATAAAAAAGTGGCGAGTTTTAGAAAGCAAAGTACATGTCCGTATTGATCCTGTTCTTTTCGAGGTTCGGTATGCAGGCGAATTGGACCATCGCTGGCGGTCCGCACATCAGGATTTGAGTACCGGGTCCGGAAGGTGGCATGTGCTCCCGGATCATGACGTCATTGATGAAGCCGGAACTGTATTTCCAACCTTTAGTATTGAAAAAACATGGCTCAAGTAAATTATGTCTTAATGGGGGTAGAAAAAGGATTGTAGTATCAAGTTTCATTGAAAGTTAATGTTGCATAGAGATTTTGGATGGGAACACAACACAACAGAAAAATCATTTGATTAAAGGAGCAGTAAAAAACTTAACTGATTTGAGCCATTAAAAGGAATACTGTTACACAAATTTAGGTGGAAGAAATTTTACAACTACAAAGAAGCTTTCTGCCAATTCAGAAGCCATGCAGTTAAAAAACAAACACAAAAAATGATGCCAAGTATGAAAAACTCTGACTGTTGGGAAGAAAATGTGATAATTTTCATTGGGTTGAATTGAGAATTGCTAAAAGACCTTCTGTGAATTTGAAAAAGCATCCTCTGGATGCTTTTTTATAATCTATTTCTTGAGATTTATCTGAAAAGTCAGGGTTTCCGTACCATCATCTGGTCGATCCAATGTGTACCACAGGTGGAATCGGTCTCCATGCTCTCTTGCAATCTGCTCAAGTTCTGGTCGAAGAAGTATATCTGCTTCAGTCTGTAAAAAAAGATGAGAGTGGTAGCAATAATAAGTTGAAAAGCATGCTCCATTAAAGAGGACTGGTAAAAGATTACTAATATTTTAAGACCAATTGTATGCTTGTCAGTCTATTTCTTGTAATGCTGGGGTCAGAGCTGGCTTTTAAAATGCCTGAGAAAAGACCATTAATTCCAACAACAGCAAGCATTAATCTATCATATCTAACAATGAAATAAAGTAAATATTCAAGTGAATAAAGTTAATATAAAGTAAATAACAAAACAATCTTAAAACAGTAAACAAGATTTTACATTACCTGATTGGCAAAGAGAAGCCACATGCTTGTTTTGTCTGATGAGTTTTTCAAAATCGCCCTGATCACTTGTAACATCGGGTGATCCCTGAACGTAAAATTTTATCAGCTCAAAAAACTGGGCATTTGAACAAGACCAACTCAATTTCAACTGCTGAAATAGAGACCCAAAAAGTCATATGTTCATGAGTATTTCATCGTCGGATAATGCCCTCTCTGCAGGAGCAACAAAATTCACAACAAATGTTCCTTAAAACTTTTTTGGAAAGAGTTTGTACTGGAGTTCCTCTATCTGGTGCTCCTAAAAATTCTTACTATAAGATAAATTTATATTCCACAAGATGAGAAAGTGTGTTCTAAAGTTGACCCTATACCTGTGCCTCCTGCTATCATTCCAATCTTATTGCACTTTCGAACAACAAGAGGTTTTGTTCCATCTTTGATCTCAAGTGTTCCTGCAAAACATAAGAGAATATCTTAATTACAGTTAGAGTTAAAACATATCAAAATATAAAAATACTGAATAAACAGTGTTTAAAATAATTACAAAATAAACAATGATGTGTTATTCATACTGATTGTATGTGGGTCACCATGAATCTCTATAGTAGACAACAATATTGTGACACCATATTTATAAGGCTGATGTAATTGTGAGACATAAAATCCATTATTGTTTAGTGCAAAAATGAAACAGACAAGTGGTATTACCTGGCTTAGTGTATGTGATTTTGCCAGAAGGACCCCGAACATCAATGGTATCTCCAATACTAAGGCTGTCTAAATACTGAGACATCTTGCCGCCATCCGGGTACCTTGGATGAACACCTTTGAAATAGACCTGAAAGCAAAATAACATAATTAGGTAAAGCGAGGTAAAAGTAAGAACTGGAGGATTGCCATTTGCCAAAAACCTCAAATCATGCATCAACAGTCGGTACAGAATGAAGCAACTCATCAAATTCTTTACAGAAATCAATCAAAAAAAAAGTCATTTGTTTCATAGCTAAAGACATTTTTTGATACTTGAGAGCATTAAAAATGGCATACTTTTCTATTAAAATATAATTATATTTAAGGGAACCAAAACTTTGGTGGTCAACATACTGCCTTAAAAAGACATTTACTAATGTAGAATTTTTTAATTCAAAATAAATATATCTGACATACCTTGATGACTAAGTCAAAGTAACCAACATCATCATCAGAAGAGACTGGTGTATATGGTCGCACAACCAAACTTCCATCAATAATTGCAGAAAGATATATGTGCTTTCCTGCAATAAAATATCTTAAAACATTATTTACAAAGCACCATGTCATTACCTGCAATAAGCCTTGCTATAGTGTCAAAAATGACAAACATTTGCATTGTGTAGAACTACCTGCCAATTCTTGTGGTACATGGAACAGGATGCCTCAAAGTTGCTACATTACATTGTTTAACCTAGTTAGTGCTCTTCCCAGATGACTTTCCTTTAGGATGTGCATGTATAAATTGCCAATTGGGCAACTTTGAGCCAATACTGTTCCTTTCATACAAAATAAACCTGAATCCTTAAGCCTTAAACATAGGTTTGATATCAGATACCCAGCTATAGTATGCAAAAAAAGAAATTATATGAATATGATTGCATTTGCATTTACATTCATCAATTTGACTTGATCATTGAGGGCTGATTATTACCTATCAATTTTGATGAATTTAAACTGCCAGTTTAACTGAAAATTAATAAGCCAGTTTTTATACAGAAGGGGCTAGCAATATGAAAAATATTTTAGATACAGAATATTGTACACGATTAAAGGTTCCTTTAATATTGATAGAGAAGATAGGAAATGTGTGGTTAGTTCTGCACACCTATTGGTAATCCAAGAATATGTTCTGGAGACTGAAGGGCAAAACGAAACTTTCTTGTGTCATGTGAAATAACCTAAAAGTGGAAAAATTGACATAATAGCAATAATGAAAAAATATGATACATGTGTCTAGATGAGAGATATATCTCTATAATAGATAAGAGATATCTCATAACGCAAAAATTATCCATGCCCTTCTTCTAAAGTGCTATGAAACAGCTATATAAAGCCATATATCTAACAGCAGAATGAAGGTTATAACATCATAACTGTTCAAAATTTGGCTCTAGTTAAACATTTATTAAATGAAACATAATTTATGTTGAACTTGGATTGTTGGTGATGCAAAGAAGTTAAGGAAAGTTCTCTTATTTCATGACGTTTTTACCAGTCGGTCTATTTTTACCTCTTTTCCAATCAGTTGAAATGGGATTTTCTCCTTAGGGTTCAAAGCAACTGGTCTCTTTTTCTTCCGAAGAATAAATGCTATCATGGCTAAGCCAACCAATGAGCAGCCAACAATTATACCAAGGGTTTGCTACAAAGAAAGAATTTTCAAACAAGGATAGGCATCTAAACTTGGTCAAAAACAGCTACATATATCTTTGCTATTTCACTCTAACATTAAGAATTAAACTAACAATAAAATAATTTCGCGGCTGTGCGCCACGGTTGGATGCGTAGGAAAAAAGCAAAGTTAGGAAGAAACAACTTAGCAAAACATGGGTTGATTCCATACATAAATAGGCTTAAAAATTAGCTACGTTGGTACAACAGAGATACTCTAGCACTACAATGGGGTGCAACCACCATTGTAAACACATGGAGCATCCAAAGCACGTATTTTTAAAATCAAGAACTGTTGTTGAGATTTCTCAGTAAGTTACCTTTTGCATCTCCATGACTTCTTTTGCGGATTAGACTTGCCTCGCCCCCTTTTGGAATAAGATTTCTGCATGCACCTAAATCAATCTCACTTTGCACGAAAACGAGAATACGCCATCTCGTTTTCGTTTCACGTCCCTGACAAGCTACGATAGTTTTGAAAAACCTGTAGATAAGATGAAGAAAGAAAACGATAAAATAATGAAAGAAAAAGATAACATCAAAGAAAAAATACGATAACATGATAGAATACCCAGGGGGCACTCAACACACAGAAATGAGGGCGAATAGACACATAGACAATTTATATCCATAAACATGTTACAAAAGTTCACCTAAAAGGCCAATATCTGGTCTTTTCACAAGCGTACATAAGTCATAACAAACCGTAATGTGAAAATCTAGCTTTTGTAGTTCTAATAACAAAGTCGTTCATCTTAATTTAATATCATATTTACGGTGCATCAAATTTTGATTTGCGAGAATTCTAATTTTCACCATATAAAAAGAAAATCAACAACAAAGCTATATCGTCTTCAAACTTATTAAATTTGTATAACCTATAAGCATCACTGCAAAACAAAAACAAGAATTGGAGTGTTTTAATTTCGTGAAAGGTGATTTTGTCGTTTACTAAAGACGATCTACCAGTTCGCTCTCACCCTTGTCAACCTTCGCGGAAACGAAACACCACGATCTTTCGGAAGAGAGGTTATAAATCGGAGTCACAAAACCCAGGCGGCTAACGACAAGCTTTTCCTAGAATTTAGAAAATTGTCACGTGCAATTAATTGCTGCAGCTCTGCATCTTCAAAGTTAGCCCACTCAGTATTCAAAATTTCATACCAGTTTACTCTTTGTTTTATGCACAATTGCAAATCAGAAAACAGGATTTGTTGCAATAGGCCCGAAAAATTCTTACGCTGTTTCCCTAATAACTACACAGAATTTATATAAATCATAAAGTTCGCAGCTCCTTCAATATAAAAAGTGCTGACCTTAAAGTTAATTATTTGTATTTTGTGGCTTGAAGCTGAATTAAAAGTGCTCAGTCAAGTTGAACGCTAAAATTGCCCCCGTAAATATTTCCCCAGTCCCTCGTCGAACTCTTCCTTGCCTAGTCGCAACTCATCTATACAGCCTCGATTGTGTTTCATTTCTTCCCGGTTCCGACGCCTAGTTTTCAAAACAACAACAAAAGAAGCTTACATCAGAAGCAGGTAGCAATTGCCGCAAGCCGGAGAAGGTAAATACGTTACTTTGCATGCTCAAATTATGGCCTATTTCCTACGTTTTGTTTCTTTGCATTAGTCCAGACAACTTTGGGTTGACATGCTCTGTTGGACAGTTTGTTTTAGACTCTTTGTCAAACATCGCTTTGTCTGAAGCCCTTTCCCTGGACGTAACTTTATGTAACAAACGTGGGTTCAAGGACTTACTAGTAATTTAACTTTTGCATCGGTTGTTTTTGTAATACAAGGGGCGTCTTAATACTGGCCTAACATTATCAGACGCCGTCTGTTGCATGGTTCTTGTTTGAGTTACCACAGCAGTGGCGAATTTCCTAGGAGTATCATGGCTGCTGAAAACGCCAGGATTTGTGGATTCAGATAGTCAGGTTCAGATCGGATCCGGATGTGGTTGACATGCAACTTTGTGATTGGTCTGAGAGATGGGAGGGGCATTTTTACCTTTACGCCTTTGGCAACTCTACTGCATATCCAGTAATTTATGCATTATAGTAATTTAGAGGGACCGCAGCTTTTATCACTAACTTTTTTCTTTTATTGCCCCTTTGTTTATAATCTTGCGCCGAGTTTTTTGAACCAGAATTTGGCTAGGCCAAAACCCGACTTTATTGTTCTGCTCAATCTAGTGAAACTGGGTGTTTCAGTAAAGAAATACACCCCGAGCTTGACTTCACAATCATGATTTCGCACAAGTTTATTCGTGATAAAAATTTGCTTAATGATCAAGTATTTTAAACGTCATCCAAACCAAACAGACAAGATAAACAACAGACTTGGCCATCTTGTTGACAGCAAACAAAGGGCTCGATAATGGAAAGCCAGGACTGTGAAACGGGGGTCATCATATCCACTTGTGTGCCCACGTCTCTAGTTGTCATGTCACGTCATGTGACGTCATTAGTGGGCGTTCACCTACCCTGGGTACCAGAGCCAAGGATCAAGAGGGGACAAAGAGAGCAAGCTGGGTAACGGAGACTGCGGAGGACAGGAAGGGAAGGGAAAGGAAATGTGCTTTGTCTCCACTCCTCTCGTTACTTTACTTTCTCTTCCTCCTCCCACTTTTTTAGATTTGGAGGCTCTGTTACTCAGGCTACGTTTCACCGTGAAACCCTATGCAGGATATTATCATACTAGTGGTCTTGGCATCATCTATGCCTCGTG
Source organism: Nemopilema nomurai (assembly GCA_003864495.1). Classification (NCBI taxonomy): domain Eukaryota; kingdom Metazoa; phylum Cnidaria; class Scyphozoa; order Rhizostomeae; family Rhizostomatidae; genus Nemopilema; species Nemopilema nomurai. The sequence continues at coordinate 931,559 of ML133380.1, forward strand.
GAAATCTCAAGGGCTTCCTTTAAAGATGTTGAAATAAAAAAGTCCAGAAGAACTATCAACAAGCTTTGGTGACTTTGCAGGGGAATGACTTTCTACTGCCTGTATCGCTTAGCTGACTTGTGGCAAACGCGATCAATCTGTTGAATGCTCTTTCAAATTTTCCTTTGATTCGAAATTTAAAAGGTTGATGAATAACGATTGCACAACCTAAATGATAATTGTTTATCATCTACATTGCTGTGCAGAGGAGCATTGGCTGTCTCTTTCTTGTGTATCAATAGTATTAGAAGCGAGCCCAAAGACTCAATCTAGCCCTTCCACAAAAAACAAACTGATGTTGCACTGCAAAAAATTATGAAGGATATTATTTGCTTTCAGGATCAAGAGAATCGTGTTCGGTTTACCAACGTTCTCCAAAGTATGGGACAGAAACTCACCAACTTGATTCCAGCCCCCGAAGGGTTTGAATTCTTTTGCATAACGTTCCGGTATGGGGATCGCATACGCCTGATCTATGGCACCTACGTAGAGATAAATGCATTGCGGGAGATTATTTTGCGACACTGGCCTAAAGGTTGGTAGTAATTGTCTACAGTTCCCAGGGTTCCTGCAATACATGGGCACAATGTTTTTTGATAGTTTAATAGAGAAACATTTCATACGCTTTATAACCCTATCCTAAACACAGTCAATTTCTTTCTTGTGTTTCAATTTTCATGTGAAGGTAACTGCTCTCTTTTTGCGTTCATCGTGAATAGATTTTTATGTGACCTTTACTTATTACCATAAGCGTAAAAAACAAGGGGCATTAGAGGGACGTTACGCCATTTTAAGCACCCCTACACCGATGCATTACTCGGGAACCAATAACTCTAGAACTGATGCCCTTCTTTTGCTGTGTTTCTTTTAGGTATAAAAAAGGAATCCAACCTCCTTGGGCCTGGGTACGAGTTTATCACAAACAGTTCTCCGTTCAGCCCTTGGTCATCAGGTAAAGATGATATCAACTGTACAAGATTTGCTAATCATTTGCTGGGGGACATGCTCAGGTTGGGCTACAAGCTCATTGGGGCAGGCTGCCTCTCCCGTACCCAGGACCTCACCACGTGGATATTTCATCGAGAAGCTGTCGTTCCAGCAAATTATCACTTCGCGTCCGTTGGTACCTCGAAGGAAAATCTTCTTCAGTTGGTCGATGTCCCGCCACCTCTTCATGACGTCATCAAGGATGTTGTTGCGAAGCACTGCAAGATCAAGGAGGCGAAGGAGGTTTCGGGCGCCCTGCAGATCAAACTGAAAGAAGACGTTTGGCGTACAAGTAACACCGAATTGAATTTAAAGGGGAAGACAATCATAAAGGGCGTTATACACGAGCTGAATTCGCGTCAGTGGACTTTGTACTCTAGCAGCTATTTGGTTGGTCAAGGAGACACGCTGTTCTTCATGTACAACCCTCTGGTTCCTGTGCCATTTACAATGCAGGAAGGATTCGCTATCAGTTTGTTGAATACAGATCGCGTGCGGGTGATTGATGCATCTGACAGTGCTGTATCACACGTCAAAAGCATCATACAAGAGTCCTGGGCACGAGGAATTCAGCAGGAGAAAAGAAAATTCAACTCAATCGAGTTAAAATTGGCGGGAAGACCCTGGATGTCACGTGGAAAGGAGTCAGTTGCAACCCGGCAGCTTCTATGTAGAGTTTTCGAAGGATTGATGGGTATTGGCTGGGCCGTTCAATCGTCTGTGCATTTGGTGTTGTATAGTCTGGACAAGTGCATGTTTACTTTTAGTCAATGCAGCCCCGTTTCCGCACAAGTCTTTTGCCTCTCTTTCAACTCGAAAAGCAAAGTGCGCATAGTCAATGCGCCATCAGATCTGGAAGCAAACTTGATTGCTGAGATCAAGAGAGCCTGGCTATTTGGCATTGCGAAGGAGCACCGCTATGAAGAGTGCTTTGAAATGTCATTGCAAGGCTGTCCCTGGGGAGATGAACACGACGGCGCGCATGCTCGCGTGTTGCTGTTGCGTTTGGTCCACGCCTGTCGTGTAAATGGCTGGCACTTGATCGTGTCAGGTGACGTATCGTCCATTGTGCAACAAGAAGAGGAAGGGCCAGATTATCCCCTTGATGTCTATAGTTGGTGGTTCATGCGTTCCAATCCATCTCAGCAAATGCTCCCGTCCGCACCACCTCTATAAACAAGCAAGTTTACGAACAAAACTAAATAGTCTCACATACTCTAGTCATCCAAATATTGTAAACCTCAAGTCGCTGTGGAGGAGGTGATGGGCTGTGGAGAACGTTGGCTTGTCACGAGAAGATATTTGAAAATCAGGACGTTATTACTCTCTTATCTTTTATTGGTTTTCTATTAATTTGGTTATTTGCCCATGCAGTGGAAGTCTCTAAATAGTTATTTAATGCAGTCATTCGTCGAACTGTTCTAAAAATCAATACAACTTTCATCCTTCTTAATCTCCATCTTTATAATCAGTATGTTACATGTTTGTCATCTGTTATCTCTGACTTGCGGATAAATTTTCTAATTTCCCAAGCAATCCATGGCTATCAAATTATTTTCTAATTTTCCAAGCAATCCATGGCTATCAAGTTATTTTCTAATTTTCCAAGCAATCCATGACTATCAAGTTATTTTCCAATTTTTTCAATCAACAAAAACATTTACGAGCAAGCCTTTTTCTCCTTTTTTGATTTCGATACCATTACGAGCAACCACAGATTCGAGTTTTCTTTGATTCTCTTTATGGATCCATGATCTCATCCGAAATACGAACACAAATATCTAACGAATCTTTTTTTCTTTAACCGGGTGATTCTTTCAACGGTATGTGGAGCAATTTAGTCACACCCAACCAACTTAGGCCGACCGACCGAGTGGCTGGCTGACTGCCCAAACATTCATATTGATGCTCGTGTCATTTTAAGGGCTTGAAATTGATGAAAATTCCATTATGAACTGAAAGAATCGGACGCAAATTTTCATACTTCAATCGATGTAAACGAAATTTGCAAGAAAAGCCTTTTGCTTGTGGGCTGCGCAGCATCATCAGCTATGGAGCTGCGCAGTACCATTGAAAACCTCTGAAGCCGAACAACAATTTTGCAAATGCAGCAGTTTCCTTTTGCTATTTAAATAGGTTTAAGCCGCTTTTTGTTGTTTCAAACAAAGCGTAACTTCCATGTTTCAGTTGATTAAACTGGTCAGTGACAAAAAATTGGTGGGTGAGTTTCTCTTACATTAATTTCACAAAATATATTTGGGGGCGTGTTTATATTTGGAAGCTTCCCCCGTCATCACTGCTACTAAAGGCAAATATGAATCGAGTTAAAGTTCAGGTGAATGTCAACTATTAGGCCTAGTAAATTTGTAAATGTAATGAATATATTTCAAACTCCTAACTCTTTTTAATATGTGACGGCAACGGACATGTCAATAGCAAGGGAGGTGGAATCAAATCCAGGCCTCAAAGGATGAGCAAAATTACAATACAGTATCAACTGGATTCGCCCACTCATTCTTTAAACGAAGCATTCCTCGCATCGTTTCGTTTTGATAGACAAAGGGTAGGAGTTATTACCCTGGCTTCATGCCCCCGTCCTTTTTAAAATGGGTGCTGATGGTCATAAATTATCATTCTTAACGAGCAGCAGAACAAATTTTGGTGTTCTAAAGAACAAAGTTGTAATGTTATACACATTTGGTTCTGCCATCCCTTGTACAGGGTATACATTGTCCCTTTGAAAATAGCGGTTTACATCTGCTTCTTTTTTACTTAGAAAGACCTAACTTTCCTATAACCTCAAAACTTACAAATTGCTCAATTTTCTTATTCGGGTTGACGTCATTGATTCTGTATCTCGCATTTTACTGCTCCTTCTAGAAGTAAAAAGCAGAATAGAAATCTTCATCTTTTAGTTGATACTGAAAAGTTCATGTTGTTTAGACCCTTCGATTGCGAGTTACTTTGTTTTATATACTCAAATATTTATTGAGATTAAATTTTGCTGCAGCAGCAAATTTTATTGAAATGTAAAATTTAAATTTTCAAAATATTTTATTAACAGTCTGATGGCCACAAAACTTTGAAATATGTGGCACAGATTAATTTCTGTGATTCATTTTTGCCAAGTGAAGATAAAAGTTGCACAAATCAGAGAACTAAAGTATATAAAGACTTGTTGTCCAGTGCCTTGTGGAAGTGGATAGTTAACATAGTCTAGCTACACCCCTTCTTCAGACATTAAGCCCTATGATTTAGCACTTTAAAGTATAGGGGCATGTGTAGGCTGAAAAGGAGCACTTTCTGTGCTATGGAGGGGAGCTTTATCACAAATGCAGAAAAATGAAAGACCTGGGCCATGACTCCTTTGCCCTCCCCCCGGATGTCTTTGTATATGGGTTTGAACCTTTCCTTTAATGGCTTCTTTGATGTTTAATCTTCCAATTTTATTTGTGCTTGGCCATTCAAGTAATGGGTTACATTTCCATGGTTTTTTGCCACAGAATACTTGTCAGCATTCAAATTGATTGGTTCTAAGCTTGATTGGAATGCCAAGCAAATTCAAAGTTGCTCACTACCTCAAAAGTATATTGATAGCCACATATACTTTTGGGTATATATTGAGCAAGATTTATCAAATGGGAATTATGGCTTGCTATAAGCTACTAATACAAAGCTTCTTTTCATTTTGCAGATTTACAGTTAAGGTGTTCTATGCTAGACAACAATTGAAATGGGAGGAAATCATTCAAATCTCATTCCAATGCCTGGTGGCTTTGATTACATGTCAATCACATTCAGATATACTGATAGGGTACGAGTGATTTACGGTACAGATCAAGAAATAAGCATTATTCGAGATGTTATCTTGCAGCATTGGAAAAAAGGTGATAATTTGGGTCTCTATGATGTTGTGACATTGCAGCAAACTTTTGTTATGATAATCCAAGTTTATTTTTAATGCAGATGGCCCTCACCACACTCTTGCTAGCTTTCTTGGAAAAATTAAAGTGGTTCACAGACCTAAACATATTTCTAAGCATTAAGGATGCAGATTATTCTAAGCATCAGTTTACTTTTCATGGTCATGTTGTCCCATGACCTAGATCTCTCCATTCATCTTCTGAATTTTAACATTTCAGGACTTCAAAGCGAGGAGAGCAAACTTGGTTGTGGCTATGAATTCAAGCTTCGTGGAACTCCATTTTGTGACATTTCATCTGCAGAACAAGCAATGGATTGTAGACGATTTGCCAACCAGCTGCTTTTTCGTCTCCACAATCACGGCCTCAAGCTCTTAGCTTCCAGCGACCTCTCACAGACAAGTGACCTCACAACTTGGCTGTTCCACCGAGAGCAGACTCAAAGAGCCCAGCTGCCTTTTGCGTGCATTGGAGTGAGTGGTAGAGATAAGCTTCAGTTCATTGACTTTCCTCCGACTTTCAATGAGCTTTTGAAGGGTATTGTTGAACAAAATTGGCCAAAAACAATACAGGAAGTGAAATACATAGGTGATATCCTTGAAGTGAAATTGAAGGGCAACCCATGGTCTTCTTTGGGGGGTGCAGAGAACATACAATCAAAAACATTGATAAAAGCTCTGATAAATGAACTAGGGATGCGTCAGTGGTTTTTGTATGGTAGCAGCAGCTTAAGAGGAAATTCTGATACACTTTTCTTCATGAATGATTCAAGTTTGCCAAGCCAACTTCCAAACTTTGTTGGTTTTGTTATCAGTCTCAACAAAAATGACAGGTTGAGAATGATTGATGCCCCGAAGGATGTAACTGATGTTGTGAGAAGTACAATTGGTCAGTTTTGGACACGTGGAATACAAGAAGAAAAGGAAAAGTTCAATGCTTATGAGTTCAAGCTGAGAGGGACTCCATGGTGGGCAGATGGAGAGCAAGCTGTAGATACACGGTTTTTCTTATGTAAGGTATTTGAGGCATTGTTGCGTATCGGCTGGAGGGTAAAGATGTCCATTGACTTAACACGCAAGCTAAATGACAAGAGTGTGCTACCATTTCAGAATTGTGCGCCAATCTCTGCTCCCATATTTTGCATTTCCTTAAACTGGACAGACAAGATAAGAATTATCAATGCTCCCTCAGATGTAGTGGCCGCATTGTCAGCTGAAGTGAAAAGGGTTTGGTTGTTTGGAGTTGCACGAGAGCGCCCATATGGCCCTAGTACTGAACTGAAATTGAATGGAAATCCATGGACATATGGATTGAATGGCCATGATGGGGCTCATGGTCGGGTGTTGCTGTCATACCTTTGTAAGCTTTGTGCCTCAATGGGATGGTATCTTATTCTTTCTGCTGATGTCTCTGCAAAGTGGGTGCACCAGGAAAATGGGCCCGACTATCCAATAGATGTACACAGTTGGTGGTTCATGAATATGGGCCATCCGCTGGCCGCACCAGATGCACCAACTTTCACGCCACCTCCACTGTATGGTATGGGACAGGCACCTCCAGCACCATTTGGTTTCATGCCCCCAGCATATAACGCATTGTAGTGTTGCTAAGGAACATTCTTCTTTGTGTATGATTCTGGTAGACATTTGTGAGGTACACTTTCCAAGTGTAAGTTGTAAGATGATTTATCTTTTTACAAATATATAGCTTGAAGGTAGTGGATTGCCTGGTAAACTATACAAAAGGCTCAGGTTATCCAAGTTTTATATACAGCATTTTATGAAATTAGGCCTAATCTTAGTTGTGTAATCTAATGTTTTTGTGCATAACCAAATAAGTCTAAAATTAACTATAGACAAAGTGGAAGGCATATCTAAGTGTTTCTCGACATTTCAACACATCACTATGCATCTGCCTAACATTTATTGTAGTTGTAAGGGTATGCCATATTTTGATGCATGCAGTTATGCCTTTCAAACATAATGTGGATCTTGTACCCATCAGACAAACACTGGCAAAACTTGCCTCTCTGGACATTTATTTCAGGAAAGTAAGACCCTATCTCTTTAGCTTCTATGTGATTGTGCCACTAAAATTGTCCATAAATGTGCCCATTTCTCTTCTAATGCCATGGGCAAATACCACATCTTTTCATGGAAAAGTGATCTGGCAAGAGCTTTTTATAAACATGTTTCCTCTCTTCATTGGACTATGCCCTGTCCTTAAAAACACAGAGGTCCTATAAGTATTAGGAAAGTTTGTCTCTGGTTCCAGCTTCTGCCTTGACAACAAATGTTCCAAAACGGAATGCTTGTAAGAAAGGAGGTTTTAGTGGTGCAAAATGACGGAAGGAGAAATGCTTGTAAGAAAAAAGAAGCTTTTAGTGGTGCAAGATGACAGAAGTTGTGAAGTGAAAATGAGTCTGATGAGTAAAAGTTCTCTTAATACAATAATGCATGGGTGGAAAAGCCTCTTGACTTAGTAAAATTGTGCATTTACGCAAAAAATAACCAGAGGCAAAATTCATTTGTAATCACTATAGAGAACTGTAGATAGTCATATTTATCAAGAATAATTTTGAAATAATTCTTGTCGCTTTTTTTGGGGAACCATTCCACGCCTTTGTAAACCCAATTTGGGGGTTTTTAAGACGGTGAAGATCCTGTCGAGAAACGTTCCACCTATAGAATCCAGAAAAATTGACGGCTCCAGGGCTGTGAGCCGGAAGAAGGTATTACCTGTTAATGTCATATTCTAGGAAGGTTTATTAGTAATTTTTATTATAAACAATGAAAATGATTGAAAAAAATTGTTTCAAGCAAGTGATAAGGAAAGTTTGAATTACAAAATTGTAGCCGGAGGAATGCTATAACATTTTTGGACTCTGCTTATCTGACATTATCTTTAACAGTCCAAAGAAAGAATAAACAGGAGTAACTCAAATTCTCGAGCCAAAGGACCAAGCCCAAACAGAAGGAACGCAGCAGCCTCTAAATTGAAAAACACGCCATGCCCAAATTGAATAAGCATCGACTTGAGAATAACATCGTTACGAGGTGTTTGAAAACGTGTGGATATTAGTTTTAGCATTTTTGCGGAAGCATGGTCGTCTTTTCTTCGTGAAGAAGATGCGAAATCCCATTCTTTGAGGCCAGAAAGGTTTCTTTACTTGCACTCTTCTGAAAGAGGGTGCTAAGTAAATGCAATGGTGATTTGAAATTTCAACTGATCGGTGTAGAAACATCAAGTTTCTAAACTGTGCCAACATAGTAGTTCAAAATGTTCAGAATACATCCTAAAAGCTAGTAACAAGACTAGCCACTTACCGTAAATCCTCGAATTGCTCCCCCCCCCTCGAATAAGCCCCCTCGATTTGCTGATTTTTGACTCCTGAGGTTGCCTGCCTTTGGCATTTTAGTGAATTACCAGAAAATTTTATATTTTTGTTAATAATTTAATCAAATGTTACATTATACTTAGACTATTTTTTATATTATGAATTGAAAGAAATTTCAAAAATTATATTTCTATGTGGCATGTTCCAACAATTTTTATAACCCCCCCCCCCCGAATAAGACCCCCCTAGAATAAGCCCCTATCCTAAAATATAAAAAATAAATAAGCCCGTAGGGGGTTAATTCGAGGATTTACGGTATTACAGATTCTCTATGAACCCACAAAAAAGATTTATTAGATATATAAGATTGTACGCTTTTTTAATAAGGAACGTACCTCAAGGCCTGGTTCCAAAAGTTCCTTATTCGTAGACCCAAAATCATCAGATTTTAGTACAAAAAGTCCCTTAAGTTCTCACTTTTGGTGCTTTAACTACAATCAGCCTTCACACTTAATAGAGAGAGGGGGGGACAGCATATGCGGAAACTACTCAATGAAGCACTTGACACACGAATAGCAAACAATCTATGCGAGTATTGGCTGCAAATGAATGGATCCGGCTTTTTAGTTCTTGATTCCCGCAGTTATATAAAATTTTCAAGTCGAAAAAGTCCTTAGGGATTTCGATTTTAGTAGTATATGTTCTTAAAGTTCTTGTGAAAAGAAACGTGTAAAGATATTGCAAGCAATAACAGGACTAGAAAATAATAGCTACACAAATTTGGGATTAACTTGCAAACCAAAGTATTTGCAGCTTGTGATAAAGTGCAGCAGGTCTAGACATAATGGATAATTAAATACTACGATAAAAAACACAAATAAATCAATAAAGATATATTAATGATATCCTGAAGAAATTGCTTGAATTTTCTCTGCTTCACTTGGACCAATCCTGTAGAAGCTAAACTGGCATTTGGTGACAGGTAGTGAATCACTGTTAAATTAATGTGCTGTAAAAGAGTATTCTTAGGTTGAAATTGTTTGCCTCTTTAAGTGACTTGAATCTAAAAACAATTATTAGCTCTAAAACACTTATACAATCGTGCAAGGTTAATGTATAAATTCCTTTTAAGGGTCAAAACTCTTTCTCTCTTATAAGAGATTCTAACTTTATTCTTATCCAATGTTGAAAGCAAAACATAGATGCCATCAGCTTTTTACCACGTCTGGTGCCTTTCATCTACAAACAGCCAAACGGTCTATTGAAAATACACTGGGCATTGACAATTTCCCTCTTCCTTACGTTATTGAGTATGCAGGCGGCATTGTACTGTCTTCTACCTCAACGGCAATCGGAGGGTCATTTGGTTCTGGAGAACATACTTGACCCGTGTACATAAACCATAAACTGTGTAAATCAAGAGGACCTGCTGATACATCCCCCGACAGGATAAGGTGCCAGCCTTTACTGGCGCACAGTCTTATGAGGTACAACAGCAAGACAGTTCCGTGTGCACTATCGTCTCCCATTAGGCCATGGAACCAAGGCGACCCATTCAACTTGAACTCAAAGCCGCCACCATACGTTATGTAACTATCGGCACCAAACTGCCACACCCTCCCCACTTCATTCGCCAACGCCAAAATTAGATCAAGTGGGGCTTTTCTAAAGATTATAATATTGAATCTGTGAAGCGAGATACAAAATACAGGGGCTGAGCTTGGCTCGCATCTCTGAAAGGGTAGCACGCTCTTGCTGTTGACTCGCTTCGTCAGGTCAACGGGAATCCCCACCCTCCAGCCAATACGCAACAATGCCTCAAGTAAATGGCAGATCAAAACCCGAGTTGAAGCATGTCCATACCAATAAGGCCACCACGGCTTGCCTTTTAGTTTGAACACGTGTGCATTCAATTTCTTTTTCTCCTTCTGCAGGCCATTAGGTGACCAATATTCGGTTATTACATTTTTTACGCACGCAATGGCATCACTGGGTGCATCAATCATTCTTATAAGATCTCTCTTGTTCAGGCTGATCATGAAATTGACAGTGCTGAGACCGTGGCGAGGCACATTTGGCATATACAAGAAGAAGAGTGCATCAGCGGTCTCTCTTAAATTGCTGCTTCCATACAAAAACCAATGGAATTTTCCAAGCTCATTAATCAGGGCCTTCACAAGAGTCTTGGCTTGAATGTTAACCTTATCCCCAAATGGATGCCAGGGCCAACCCTTTAGCTTGATTTCCAAATCATCCTCTTTGGACTTGACCCATCTGACGCCCTTAGGCCAGTTCTTTTCGACAACATCTTGAAGTAGTGCGTTGATGGCCGAAGAGAATCCGATGAATTGCAGTTTGTCAATGGATCGAATGCCGATACACGCCATCTGGGACCAAGAGGATTGAATCTGCTCTCGGTGCAAAATCCACGTCGAGAACTTTGTTTTTAATGCCAAATTGCTGGATGCAATGAGCTTCAGTCCGTGATTATATAGCTGGGATAAGAGGACTGTTACAAATCTCCTGGAGTCTAGCGCCATAGTGGCAAACGAGATCTTGCTGAATGGTGTACCGCTCAACTTGAAGTCGTACCCGAGGTCTGGTTCCCATCTGCCACTTTCTAAACCTTTAATAAGAATAGAACATCATTAGGGTTTCGTTTGGGTCTAATCTAATTCTCGAATAGTTGATAATAGTTTATTTTGGATCTTTGAAGAGATTCTGATAAACCGGATGATGTCTATCTTGAGTATCTGTCTATCTGCTTTTTTAGAGCATTGATGCGGAAAAATGGCTTTATTCTCAAGTATTACAATCATTACATATGCGTGTTAACCCATCATGAACGTATGCGTGTCTCGATCGTAACCACGCTACTTCAAAGTCTTGGCGTTTACAGAACATAACACGTCATAAGACTGGGACGAGTTTACATGAAGGTTACACAAAAGCAGGCAATGATAGCAAGGTCATAGGAAACCCCAAAATGGCGTGGGCTACGACAATGAAGCCATAGATTTTGTATTTGCTAGAAGATTGACATTCTCCCGGAAGTGAAAAGCATAGGGGTGTATTGGGGGTTTGGGCATTCTCTAGCTAATCCCTAAAATTCAACAACGATTCTCCAAAAAATTCGAAGTAACCCTGCAAAATGCAATAAAAATTTTTGGGCATGTTTAAGATTCTGATCCATCAATCTGAAAATTCATACAAATAGTTTACAAGTGCCCATTGCATCATTTGGTTCTATAAACATTGTAACGAGAAAAAGATATTTGGACCATTTTTCAAATTTGCCTCCACCCCAGCCCAAAAATGCGTCCCACCTGCCCTATACCCTGCTATGTCACAATGAAGATATGCAAATTCGGCACCCACCTCTGCTCCAGCTTCGCAAGATGACTTCCCGGACAAGGTCGATTTCTTGATCAGTGGCATAAATCAGCCTTATTGTATCTGGCTTTCTGATCGTGATAGACATGTAGTCAAAGCCTTCAGGCATCTCAATGAGGCATGATTTGACTCCGCCCATGTTTGAGATTTCACTACCACCAGAAGGGACTAACCAGGTCTAGTGACAGAAATGCAAAATAATCAGCAAAAATACTAGATATAACATTGTTTGTGCAAACATCTTTCATTGTGATTTGTGTCAGGGATATCAGCTGTAAATTTATGGGCCTTTAATGTTCTCATGCAAGTCAACGGAGCAGCATGTCCTAAAGATTTTCATGCTCCAGAGGTTTTTCAACGTAAGCCCTCGAAGAAAAAACATGCGACATTATCGATATACAAACAAGTCTTTCGTGGTCACAAACTGGCAAGTACACGCTTTTTTCTTATAAGGAACCACTTTATAAGGAACCTACATGTAGAAGGCCGTAGTATATAAAGATCTTATACTACTTAAAACGAAATCCCTAAGGAACATTTCGTTTAGAAATGTTTTTATAACTGCAAGCATCAAGAGCTAAAAAGCCCGTTCCATTCATTTGCAGCCAATACTCGCATATATTGTTTGCTATTCGTGTGTCAAGTGCTTTATCGAGTAGTTTCCGCATAGTCTATCTCGCCAGTCTCTCTATTAAGTGTTAAGGCTTATTAATGTGCAGTGAAAATTAAGGAACTTTCAAGGAACTTTTGGTACTAAAATCTGATGACTTGGGGCCTACGAATAAGGAACTTTTGGAACTAGGCCTTGTGGTAGGTTCCTTATAAAAAAAGCGTGTATATCAATATACGTCGAAGCAATTTAATTACAGGAACAGTCCGATTCAAGGAACAGAAAGTCTATCAAAAGCAATTTATATCTTAAGTATTCAAACTGCAAACAAGAATGTTGTACCCTTCTGCGACTTTCTGGGAATCCCAAATATTTTTGCTCAAGTCAAGTATAAGTTCAAGCTGAAATTTTGACGTGCAGCGGCCGCGCTACTCGGCTCCCAGCCGTAGCCACGTCACGCTGATTATCACCGCATTGTTTTGCCTGTACCAAAATTCAGAATGACTATCGCATGATTTTTTAGGACGTTATACATTTCTCGAACACTTGGAGTTTTCATCGCAAAGAAGAATCGTCTTGAACTTAGATGAAATGTGGAATAGTGGAAAAGAGGGCCTCCGAATACCAAGGGCATCAAACCGCACATCAAGAACTTGAGAAGGCAGACTCAGCCAAGAAAACACAAACTTTGCGATCTGATAGTCAGAAAATGAATATCTTTTGACGCCGATCATAAATATAAACGTACATGATTATGTTTACTTCTGTGGTTCCCGGCATAAAATTAGGTCATAAACAAGGGGCTTGTAGTAAATCTTGCTCTTACCTTCGGCTTCCTTTATCGTTGGCAGAAACCTTTCATGCACATCAGCGAAGTAAACTTGACAGTTGCAATTGCGTTGTTACATCATATTTCCACATGACTGCAGTCAAAGATACTGGAATTGGTCACATGTGGATGAACTTGCGAGCGGACGGATTTAATTTCGTTCTGAATCTCATTCTGACAAAAGCTTCCGCAATTTCTACCATTCAAAGCGGAATTGTGTAGCTAAGTGAAACAATTATCGTGTATAAAGGTGCCAGGGGACTGTGGCGGCTCCAGCCCGTGAAAAGTGGGGGGGGGGGGGGGGACCGGTGGTCCGGGGCGTGGCCCCTGGAAAAAAATTTCGGCCACGCTATTTTTCTGTGGTATTTATCAGTTTTACAAAATAATATATGTAACTTAACTAATATTCAAACCAACTGTGAGTATAGAGCTTATTATTATTTTCATTGTTCCCAAAACGGGAAGCATTCGCTCTCGTAGGAAACACTCCAAAGAAATGTAACTTAATTTAAGGTTGGCAATGAACGTTATTGCATAAAACTAAAACGTTATTGCCTTTTCATATCTTTAATTACTAGGTGAATTCTAACTAACAGTGGAAGATTTCTACTCTTTGATTATCAGAATCAAGTCCTTAATGTTATGACCAAACACAATAACCTCGACTACAAAACCCAAAGAGAGGCTACACAATGGGCCCTTGCTCTTTCATACAGTGACAGACTGGCTTCTGACCATTTTGATGAGTAATAAAACAAAATTCTTAGAAAAGGGCCCAAACTAGTGGGCCAAAAACGCAAAATTTTCTTTCTTTACTGGGCCAGGAAAAGGGCCCAATAGCCCAGTAGTTACAATGTTAAAAGGTGCCCTGATGGATTTGGTGAATAAAAGATGATTTTGAGCATCAATACAGTGAAATCGAGTGGTGTTGTTTACGTATTCTATTCATTAAGAGTATATGACGTTATAGTAATTGTAACCTACGGAAACAAGACTACAGGACTCAGACACATTCAAAATCCTTCAGGTATTTCGGCGCCTTCTTCGTGCGTTTTCCTCGCCTTGGTGGTATTGGCTTCTTCTTCTTTGTTTACATATAATGGGCCTAATGGATCGAATCTCATTCTGAGGTGAAGTGAAAATATTTTGAGAAAATGTGAAAAATTTTTTGGAGAAAAAGTGGTCCAAATAGATGCAATGAGACAGGTTGGATTAGGGAATATGGAATCAAGGGTTTTGAATAAGTTTTACACAGTTTTAGTATTTCTTGGTTCGGATTGAATCTTATTCTGAAAGTCGAATCTCATTCTGAATGTCGAATCTCATTCTGAATGTCGAATCTCAGTCTGAATCTCATTCCCGATTTGTGTCTGAATAGCATGCTTCTGAAAAGGGTGTGAAGTGAATGCTGATGGTGATTTGAAATTTCAACTAATCGGTCTACCCCCCAACGCGTTGTCAAAAGGTTGCCTCGGAAAATGACACGGAAAGGTTGCCTCAAGAAAAAAGGTTGCCTCAAAAGAAAAAGGTTGCCTCAAAAGAAAAAGTATATTTCTTGATTGTTTTTCTGAAGTTTTCACTGTCTATGATGCATTTAAAATCAAAAGAGACGAGCGAAGTACACGGTTTCAAACGACAATTTTTGCTTGTTTAAATTATGATAACTAGGCGTGGCGTCGTTTTGAAAAATTATTTTCCGTTGTCTTAAGTGAAACCTCAAATTAACCTCTGGCTGTAAATTTGATTATAACTTCGTCTTAAAAGGCCCACATCTCAAAAACTGGATTCCTTCTCCATAGAGATGGAAGAAATTTAGTTTGCTCGATTCGCTTTGCTTGGCTACCAAAAATAGACATCTCTAAACCCCGCATTGTTTCCGACGTGCCTTCGCTTTGACTATAAAAATGAATATCACAATTTTTACAACCAGATTTTCAGCAAAATCTGACTGATCGTGTATTCCAGCCTTTATACAGCAGTGACAGTCTGTTGTTGGGCGTTTTGATCGATATGTCTCCACACGAGTTTTTGGACTCTGATTGGTCAATACATTATCTATGCTTGCTCCTTCCAGTGGTCAAGTATGCGCAACAGAGCAGGATCCCATTTCGAAAGTATTTGCTGACTTTGCTGGGGCGAAGTTTGCGTCGATGTTGACTTATACTACAGTCAAGTGGTAAAATGATGTAACAACGCAATTGCAACTGTCAAAATTACTTTGCTGGTGTGCATGAAAGGTTTTTGCCAACGATAAAGGAAGCCGAAGATAAGAGCAAGATTTACTACAAGCCCTTTGTTTATGACCTAGTTTTATGCCGGGAACCACAGAAGTAAACCTAGTCAAGTAAGTTTATATTTACGATCGGCGTCAAAAGATATCAATTTTCTGACATCAGATCGCAAAGTTTGCATTTTCTTGGCTGAGTCTGTGTGCGGTTTGATGTTCTTGGTATTCGGAGGCCCTCCTTTCCACTATTCCACATTTCATCTAAGTTCAAGGCGATTCTTCTTTGCGATGAAAGCTCCAAGTGTTCGAGAAATGTCCAAATGTCGTATAATGTCCTAAAAAATAATGTGATAGTTATTCTGAATTTTGGTACACGCAAAACGTTGCGGTGATAATAAGCAAGGAGTGGCTACGGCTAGGACCCGAGAAGCGCGGCCGCAAGATACGTTCTCCATTTGACGTGGATTCGTCGCTGCACGTCAAGATTTCAGCTTGAACTTCAAAGATATTTGGAATTCCCAGAAAGTCAAAGAAAGGAACAAAATTCCTGCTTGCTGCTCGAATATTAGAGGTGTAATTAGCTTTTGATAGTCTTTTTTCCCCTTGACGGACTTCATTAACCGAAGTGACTTCTCGGGGATAGCCTGGTGCTAGTAAACCAGATTAAATTGCTTCGACGTATATTGATATACTAGCCAAATTAAACATTGATGACATGAAAATTTTATTGCTGAAAAATAAAAGCAATTTGTGACCACGAAAGACTTGTTTGTATATCGATAATGTCGCATGTTTTCTTCGAGGGCTTACGTTGAAAAACCTCTGGAGCATGAAAATCTTTAGGACATGCTGCTCCGTTGACTTGCATGAGAACATTAAAGGCCCATAAATTTACAGCTGATATCCCTGACACAAATCACAATGAAAGATGTTTGCACAAACAAAGTTACATCTTGTATTTTTGCTGATTATTTTGCAGTTTTTGTCACTAGACCTGGTTAGTCCCTTCTGGTGGTAGTGAAATCTCAAACATGGAGATGCCTGAAGGCTTTGAATACATGTCAATCACGATCAGAATACCAGATACAATAAGGCTGATTTATGCCACTGATCAAGAAATCAACCTTGTCCGGGAAGTCATCTTGCGAAGCTGGAGCAGAGGTGGGTGCCGAATTTGCATATCTTCATTGTGACATAGCAGGGTACAGGGCAGGTGGGACGATTTTTGGGCTGGGGTGGAGGCAAAATTGAAAAATGGCCCAAATATCTTTTTCTCGTTACAATGTTTATAGAACCAAATGATGCAATGGGCACTTTTAAACTATTTGTATGAACAGGGGGGGCATGTACCACCTGGCCCCCTTCGGCACCGGTGGCCCTTGCATTAAAAACTTTGGGCCATAAAATATTCTAAATGGCTACAGCATCTTTTACCCTTCCTCTAGCTCAGATAGAAGTGAATAAAAATATTAAAATTGATGAATCAGAATCTTAAACATGCCCAGAATTTTTATTGCATTTTGCAGGGTTACTTTGAATTTTTTGGAGAATCGTTGTTGAATTTTGGGGATAGCTAGAGAATGCCCGAACCCCCAATACACCCCTATGCTTTTCACTTCCGGGAGTATGTCAATCTTCTAGCACATACAAAATCTATGACGTCATTGTCGTAGCCAACGCCATTTTGGGGATTCCTATGACTCTGCTATCATTGCCTGCTTTTGTGTAACCTCCATGTAAACTCGTCCCAGTCTTATGACGTGTTATGTTCTGTAAACGCCAAGACTTTGAAGTAGCGTGGTTACGATTGAGACACGTATACGTTCATGATAGGCTAACATCTTTATGTAATGATTGTATATACTCATGTTTGTATGTATTTGAGGATAAAGCCAAGGATATGGAGTTTCCTCTACATCAATACGCCTGTAACGCTTGCAGTCAATGACTTACATAATGCAATCTCTTAAATTGCTTCATGTTAGTGATTATTAGTGTTCATAATATTGTCAAACGAACATTAAAAAAGGTATCATTATTATTATGTTCAAAATAGATGTCATTCAGTTTATCAGAATCATTTCATAGATTCAAAATAAATTATTATCAACTATTCGAGAATTAGATTAGACCCAAACTAAACTCTAGTGATGTTCTATTCTTATTAAAGGTTTACAAAGTGGCATTGGGAAATCAGGCCGCGGGTACGACTTCAAGTTGAGGGGCACACCATTCAGCAAAGTCTCGTTTGCCGCTATGGCGCTAGACTCCAGGAGATTTGTAACAGTCCTCTTATTCCAGCTCTATAGTTATGGACTGAAGCTCATTGCATCCAGCAATTTGGCATTAGGAACAAAATTATCCACGTGGATTTTGCACCGAGAGCAGATTCAATCCTCTTGGTCCCAGATGGCGTGTATCGGCATTCGATCCATTGACAAACTGCAATTCATCGGATTCTCTTCGGCCATCAACGCACTACTTCAAGATGTCGTCGAAAAAAACTGGCCTAAGGGCGTCAAATGGGTCAAGTCCAAAGAGGATGATTTGGAAATCAAGCTAAAGGGTTGGCCCTGGCATCCATTTGGGGATAAGGTGAACATTCAAGCCAAGACTCTTGTAAAGGCCCTGATTAATGAGCTTGGAAAATTCCATTGGTTTTTGTATGGAAGCAGCAATTTACGGGAAACCTCTGATGCACTCTTCTTCTTGTATATGCCAAATGTGCCTCACCATGGTCTCAGTACTGTCAATTTCATGATCAGCCTGAACAAGAGAGATCTTATAAGAATGATTGATGCACCCAGTGATGCCATTGCGTGCGTAAAAAATGTAATAACCGAATATTGGTTACCTAATGGCCTGCAGAAGGAGCAAGAGAAATTGAATGCACACGTGTTCAAGCTAAAGGGTGCGCCGTGGTGGCCTTCTGGGAAAGAAGCTGTTTCAACTCGGGTTTTGATCTGCAAGATACTTGAGGCATTGTTGAGTATTGGCTGGAGGGTGGGGATTCCCGTTGACCTGACGAAGCGAGTCAACAGCAAGAGCGTGCTACCCTTTCAGAGATGCGAGCCAATCTCAGCCCCTGTATTTTGTATCTCGCTTCACCGAGAGGATTTGATACGCTTCATAGAAGCTCCACGTGATCTACTTTTGGCGTTGGTGAATGAAGTGCAGAGGGTGTGGCAGTTTGGTGTCGCTAGTTACAGAGCGTATAGTGCCAGCTTTGAGTTCAAGTTGAATAGGTCGCCTTGGGACTATGGCCTATTAGGACACGATAGCGCACACGGAACTGTCTTGCTGTTGTACCTCATAAGACTGTGCGCCAGTAAAGGCTGGTACCTTATCCTGTCGGGGGATGTATCTGCCAAATACAGGGAGAAAGAAAATGGGCGCACGTTTCCTTTTGACTTACACAGTTTATGGTTTATGTCCACTGGTCAGGTATGTTCTCCAGATCCAAATGACCCTTCGATTGCAGTTGAGGTAGAAGACAGTACAATGCCGCCTGCATACTCAATAACGTAAGGAAGAGGGAAATTGTCAATGCCCAGTGTATTTTTAATAGACCCTTTTGGTGTTTGTAGATGAAAGGCACCAGACGTGGTAAAAAGCTGATGGCATCTATGTATTGTTTTCAACATTGGATAAGAATAAAGTTAGAATCTCTTATAAGAGAGAAAGAGTTTTGACCCTTAAAAGGAATTTATACATTAACCTTGCACGATTGTATAAGTGTTTTAGAGCTAATAATTGTTTTTAGATTCAAGTCACTTAAAG
This sequence comes from Nemopilema nomurai, assembly GCA_003864495.1. Taxonomy (NCBI): domain Eukaryota; kingdom Metazoa; phylum Cnidaria; class Scyphozoa; order Rhizostomeae; family Rhizostomatidae; genus Nemopilema; species Nemopilema nomurai. The sequence goes on from ML133380.1 coordinate 950,684, forward strand.
AGGCAAACAATTTCAACCTAAGAATACTCTTTTACAGCACATTAATTTAACAGTGATTCACTACCTGTCACCAAATGCCAGTTTAGCTTCTACAAGATTGGTCCAAGTGAAGCAGAGAAAATTCTTCAGCACTTTTCTTCAGGATATCATTAATATATTTTTATTGATTTATTTGTGTTTTCTATTCATAGTATTTAAGTATCCATTATGTCTAGACCTGCTGCACTTTATTACAAGCTGCAAATACTTTGGTTTCCAAGTTAATCCCAAGTTTGTGTAGGCATTATTTTCTAGTCCTGTTATTGCTTGTAATAACTATAATCTTTTATAGACAACATTACAGAATGGTTGACAGCACCATTACTTTACGATGAGCACCAACATATCTATTTTGTGAGTTTATAGAGAATCTGGAATAAGTGGCTAGTCTTGGTACTAGCTTTTACGATGTATTCTAGACATTTTGAACTACTACGTGGGAACAGTTCAGAAGCAACATCTTTTATATCTTTGATGTTTGTAATCGCATAATTAATACACTTTGGGAAAAGCAGAAAATATATTTACTTGTTCCAGTGCATTCATAAGCATAGCGCACAAAAAGCGTTATGCATAAGATAATCTTCAATGATGTCATTTTTGCATCGCTAGATCCCAGGCTGCAGCGCAATTCGAAATGCAAAGTTTCCTCCCTATTATGAAGCTCACAAAAATTATGTAATATCAACAGTGCTTCAATCTATCAACAGGGAACCAATGGAGTAGACCAGAAGCTGATCCATGGATACTTTGTTTCGTTAGGCTAACAACAGCAACAACAATGGTGATTTTTACATCTTATTTTATCCCTGCAGGCCATCCCAAAAATAATGCCTGTGATTTCTACTTGATTTTCAACATTATACTAAGCTTAATACTTTTCGAAGCAGGGTTTTTGCATCGACCGTAATCATTGCTCTGGCTACTTTGACTTGGACTTTATCCAAAATAATTCAACTCTCTGATTCTTTTGATGAAATTTCTTTCGAAGATTTCAATCCGCCGATTTGTCCATATTCTTGTTCCTTAATCCCCAATTACGTTCTTTAAGTTTTTCGTACAGGAAGTTCATTATAAAAGATAAGGTATCTTTAAATCCTTTGGGCTGTGCAGACCAGTCTTCATTTCTTGGATACAACAGCTACAGTTTCTTGGAAATAAATTCCCCTTTTGCGCTTTGATCTACTTCCGCGTTTGTTGTTGCATACATTTAGTTTTGCTAGGATTGGTTTGCTGCATTTATTTTTCTTTGCATTTGATTGTTTCGAAGCTGCGCAGGTATCACTTGCGAGTGGAGTGGTTTCCAGTTGATGGCGATGATTCAGAGTTGATTTTGATCTGCGATAATTAGAGAAGACGTCTTAAAACCCTTTGCCAGAAAAGTAGCAAAGACGTTAGCTAGATATAGTAACATTTTTATAAATATTAAGGCTTCTCAACAAGCATTTTACTAATTTGTGTGAAATGCTGTTAAAAAAACAAAAGAATTTGCACGGAAATACAAAGAGATGCAGTGGTTGGACTGCAGTGGTTTGTACTCTATTGTACTGCACAGTTCTGTACTGTGCTGTATTGTATTATACTGTACTGTACTGTATTATACTGTATTGTACTGCACAGTTCTGTACTGTGCTGTATGGTATTATACTGTGCTGTACTGTATAATACTGTACTGTACTGTACTGTACTGTATGGTATTATACTGTACTGTACTGTACTGCACTGTATGGTATTATACTGTACTGTACTGTACTGTACTGTATTAAACTGTACTGTACTGTAATATACTGTACTGTACTGTATTATATTGTTTTGTACTGCACTGCATTTTAATGTACTGTACTGCGCTGTACTGTACTGTATTATACTGTATTGTAATGCATTGTACTGTACTGTATTATACTGTACTGTACTGCATTTTAATGTACTGTACTGTACTTTACTGTATTATACTGTATTGTACTGTACTGTGCTGTGCTGTGCTGTGCTGTGACTTTATCGATTGCCTGTACCTGGCATCTTTCAAGGTGCGCCCATAGGAACCCCCGTTATAGTTTCTATTACGATTAAGATTACACCCCATTAGAAACGGAGCAACCAACTCACAATCATACGATCATTGCCTCCTTCTGGCTAGTCTATTTCTGGCAAGGCGGACATTCCTGGTAGCAGTGACCTTCGCTTCTGTGACGCGTAATTCTGCGCCGAACCGTTGCTAATCGACAGCCTTCCGGCGTCATGGCAACTGGGCGGCGAGGCGTTGGCTGATCCGCCGAACAGCTTGCTATCACGCCGCCCGAACTTCTGGAGCCGGCGTTTCCGCCCGTCCAGTTCGTTCATCGGTATGTCTTCTTGGTGTTCTTCGTCAGTGATCATGACAGAGCACTGCTGCATGTTCTCTTTGCTTCCCTCGGCATCGCTGTGTTCCAGATCATCTGTTACCTGTGTCTGCTGCAGTTCTAGCTCCACTGAGTCTTTCAAGGCGTTTGCTGCGTTGACGAGAACTTTTCGCTTTTTCTTCGGCAGTTTTAGCCTGGCTTGTGCATGCGAGTAGTACAAATTGAAGTTATTGACTATAACTGGAACGGGTAGAGCGATCATCAGCACTCCAGAAATTGCACATAAACTTCCAATCACCTGAAATTGTATTAGAACGCAATTGAATTTTGCTCGTGTTACCCTACTTTCATAGAAAAAAAGAGTGTTCGATAAAGGGATACCGAGACTGGTGTTCATAGCCATCTTGTGACCTTGGTATGCCAAGGCCTAGCCACTGTTTACCCATCTTAGAGCTTGTTAAACTATGCCAACTTGTTAAGAGCAGACACAATTAAACCGCTTCGCGAGATTTAATTTTGCATACTTCTTAATAGCTGGGATTTTATCAGAACATTAACATAAAAAACGAAGTTTTTATGTGTAAATCCTTCCCAATTTCGTTACGGAACGTTGATACAGATGGTGTGTAGGAGACTCCCTGTTTGAAGAAAAATGCTATTACAATTCCTAGAGCAATGAATGTTTTTATGAATCTGAGCTCTTTCCAAAAAAGACATCTTTTATTTTGCTGTTTGTAAAAAAGAATGTTTCTTACCTTTCCTGCAACAGAGGTTGGCGCCAAATCTCCATATCCAACTGTTGTCATAGTGATAACTGCCCACCAAAACGAGGTTGGAATTGATATGAATTTTGTTCCTGGCTCATCCTTTTCGCAATAGTAAACAAGGCTTGAGAAAATCACAATGCCGATGCACAAGAAGAATATCAGCAGGAATAACTCCCTGAATGAGGCTTTGAGAGTGTGGCCTAGAATTTGCAGGCCAACATTGTGTTTTGATAGTTTAATAATTCTGAAGACCCTGATCACTCGAATCACTTGAAGGTACTTGTAGATTGATTTTTCGCCTTCGTTATTGAAAGCATATTTCAAGACAAGTTCGATGAAGAAAGGAATGATGGCTAGAAAATCGATCCAGTTCATCACGTCCTTGACAAATCGTACTCTGTTCGGACATACGAGAAATCGAATCGTCAACTCGACAGTAAACCACGTGACGCAAACCCCTTCTAAGATGAACAGTACTTTTCCCCGGCTAGTTTCTGGTTGAAAAGAGTCCATTGTCTCCAGACAAAACAGCATGACAGAAAGTAAAATAAGCAGCATGCTGACGTATGCCAATACCTACAAGGAGAACCAAACCAACTTAGATGACTAGTTTTCTTGATAAACCCGCATAGGCATTAAGCATGGTTAGTCTAGAAGAGACTTTTTTTAACGACCCTAACGCACGAATTTGTAATGAAAAGAATGTAACATATCAGTATGTTAATTGTTTAGGTAAATTTTATTCTTGTTATGTTTCTTGCAAAATTGCGTTGAATTTATCAGCATTATTCATTATTCATTCATGCGGACTTGATAGGCGAGAGACCCTTCAATGGGCCTACCTAACTAACGTGTTGAATTCTTGCATGTTGCATCTGCAACAGACCTAGTCCTGACCCAACCAGACAGATGACTCGTTTATGGGTATCAACCATTAACCCAACAATCTATTAGTCAAATTGATTGCCAGAGTTTTAAGGCAAATTTTGATATGTCACATTGTCAAGGGAAGGTCCCTGAAGGAAAATTGGTTATTTCATTTCTGATATATTTGATATATTTTCTGTTGTTTATCTGCACAAAATTCCCTCCTGTTTTTTCCCTAGCTTGAAATAGCAAGTTTTCGTTTGGTAATTAGCCTATACAAAAACATCTGTAACTGTGTCTCGTCAATAATAGTAATAGCAATAAAAGTAATGTAGTCATGACATTATTGGGAATAATAATAAAAAAAGAAAATATTTTACATAACATAAAGTAATACATAATTATGTAGTACAAAAAATATATCTAGCCTTTCATATTCTATCAAAAACAAAAGCGTTGCTTTTAAGGTGGTTAATACTGACATGGCTAATTGAAGTCATTAAAGAATTCGTTAGCATTTGATGATAACATGTAATTGCATACAGCATGAAAGATATGATAGTTAGAACAATAACTAATGATAGCAAGAACAATAAAACGAATAGTGATAGCAATAACAAGAACCTTACCAAAAAAGTGATATTAATAACAGAAGAAATAATTACAATGATTGTAATACCAAAGAAGTGATTTTAATAACAGTAGCCATGATAAAGTTTTGACAATAGCCATGATAACCTAATGAGAATCCTAATAATGTTTTTGTTTCAGTTACGTGAGTATAAAAGAGATAAGAAGGTCCAGTGTGAATTATTTTTAAATCAAACCTTAGCGGGTTTTGACGAGGGATCGTCGAAAAGACTCCATATTTTTGGTCGAAGTTGAAGCCATTTCTGATATCTAGTTAGTTCGTGTTGGTCGTCAAAGTCCACATGAAAACCATACCGGGCTAGGTCCGGTTCGCTATCATTGTCCGGGTTGTAATCGAATTCAATACCTGAAAAGAAAATTTTGAAAAGTCATTCTGATTGTCTGGATATTGTCAGTTTAAAGTTCTTCTTTGCGGTATTATTTGATGTTGCTGTCAACAACGATAGTTGGTGTTGACTCCTGTCTAATTAAAAAACGAAAGTCATTAACCATTTACAATACAAACTAGTGTAGAATTCAGCCTGAATATTCGAGAAGCGAATCACAGAAGCGTTTCATCATTCAACCCCACAATCGAGGTCGCCGTCGAAATGCATTGAGTCACTGACGTTTCTGTTTGAGTTCGTTTTAAACTTTCAGCCAACCAGTCGATTTAAGTGAACTTTAAAACGTCAAATGAACTGTAGATTTATTACCAAATGTCTACTGAGCCAAGAAAATCTTTCTGGATCATTTTGCAGACAGAGTGATGTTGTGTTTATGTGTATTTGTGGCCTAACAAGCAAAAACCTCGTTCTCCTTTTTATTGAATCAATAAATGTTTAAATTAATCTCACAACGGAGAGATAAATATTGCTGAAATGTGATGCTAAAAATTATTTTCTTTAAAAATCAGTTGCTCCCTATCTTAATTTTACAGCTAAAATATACAAAATTTAAAAGATTTGCTGAGCCTCAATGCTGCAGCGAGTGTCAAATGAAGTTATACGCTAAAAATTCTTTTCTTTTAATGTCAGTTGCACCCTATCTTAATCTTACAGCTAAAATATATAAAATTTAAAAGATTTGCTGAGCCTCAATGCTGCAGCGAGTGTCAAATGAAATAATTTAGTTCTTTTGCTTTCAAGTTTAGATTTACTAGAAGCGACAAAGTAAACCTATCTCTTATTGCTTTACCCTGCATATAAGGACATCCTCCAAAACACGTGATTCTTTCTGACGCAACCTTCTTGTTGCCTCAGTTGGTATGACAAGTGGCTTATTATTTATTCACCAAATTTTTTCTATTTAAACATAACGAGTACTTTCATACAACTGGTAGATATATGTTCTTTTAACAAGAACTTTAAACTGTAGCTAAACAAAGAATCGATATAAATAATGAAGTTAAAAAACAATCAACTGAAAGGTTCTTTTCTAGTGCATTAAACTGAAGCTAACAAGATCCTGAACGCTATATCGGTCGTTGAACTGTTGCCAGTAATTTCAATCCGCATAACGTCAAGTTAACACCGCTCAGAAGCGAGTGAATCCATTATCAACATTTACCGATTTGATTCGAAATGGCGAAACCCCCTGGATACATCTACCTTTTCTTTCTCGATTCGTTGCTTGGCGACAGGATCCTTGATTACAGTTGGATAATCAACCACCTGTTGCGATTCATTACCTCGATGCCGGTGACAGTCAACTCTTTTCTTTGAAAACTCTCAAAGATTTACAAGGAATGAAATTCTAACGTAAATAGTCATCTCCTTCGCAGCTGCAAAGGCCTAGCCCTGATTTTGCAACCTCCCACGCAGTGGCGGCTTTAGGGGGAAACCAGAGGGCCATGACCCAGGCCCCGCAATTTTGGTAGCCCATAAGGGGCCCCGCTCCTAAGAAAAAATTGAAAAGAAATAACAGGAAATCACAGTCTTTCATATGTAAAATTTTCAAACAATGGCCCGGATGATTTCGGTTCCGGGCCCGAAGTTGCAAAAAACCGCCACTGCTCCCGCAACGTTCCGGTAGCATAAAAATTGGTTTTCAACTTCGGAATCTATCTTTGAAGCTTTTCATGTGAATCATGACATCTTCACTATACCTGAAAATTATTCTCAAATCTAAACCTCTTTCCATATCGCTTTACCAACCTAGCGAATTTTCATGTTGACGCAACTCTAGGGCCAGACTTAGTGAGTACTTTGTACATTGGAACAGTAAATTTCTCAAAACTATTTCTTTGCATAAAACTAAATAATTATTTAGGAATAGTCCTATCTTTACCTTGAAGGCGGAAATGAAAATAATAGATGAAGCCCTTGCAAAAAATTATTGGAGGATGACTTATTTCGATGTGAATAGATTACCTGTAATCACACTTGAGTCAATGAAAGGAATTGTCTCAAGTTCAAGTCACGTGTCTAGTATTTGTATCTACTACGTCATACAAAGGTTAATGTTTCCTTTTGCTCGGCAAATATATGTTGTTGAGCAGAAACTGTACATGGCCTCCAGCTAAAATTTTGCACGGAGCTGCATAAACCCTTTCGTGAGATCTGAGATACACGCTTTTTCTTATAAGGAACCACTTTATAAGGAACCTACATGTAGAAGGCCGAAGTATATAAAGAACTTATACTACTAAAAACGAAATCCCTAAGGAACTTTTCGTTTAGAAAATTTTTTATAACTGCAAGCATCAAGAGCTAAAAAGGCAGTTCCATTCATTTGCAGCCAATACTTGCATAGATTGTTTGCTATTCGAGTGTCAAGTGCTTCATTGAGTAATTTCCACATATGCTGTCTCGCCCCTCTCTCTATTAAGTGTTAAGACTTATTGATGTGCAGTGAAAATTAAGGAACTTTTAAGGAACTTTTGGTACTAAAATCTGATGATTTGAGGTCTATTAATAAGGAACTTTTGGAACTAGGCCTTGTAGTAGGTTCCTTATAAAAAAAGCGTGCCGCCTTCTAAATCTTTTTGATGATCAGCTGTTGACACTCCTTGATTCCTTGAACAAGAGTTTCCGGAAGTATTTTTCTTAGGGATTTGTGAAAAGGTTTTTTCGGAGACATAGATAATTTTTAGTCAAAATATTAAAATCAGCTGGAGTCTGAAAAGGTAGCTGCATAAATCTTTGGAAAGTGGGTTTATCAGCAGACAAGATTTATTTTTTATGCCTGCTACAACACTCGACGCAACTAACACTTGTTCTTAATGTAGTTGAACTCAGTAAGCTAAGAAATTCTTTGATAATGCCAAAAGGACACGTGTATGATTCTTCACGCCAAAGAAACAGATTTATGGATCAAAACCCAACAAAGTAATCATTTGTGATTTTCGCCGTCTTACCAAAGTGATTTTAATAGCCTCTCAAGGCTCAAGTTCCATTTGTATATCTTTTTATTTCTCTCAACATGTGCCTGCAGTTTTACTTGTCAAAAAGAAGCTTCTTTAAGTCAGCAATGCAAGACTTCTATTCGAATAGGACCGGTCTAGCAAACAGGTTTTGGGGAGTGGGGGGGCTCTAGGCCCATACTTTCCCCTGGTTTTACTGGAGACCCCTTGGTGACAGTTTCGTAAGTTGAAGTGTCTATCCAGTTCAAATATTCGAAATTATTATTATTATTATTATTATTATTCTTTTTTCTGTTTCCGATCCCCATAATTCCATCCTCAGGCCAGTAGGTAGCCCGTTGGCGCTGTTATCTAACACTACTGGCAAAAGGCCTAAAGCGCATCCTTGTAGAACAACACAACAATGAAATTCGCAACAGTGAAATTCGTTACCTTCAAAGTCTTTAAGCGTATCCTGCGCATCCCTGTGCTGCCTGTAGCTGATCCAACAACATGACTCAACTTGAGAGTCATCAATACCCCAGTACTGCAACTCCTCTTCATAAAGAGGCCCACAGACGTCGTACGGTACATGCAGTTTTCCAGTTCGATAATAATTGAGAATGTGTGAAAATACACTCGGGTGCCTATCAAAGAAGTATTCACCGGTCTCGCGGTCGAAATCCGCAGAATGAATTGCCGGGCCATCAGCCAACCAAGAAAGCCGGGTGTCCGGAACATTCCGCAATGTGGATCTGTATGTAATATGTCTCTGACCACCAACATTTATTATTACTTTATCTTTTCTCTTCGTTTGCTGCCCAGCTCTAGAGAACTTGATTTTCGATTCATTAGGGATTGTTTCTAAAGAGCCGTTCTCACCGGAGTTCTTTGAGCCGATAGAATCCTGACGGCTGGTTTCTTCCTTTTCCTGGCTCTCATTAATCTCGTTATTGGTTTTCTCAGCCTCGTCTTCACCATCACGGGATACAGGACGCTTTTCCTCCGCAGCAGCTGCCGGCAAAGGAGTCCCTTGCAGAATGCTATTTTCAAATTCAAGCAAGTTCTTGTCACTGTACCCTGTGTCCGCATTCCCGACAATGGGATAATTATCAGATATCAAAGGATCGCTGTATAGAATCGGTGGAGACCTTAATGGGTTGGAATTGGCATTGAAAGAGTTAGCTGGTTGTTGCATACTTCAGTGTTTTTACATCAGACTCTTCTTATTCTCTTCACTGCAGCCAGATAACATTTCAGCTGTATTGTTTTTATCATCAACTTCCAACTGAAATAAATAGCATGAAAAGTTAACAAAATGCATAAGATACTGATGGAAGAAGCAGGGGCGCAACTAGGATATTTAAGGGCATGGGTTTCGTGGTAGAAATGGGGCATAAAGACATTGGATTTCCATGGGAATAGGGCAAAATTCACTTCCCTGCCAAAAAGGGCAGAGGTTGTTACCCCCACAACCCCCCCCCCCTCCTTAGATGCGCCCCTGCAGAAGAGAGGCAAAGGAGCGTTTTGAGTCAAAAGGGTTTGGGTAACTGAAGCTTATTGAAGCAGAGCTTTGATGCTGCAAATGGGCTTCCAGGTGCCCGTAGGAAAACTGATAACTAGTTGAATGGTACTTGAATCCTGCTTATATTGCCCGACGTCTTTTCTTTGATTAAGAATTCTGCACCTTTTTTTCAATAGAGCTGCCATAAACTGGCATCCGAATGGCAATGAGGTAAGGACGACAAGTAGAATTACAAAATTAGAAGCAATCAGAGCTAGATTTAATGTTAGTTTTAAGAATTCTTGATGACGTAGGGATACAATATTGCTTACTACGAGTAAAAAGGAAAGAATATGACAGGCAATGGACAATTATAGACACCAAATAATGTTCTGAATTATGAATAGTTAATAAAGATTTTCAATCCCAACAGGCTGGCTTGAGCACGAAAAAATTGTAAATTTGTTTGCAGCCTCCTTATATTGCTAAGCGTATTTTGTATAGAAACATAAATAGGAGATTGTCAGAAATGTGCGACAGAATGAGAAAAATGTTATCATTCAGATGGCCAGATTTAGATGAGGGGAATTCTCGAAACGACGACTTTTGTGAGATTTCTTTCACGTGACCTGATGGCCTCTCCTACCGTATGCAATTAAAGTAATGACCACCTCATTAGATCCTCCACAGATCTTAAATAGACTTTTTGAGCTTCTAATATTAATATTCATGAGTTACGATGAAAGAATAATTCATACTTTTTCTTTCCTAGCAAATAAGTGTGTGCATTTACTGCCCACTGTCTAAGTAATTTGGCGCACACCCTCGCTTATTCATCGCATTTCTGCACAGCAAAAACTTGTCCATTTCAGTCCAGATCCTAAACGCTCAAATGTTTTCAACTAATGAACAATTAGCCAGCAGTGACTCATTGAACAAAAGTTCAGATTTGAAGGGCTCTTTTACTTTTCTGGAGAGTTAAAAACGCTTTATCTTTCTCATTCTTCTTTGCATATTCACCCACTTTCTTGCCTTCCCTCTTGCCTTTTTTCACGCCTTCTTTCTTTCACCACTTGTCTTTCCATGATTTCTTTCTTTCCTACATGTTTCCTTTATTTTATTTCATCACCCTTTCATCTCACTTTACCTATTTACCTTTATTTTCTCGTCCCTACATTTTTATTTTCTTTTGACTATTTTGCTTTTCTACTTTGTTTAAATCCTCATTGTTCCTAACTTTTATTTTTCACTTTACATTGTTTTCCATTATACTTTTCTATGCTTTCAAAATATGCCTTTCAACATCACTTTTACAACCCAGACACCCTGATAATTCAGTCTCGCTCTGCCATATTACGTTCAGAAACATATTCTCTTCTTATAATAGAGAACATCTGATATGTCAATGAAGAACACACCACAAAAGCACGCTTTTGTAATCATCAACAAAAACAGCCGCCATATTTTGGAAATATTGTATTTTAAGGGCTACAATTGTTTTAAAGGAAATATCAATGACTGGTTTTCAAAGATAGGCTCATATTGCATTGTAATAAACAGCTGGCTTAACAAGTGTACGGAGGGAAAAGGTACTTTTTATTGAGAATCAAGCATCTGTTGCTGGGCTATCATATCAAAGAAAAGTGAATTGATGAAGATGGAGTATCATGCCATTATCTCCCCTCTCTCTCCCCCGACCAATACACCTATAACGAAGTACTTTTTAATAAAACTGGCCTCGCAAATCAAGCTTTGGATTTTCAGAATTTCAAGTAGAGCATTTTGATAAACACCACAAGGTGCCTTAATATGAATCAATAAGCTTAATGATATTTGATAACCAATGATCGCGATCGAATCGCTGTAGCAAAGACACGATCGCAAACATCATGTATAAAGTGATTCGTTTCAGTCAAAACCTAAATGAAAAAAAAATTAAATGAAAAAATATTAAATTTAAAATTTTCGCTGTTATTCTTGGTGAAAAATAAAAACTATACAAACAAATTGCTCTAACACACCGTTTCAGTACATCATGTGATTTTATTACTGACAATATCTTCGCGCAGGGTCATCTCATCTTTTTTACTAGGCTGCATTACATTTGTATGTGGGTCAAGACTGGTAATGTGGGTAATTTATGCGCTGGTAGTTATGCGTAAAAAGTGTTAGTGCGTAATGATTGAAGTAGAACTTTTAACCTCGTTCAATTCATATATATATCCCTAGTTTCCGTTTGTATGATAAGTCAGTAAATAACCTCAACACGAGTCGTTCTGTGTTCGCCCTTGAGCCAGGATTATACCTTCTCAACAAAGTGAAAAGGGATTCCGAGGAAGTCTAATCCCTGTTGTTACATGATTTCAGTTGGGGTGATGTTGGGTGGGCCGTGTAGAACTATCACCAAAGACGTAGAATTTCCACCATGTCATAATCACGCTATTGTATGTGATTACGACCTATAATATCGAGTATGTTCGAGGCAAATTCGGTACAGGCCACATTTCTGGCCTCCTAGTACGGACATAAAACATTTTAGGTACGTTAACAAAGAAGACTGGGGCGGAGCAACAAGCGACTGTTTGGGCATACCTGCTTTAAGTATTACTTCGATAATCAGCTTTCCCACCTTCGGCCTTATTAGCATCACAAGTAAATGATTGTTGAAGATGACAGCATTATTTATTCATGGGGACTTTCAATTTGAAGCTAATTTTTGCTTTCCTGTACAAGTAGCTCGAATAAATATTTTTCAAAGTTGGAAATACTGCTTGTCTTTGAGAGCAAATATAACCGCAATTCAATATTAATTTTGAACGAAATTTGGTGCATTTCTTGTCGTGTTTGCCTTTTTACCAACTGACTAGTCCAATGACTTGATTATGACAGATACAAAGTCGTCATGTTGTTGTCCATCTGTTTACAAATACGCGCTGCCTAAGGCATGAGCTATGGCGAAGCAAATTGTTCACCTTCTCAAACAGTGCTTGGATGAATTCCGCACGTTTGGGAATTAGGCCTCCCTCAATGCGATGAGTTGGATTGAATATATAACGAGCTAATTAGAACGCCCGCATGCTCTGGCTATCGCTAATGACGGAATGGCTGTTTTCATTCATTTTCTCATTTTCTTTAATAAGAACATTTAAAAAGGCTTTTAAAGCCAGCTCTCAATAATGCAGTAGAAAGTTTTACAACCGGTTCGCATATTTGGTTGAAGCTATATATTTCCAACAATAACTATTATTTTTCTTTCTTCAAATTTAGTTCTGTGTTTCATTGTCACGTTGCTTAGGGGTCATGCAATGAATGATGCCAGGCATTTGTTACACTGAGCATCGAAACTGATACGATTAATGGCCTAGAAGGTACAAAGTCCACGCTAGCCTCGCTTGAATGCTTCATTTATTTGTATACCTTATACTCCAAACGAGCTTGTTTATACTACACAAGCAATTTTGAATTTTTTTTAAGTAGATAGACAGTTGTATTTTAAGGGAAACAATCAATACGCTGATAATGGTAAAAAACAAAAGGTATAAAAACACTACTGAAGATGAGTATAGGAAATGATTTTGGTTATTATCCAAAGTGCGCTATATACTCCAATTATGCTTTAATGTTTTGAACGTGCATGCATTAACATTCAGGAAAATGTTTAAGTGAATCTTGTACAATCAATAATAATTTCGTGTTTTAGTGATTAAGAAAGCTTTTAATAGACGACCCTTAAGCATGGTGTTTTTGTAGAGCAAGAAAATCCCCTCAAAATCCATTTGACTGTGAATTTCCCCTTTAAAGTTTAATGATATAAAAAAGTTAATAGTCAGCATATTCGCATCTGCATCTTGTTACATTTGCTCAGATTTCACCAACGCAGGCTGAAACGGCATGTGTTGCATTAGGTAGCTATGGGATTTACTTAACGTCATGGCAATGGAAATTATTCGACACTGAATTACAGGGCGACAGGAGGCAACAATCAATCTAATTGTTTGCAGGATCTCAACTATATTTGCTGCAGAAGATTAGAAAGGGACCTTTGATCATGAGTATGCGGTATTTGACGTGATTTCTTGACCATCAACACGAAAACAGAGGGCCACGTTTAACTTTTGCAAGCATGAATATTTCATCAACGTGCATTTCAGTTCTCCTAAGATCTAGAAGCCTTCTGCATCGAAATACACTTTTCATGCAAAATAACCACAGTCTTGATTAAATTACCTAGATGAATACTTCTTTGAACTTCAGTAATAATTGCCTTAGCTTTTAGTGAAAACAGGCACCGAATAATGTAAAGGAAAGTAGCTGGAGCAGAATAGAAAATAAATTATCCATAATTTGGTCTTTTTTTTGTTTTTAAGGAATGATGTAAGTATTGAAGGAAAAAAATTTCTAGACATGTTTATAATTCGCCGCATTTTTCGTCGAAGACTGTTGTACATAGGCTAGATCGAGAAAGGGAAGCCCCTTGATTGGTGTCTTCTAATATACGCAAGACATCAATGCAGAGTATGAGTGCGCTGCCAGCTTTCTTTGTTTCCCGTTGTTAAATCATTAGTAAGTCTCTACCTGTAATGACACTGTGTCAGACTAAAAATCAATTGCGCTTTAGAACTTTTTCTGTGTTGAATTCAGGTAGGGATACAACGCTTATAATTGACTTCGTCTTCTATAGCTGCCGCTATTGGCCTAAATGTGCAGTTCGTTGGTTCATAGGGCTTCACTAGGTTAAAGCGAGTCGGGAGTTTGGAAGAAAATACTCCTATCTGCGTCATAGCGGCTGTTAAAAAGCCCTTTGTGCTGTCTTGCACTGTATAAGATAACAGTAGGACTTTCTGCACGGCAAATTGCATGTTCACTTGTTCGATTTCACTGTTATTGGCAAGACTCGGTCCTGTTTGCTCAAGGATAATACGTGATATCTCCATGGCAACAGACGTTCGAGATCTCTTGTCTGACGTTGTCAAAGTGATCACTTTTGTAAAGAAAAGTTGGCAAGTTAAAATCAAACATGGTGAAAAATATCGAGATTAAAACTAGCACGTTGATCACCAACATTCTTGTCGTGTGATTAATGATAAACTGCCAGTTTTATTGCAATGTTATCTCCTTTTCGGATAGCGAAGAAGATTCAAGTGTTTTGGCGTTAAACCTTCCTTCTTGATTGTGCATTCGCCAAACTAGCTATACTATATGCCACTTCAAATCGCTTGAAAGTCGCCACAGATAAACTTTGACCGAACCACGTATATATAATCCCAGTCAAATATCATCCTGCGAAAAAGGCCACTCGCTTTTGGAATCAGTCATATACTTTACTACCAGATTCATGATTATTAATATCATGAAACTTTTCACATTATAATGTTTGATATAGTTAACTCATTTGGTAAATATTAAAAAATACGACCTGCGTCGGCTAGTTTTTCACGTCGGCTAGTAAGATGAAGACAAGCTACCATTGCTTATTCAAATTACTAACAATGGTCTCGCTTCAAGTGCATTTTAGAATTAAGTGGTCTCCTGACAATCTTTCGGATGAAAACTTTAGTTGCGTATCAAAACTATGAACAGTTAGGAAATTTTTTGTTCAAAAGAAATATCTAGTTTTCGTTTGATTTTCGATTGTATATAATCGAAAGTTGATGTTGGTGTCAAATCTTATTGTTTGAATTTATTATCATCCTAATTATCTTATACTTGAGAACATTTACGGCTACAGCGATTCTCGGTAAATTGCCTAACTGTTAGAAAGGTAAAAGCCATTCTATCAAAGTACCCAGCGATTCAGGATTTTATAAACACTTGCCAACGGCGCATTCAAATTGCAGAAAAACTGTAAAGCATATGCCTATGTGATTTTGTTGAAGGTCTTGCCAGTGTGTTTAAGTCATATCCTATATACGCATTGGGACCGAGTGTCCTTTTGATATATACTAGCTGAGAACTGTCTTTTGGGTACGGTTTCTATTGGCCAAACAGCCTAGACCAAAAGCTTTGAATGAACTAAGCCGTAAATTTAATAGAGCGTGGTCTCTGAGATATTCCTGAGACAATGTAAACAAGCACAGTCGAGAAACTGATTTCAACCTTCCCCTATCAGTAATGCATTTAGAAATGGCGAGACCAACATTGTAGAAATTTCTATGCAACTATTTTACGTCAACTGCCTGTAAAGAATATGATGTTAATTTAAGCAACAGTGATATTCTTTGTCCATCATGGAGACCAACTAACATAGAGGTCAAAGCCTGATGTTCTTTTGTATGGTATACACTTGGCAATTGTTAGGCAGCGGTGAAAACAGAGAAGAACTTTTCGATATCAGTGACAAGGCTTTATGTCTCCTGCCTTTTGAGCTTAACATCCCCTTAAAATGATCATAGTAAACCAAAGCATTAATATTTTAATGGCTTCTGCACCTAAGTTTAAAGAAGCATATTTCAGTGCAAGACGAACTTACTTGCAAGACTTTACAGCGTGTAGACGAACCAAGCTTTCGATGGCAGAGTTAAAGCAAAATGCTATTGTTTCAGTTTGCCTGTATATCCTTTGCATTTATAGGCGCACATCTTTGGCATGAAGGTCTCCGAGATAAGAGAAGAAAGCTCTAAAACTTCTTCAAAGCAGTTAACCAAAAGTCGATCCGGGGGTTATGTTGTTGCGTTCGCAGTACCTGCTTCGCATTATATAGACAGGTGTTTTCCTAACTTCAGCTCACACTGAAAACAACCTGTAAACATATATTCCATGTTGAATATTAATGACTTTTGCAATATCTAAATGTATCTCTAGCATGAATCCTCTTTCTTTGTGCAAGACTTGTGCATACCTTGATTTGTTTCATATCACCGTCCACATGATAACGAAATATCTTTCCACAAGAAGCAAGCTGAAAAAAGCACGTCGAAATAAGTGCACATTTCTGCATACAGTATCACGTGATCACCTCTGCCAAGAGGAAACAAAGGATGTTGTGTTGCTCAGATGCACCAACGCTGTTTTCAAGGAAACTTAAACAGTTGGCATACACTATACCCCCATACCCGGCTCAACCTAGCACGAGGTATACCCGATAAGAACAAACACTTTTGATGATGATTTAAATCAGTGTTGTTTTGAACTCTATAATCATGTGTTTTAGGATTTTCCCAACACGACCACTTGCCTTCAACCTTATTTTTTCAGGATGTGCGTTTACGAGTTCTGATTAAAAAAATATACAAATGATAGTGAAAATCGATTTTATATCATCGTTACTAAAGAGATAGAACGTACCATTGCCTTGTGCGCACATGACATCTTAAAGGTTTTTGACAGTAATCTTCTTTTCATTTTGTAGACTTGCAATTATGATTAAAGTAAATATTTACTTGCTCAAAGTCTTCTTGAACGGTAGCTTTTCTTAGCAACCTTTGTATAACAAAGTTATCTTGTTAAAACCAATCTTCGATAAACTGGAGTTCATCTTGCAAAAATTACGAATTAACAATAAAGGTGTATTTTTGCAAATAAAATATCTGTTATGGAAGCAATAAGGAATAGGAAGAGATGACTTTGGTTTTTCTTTTCTTTATTACTTTGACGACGAAACCTTGAATAAAACTGTACTTCTAGGTATGAAAAGAAAAGCTCGCTCATTTTGGTCTCTCTCTTTGTGAGTTAAACTTTATTTAGCATTCTTTTGAGAGCTCATGGATAAGGTTTCTTGTACGTAAATTTAATCTAAAACAGCTGCAGTCTTGCACAGTGGTGCTGTTCTGTTTCATGTGTTCAACGCTTCGAGGAAATAAATTTACTTTTTCTTATCTTATCTCTCAGGATAAGATCGTATTCGCAAGGAAAATATGGAGTTATCAATGGTAGGCCTGTTGTGTCTTGTGCATAGCAATGGGAAAACGAGCTTTGCGGGACTTGCTTTTAGCTTTCTTCGATTCAAGCAATCAATTCTGACGAATTGATAAAATTATTGGCGTCATTCTCTAGTTTCAACTGTTTAGTCATCTTGGAAACAATTGCTGCCATCTCGGGTTCAAATTTACAATGCATAAAACGAACTCCTTGTGGTAATTAAGAAAAGTCCAACTCCGACTTTCTGAAAGGGAGTTTCCTTTGAAGATTAGCTAATGAGAGTTTGATGAACGGGGCTTATAAGTCACTATTAACGGATGTACAAAATTATCTTTTTGTTTATGACAGAGAATGTGGGAAAGAGGCTGCCTCTTTTTAGTAGTGGCGCGTAAATTGGAACTGACGTGAGCAAATATCCATCATGGCCTTCATCAAGTGAAGTAAGAGTTTCAAAGGTAAAATTTTATACTTCCGTTACAGAATATAAAATTTTTTGATAATTTAAATAAGTAAGCCGAGGAGGGAAAGCTGTGGTAATGTGTCGCGCTACCTTCGGATAGAACACAATTGGGGTCTTAACTGCGAATTTTCATTTCCTCTAGACACAGCTATAACTAGACGTGCAGTTGTTAAGTAAAGTTACAGGTTACAGTGGAAACTTATTTTCTTGGGTATGAATGGAGAATGATAAAGCAGTACAAAATATTATAAAATTTCGAATGTATCTACTGACTTGGCTTGAACTTAATATTGTCGTTTTTTCAAATAATGCAAACTTTGCGCAATGCATGCCTGATGAATAGGAGGGTAGGCGACTTTATTTTTTTCAAATTGTCACACTATCAGTCGTCCCAGGACTTTTCAATAACCATTTGAAAAAATTGAACCATTGGAAAAAAATAATTCTTTACATCCTACCTGATTGCAGATCTAAAGTTAAATGAACACTCAGAACATTGTGAGGGAGGAAGGGGAGAATAAACTGTGACTCAAAGGTAGGAAGATACTCTAGAGGTTTTTACATGCTAAAGTTCCTGAGGATGCTTTATCCCCAATTTTGGCTCATATCATATTTTGCTTTCTGCAAAAAAACAACTTCTGCTTGCAAAAATGTAGTTTGTCTTTTCCTTGTCAACAGATTTTTGTCAAAGCAGTGCTTTGCTATAAAAATCATGGACTCAGTTGAAGATGATATGCGGCTGCTTTTAAGTGCTCTTAGCTTCAGCAAAGATGACGTCGAACAACAAACACAGACATTAAAGACATTGGCAACATTGTGTTCAAATGGTATGTATAAACAAGGTCCTTAGTAAATGACCAATAATATTCAACATTTCAGAAAGTACACATTTGAATAAGTTCATTGTGATCGTATCTTTTATACAGTTTATAATTGATCACTTAAGATCTTTTCTCAATCATTTTGCTTCAGAAAAATTAGGCTCTTTAGCCTTGTTTTCTAATGGTGAGCCTTAAAGGAAAACAGACCAAATCTTGTTTTTTTATTCCCAGCTTAAAGAAGAAAATAATTAAGCTTACTTGTCTAAACAATTTATATAACATATTTTCCTGTCACTTAGGTTTAGCATCTTTTGTCTTATGAAACCTCATGCTATAAATTATTCTGTGTTAACAACACAAAGTTATTACCACCTAAAATCCATTGTAATTACAAATAGTATCCAATAATTAAGTTAGGCTGAATGAAATTAGTTTAAACCTTATCTTTTGGCCACAAATTCCAATGGCCTCCTGAAGCTTGGATTAACCTTTAAAATAAATTAATGAGATTTTTTTAAAAGAAAATATCATGGGTTCCAACCCCTTAGTTAGTTATTATGAATTTCAGAGGTGAAAGAGTTACCCAAAAGTGGCAAAAAGTATTGCCAGCCCTGATGTTAATATAATTGTTCAGTTGCCACAAACATACATCATCAAAAGTCCTAGTATCACAATATTTTGTGATTAGGTTCAGGACAAGGTTAAAAAAGATAATTTCAGAATAAGATGAAGTAAATTATGTCTCCAGTTTCATATATGATAAAGGAAGAGTGTTAAAATGATATTGTCAAATATGCCATGATTTTATGATACTTTGTTGAGATTTCTATCACTTTTTCATACTGTGTTTATACCATGCTTGTGAAAGTATTTGGTAACAAAAAGGGTTCTTTCGTCAGGCTATAGATTGAATTTTGAGTGACCTTAGCATGACCTTTGATTGACCTCTCAGTGACCTTGTAAAGATACGGCAAAGAGCTGTAAGACTGGCCAGATTTCGGATGACACTTGGATGAACTCTGTATGATCTTTGATTGACCTTATGATGACATTGTAAAGATTCGGTAAATGGCTGCAAGGCTGGCCATACTTAATATGACACTTTGAGTGACCTTTGAGTGATCTTTGATTGACCTTTTGGTGACATTGTAAAGATACGGTAAATGGCTGCAACTGACCTTTGCATGATCTTTGATTGACCTTTGGGTGACCTTGAAAAGCCGCAGTGTTAGCAAGCCCCTCTTTGCAGGAGTTTGTACTCAGAAAAGAATAATCAAAGTTGGCTTTGTCTATGGCTAGTCTATGTCTCCGGCTAAACCCAAAATACACAGTCCTTCATGCCAGGGCTGCGATGCTTCTGAGTTGAGGCCAGGCCACAAGAATTTGAAAATATGGGTGCTTTCCTTGTATTTCGCATCTAATGAAGCATCGGTCGCAAATACCATAAGAATCAAACAACTACGCACCCGGTCAAAACATAATAAATAGTATGCAATTATTGCTCTTCTGCTGACTGTTATTATGGTTCATTAAAGGACCCCCTGAAGGGAAAAATTCTGTCTTTCCCCTCCCACATATTTCCATGGAGAAAGTGATGTTCATGCACGGCAAGGGATAGCAAAAGATTCATTTATTCACCAAATTACCCAGTTTTTCAAGTAAGACTGATCTTCGCCTGTAGTTAGATTTTCAATGCTGTGTTGGTAGTGCCTGGCACTTTTACGCTGCAGCACCGGTTGGCTTCAAGTTGCTACTATGAACTCTTCGCCTCACGCTGGTATCGGGTAACTTTCAGGATTTTGTCCATGGATATTACTCCTGCTACTAACAGTGCCTCGTGCCACGTAGGCAGACATTTGCGGTATACGGAACTGTTGGCAGTTTGTAGGTGGTTTTAGGAAAGTTAGTTGTGTGGGCAAGTTATTTGTGTAGGCGAATTAGTTAATTAGTTAGAAACTAGAAAGAGGGAAGGGATAACGATTTTACTGTTTTAATTGAGACGAGGGGGTGTTTTGGGATTTTTAGGACCGAGTTTAAATTCTTTGAAATTCTGAAAGAATGTTTTTGGGGATTGCTGGGATTTTGGATACGATGATGAACTCTTTTAGTAATGATAAAGTTTTTAGCAAATGAAGAGTTTCTATGTTCAGTCAAAATTCATAATGATTTTAACTGAATTAATTTGTTTCTTCCTTCTTAATTTATTTATCAACAATTGTGTTGCTACAGGGAAGAGTTTAATTTTTGCAAATCGACAACGCTCTTACCCCCGTGGCCCCTGCCAATCCATGGCTCTAGTTCTCGCTGTTTCGAACGTTGTTGTCAAGGATCGTTCATTATTTCAGACGGGGGCAGCGAACACCTTCATAAGCTTGGTGGCCTAAGGACCATAACAGAATTATTCTGCCACTCATCATCGCCTAAAATCAAGCAGTGGTCTTTGTTTGTTCTCTCAAATGCTATCAGGGATAATGGTGAGTAGTTAATTTATTCTTCTTTCATAAAACGTTATATTATTTTAAAGTTATTGTCATGACTCTAGTTGGAAGTAAAATTATTGTAGCATGTATCGTGTCTATTTGTTTTGAATAGGGACTAGAAGCACGAGTAATGTCATGGTAGGAGCTCTTACGTCAAGAGGTCTAAGCTAGGTTTCTACTATTTAAAAGTTCGAATTAGGAATCTGTTCGGGGGCAGAATTATTACAACACGTATTGTGTCTAATTGGTTTGATAAGGGTCTGAAAACCAAAGGTTTCTCGGTATAGGCTCCACGGTCAAGAGGCCTAGGTCCGAGTAACACGTGACGTTGAATCTAAACATGGAGAAATTATAAAGAATCGTCTTGTTTTTCTGTTCTTACTGTTTCGAGCCTGTTCGACCGACATTTGCTGGGAGCCGTATAATGACGTAGGCAAATGAAGTCAATGGAAGTGAAGGAATAATCTCCGGTTTACTAAGCAAATGGCGCTTCAGCCTCGGATCATATGATTACGTTTGGGGAGCTGGAGAAGATTTGAAAAAATCGCGAAATACAGCTGTGGCGAAGCAACTGCAAACAAGCCGCTGAGTTGGCGCAATGAAACTTATCAGTCATTTCAAAGCGATTTGACTTTGTTTACTGGCTCTGTACTGATGTTTTGCAAATTTTCTCAGAAGCGATCTCTCATACGTCACAATTGGCTGATGTCCATACCACCTCATGGCCATCCTTAATCATGTCTTGTTGCCCTTTAGTGACCGGCTTTTGAGTGATTGAGGTTAACTATATTATTTAATTGTTGAGGAATATTTCGTTTTTTAGATCTACAATTGTAAGTATATTTCTGGTATAAATGCCCAGCAAAGAAACACGATGCCTAAAATATCATGCAAATCTCCTCTCGATATGATGTTTCTCAAGTTTTTTTGATTAATAAAATTACAACTGTATTGACTTAATTAAGGCTTTTGTTTTGCTCACCATTTCTCTTTTTGACGCAGTATTAGTATTTTTTCTATTACCAGGACTTCAAGGAGCATAGTCTTAATAAAAGTTGTTTTTATAACTCAAATCTATCATATATCCTTTATTAATATTGATGACTTTTTATTATTCAATATAACGTCTATGCTTACTAAATACACTAGCACTATCACCCTGCAAGACCTCTTTATTTATGTTACTGCTTTCGTTCCAGTTGCAAACAAGAAGATCCTTTGCATCCCAGAGATGATGAAGAGGATTGCATCTTTGCTGAGTTCTAAGAAACCAAATATCCTCACAGTTTCTGCTACAAATTTCATCCTGTCACTATGCGCTAATTATGGTAGCTACTAGCCGTTTGATGTTTTGAATTGAATCAAGTCTTGTTGTGTGTCGACAGTAGTGACGGAAAAGCAGATGGATGTCTTGCGAAACTCCAAGAAAGGCTACTCTGTACCCTGTACAATTTCATCAACTGTAGTGCAAAAGGGACTTAAGATTTAAAGAGGCTTTTGAGGCGTAAGCCATGAAGGGAAACCTTGCGTATTGAAATATTCACATGTGTTACAGAGTTTCAGCTCTAGATCAATGCAGGCACTCTTTAAATACGATGTACATAAGAACCCAAAATAACCCTTAATGTCGGGGCCTTAATGATATGTTAAGCTATGATATGTCATACGCCTCAAATTTTTCAAGCTCCAAATTTTATCTTGGCACCTTCTTCTGTTCTAAGTGTTTCCCCCTTTTCGTTTTTTCCTTTACATCGGCATAACCTTCTTCAGAAAGTAGTCGATCATTTGTGTAGAAGTAGAAGGTTCCCAATCACGCGCTCTTCTTATCACACTCTAGTGTTTTCTATCCGCATCTGCCTCTTTATTCTGTCAGCTTTTGGTTATTTTCCGACGATTGCATACTCTGAGGAGTGTCGGGCGAAAAAGTACTTTAAGTATGCAAAAACTAGTTCCGCTTTTTCTAGCCAATGTGAAGTTTTGTACCGAGAGTGGGAATTGATCCTTCTTATTTGAACCATAATATGGGGTATGGGAGTGAAAGTTGAATCTGCCAAGTTTAACTTTAATGTGGGGGATGGGGTGGAATTTCGAACTTGCTATGCTTTATAGCAATCGTCCTAACAGCCGTATCCAGAATCGTAGAGAACATCGGCACGATAATTAGATTCAAAGCGGTACTGCAACAGTGGTATAAAATAACTCTCTTAGCAATGGTATGTAATCAGTTCTACTCACGCTGGCTATTACTGCTCATTGGACTCTCTTATGCAGGTTACAGTGTCAGTATTAGTATTATTAGTAGTATATACTGTGTATTCAAACACAGTATTAGTTATTGTAACAACTGCCTGTGATTGCTTACTTCTAGGCCCTGCGCAGGAGCAAACACGCACAAGTGGGTGTCTACAGAAGCTTTTGTCTTTGTACAGGTAGGGTCCCCTTGCCTTGAGGATGTTTTTCTTGGCAACTTGACACTCATCTGAGAAGGATGGTGTATTTTAATCTAGGACTAATTGTGCATACTATAAAGTCTCAAGCAGATAGGAACCAGTGTATGGAATGTCGCAGAGAAATCTGGCAAATTAATGGTATTCACTTTTCCAAGAAATAAACTTACTAAAGGACCGTTATTTTCTATTGTCAGCAAAAGTTGTGCGCATTTTAATGTAATAATTCAGACCTATGTCTCCCGTAAATGTCTTTTACGAATACTTGGTGTCTAATCATTTGTATGTTTCAAATGTTTGTAGCATATGTTGTGAGCACACGCTGATATCACTATAAACCCATTTCGCAATTATGTGACAGTTCTCTGGTCTTGTTCCAGACTGTCATCGCCTAAACCCGATGTTTGGTTTGAAGTACCGAACGACCTTTCACTAAACCTATGGATCACAGTGTCCAGTGCGCTGGGAAGTACCATGAGCAACCCCCACAACGGTAAGCCTCTTTATAGAGACGAGGTCTGTCGCTTAGGCTGGCTTTAAGCCTGTAACCATGCCTGAAAAAGCTTGAAAGGCATAAGCTTGATGGGCCTTAATTTGCTCCATGGTTATACTGCTACCAGTGGAACCTAATGAAGAAGGATTTGGCTCTCCCCAGAAACCCACTTGTTAGGCCTCAGTCAATTGAATTTGTCTAAGTTGATGATAATGCATCGGTTTGAATGTCAGCAGCAAAATGTTGACTGCTGCTCCTTTAAGAGTGAGCCGCAGACATTTACAGGTCGTATGCACTGTGGGCTTCTCTTACAATTTCAATGTTCAAAGACATTGTGAATGAAATTATTGCTTCCTTGCACTAGTTCATTGTCGCTTTATTGTAGATTTACATGGAAGTTGCTTTCATCTTGTTCCCCAGTTTCAACACGTGTCACTTACATTTTGGCTCTCTGCAAGCACCCTCTTAATTTAAAGGCTCATTGTGAGAAATCTTTAAAATATACCTTTAACTGATCTTGTAGTTAATTTACTTTTACCACTTTTGTCATAATTTGCCCACGCCGTTAACACGAACTAGCGATAAGTTCTTCTTTTGACAGACAAGAATCAGCTTCGTTGTGCTGATATGCTGCCCCAGGCGATCAGCATGTTGAAGAATGCCAATAAACAATTGCTAACCACTGCCTTGAATTTCATTGGTCATGTCATCAGCGAAAACGGTAAGCTTCTGTAAAATTATCCATTTCATAGTTTTGGTTAGTCAAGCTGCTATCTTATTAAGCTGGTTGCAAAACTGCATCTCAAGATACACTTGATAATGCTGTTCAGCCGATTATATGCCGATTATTTTTCAGACAATTTGTTGATGCTTCAGTTGGGCTGTCCCTTCATATGAATCGCTTTAACCAACCCTGCCTACTCTTTTAGATTCACGTTGTAGGGATTATATCTAATCAACAATAATCTTGAAAGATTGTAACCTGTCACTTATAATGGGATCAATTTAATAATTTATCAAGAATCTGTTTTCCTTTTGCAATTCTGAAGGGGAATTGTCGAGTAAAGATCCGTCTAGAATACAACTTGCAAATAGTTTCTTGGCTCAAAGGCAGCCTTGATAACTTCCACTTCTGTGATATGTTAAGAGTAAATGACAAAAAGGCCCCGAATAACCTAATTAACGAACTCTGAAAAGCCCCTGAAAATGCTGATTGCATGTTCAGAATTGAGTCCAAGATTCTGTTTTGAAACGGCACTTATTCGAAGTCGGTGCTCATTTGCACTTTTTCATGTGTATATGACTGCAGAATACGACTTTTTGAGTCAGTTGAAAAAATGTTTACATTTGAAAATCCAGGCCTCCTGCATTAAACGCAAGGGAAGTGACAAGGTATTCAAATAAGTGTCACTAGCCTAACTAGATATGTACCTCGCAGGAAATTCGCAAAGGATGTTTGGCCTGGTTGGTGGTTTGCATGTGCTCGTTTCACTGCTCAAGAGAGCAACAGAAGATCGAAGCTTTGGCAATGAGAGCCTGCTTACCCACATTTTGTCGACAATCGGCTGGGGATTGACCCATCACGGTGAGGTCTTCATAGAAAAGTCTTAACTCACCCCTTAAAACGCATAAAACAGCGATATGAACGCAGAAGTAACAGATTGCGGATCCAGACCGAAAAATCAGTGAATGTTTTGATATCTTTCCTAGCTTTTGATTCATACCGCATGAAAGTCTACGTTAAAATCATTCTTCTCTAATTTATTCTATTTTATTTCATTCTACTCTATTTGTTCTATTCTATTCTACGCTATTCTATTATACTCATAATTCCATTTTCATTGTCAGAGAAATGCCAGACGGAAAGTGCTTCAAAACTGCTCTTACTCCATGCCTTTCTTTATTTCGTCATAATGTACTATCGGATCTTTGAGGAAAATGCCTGTCTTTTGTACCATCCCTCTTTTCTCTGTCCTAAAAGCTTTCTTTAATTGTTAATAGCTGATTTTAAAAGATAAAATTCGCGAGACATCGCCAAACTCCCAGTACTCTTTTCTATTTCAACAAAAGTGTTGCCTGTAGGGCTTAAATTTCCTCAACTCAGAGCCCGATGATGACGTCATGATTGCTTTGATCTTGTAGAATGCATGTTTGCGCTCACAGTGCAACAGGCGCCTACAAAGTCTATTACGTCTCGTGCCCAGGCCTGCTACGTCATCAAAGCAATTGACCTCCTCGGCTCTGATTAACCCTGAGATAAAGTGCTTTCCGCTAACAAGCCGCGTGTATTTTCAATCTGATTGTCTGTAAATAATCATTAATGTCTCCGTCCTTCGCAAAGCGATTCCTATGTAACGCTTTTTCATCTCATAAGCCCTCGCAGTTCGCCCATCTGCTAAACGTGATTCTAAGGCTTCCTTGACAGCTGTCAGCTAAAACCACATGTCGACACATTCAGACGATAGCAATAAAGCAACCATCGTAAAACAGCTCCAGGGAAAAGCTATTTCTGAGGTCTTTGTGACGTCATTAAGTCAGAAATGATTTTTCTCTTCTATTTTGCAACATCTGAATGAACTATGTTGGAAGTTTGAGTATATTTCTGATGCTTTGCCGATCGTTATGGTAAGGCCTTCTTTATTATCATTTGCCCAAACAGCGAAGTCCAATTTAGAACAATTACTATTTAATCCTTTTTGTACAACAATAAAGTTCAAATCTTCGCACAATATTCAAGGGATGCTTATTTCAACCAAATTATTACTAGCTACAAACTCAATACCCTCGAGTGCCAATTAAGGGGGGTGCAGTGAGAACATTCGGGGGGATAGAACGGTCAAGGGGGGTTGGATTGCTCTTGAGAGTGCAGAAAAAAGGCCGCGGTACTCATCTCCATGGATATTTTTTGCAAGTTCATAAATTTTGAAGCAAATCGTGAATCAAGGTTTGTTCTTCTTTAAACAAAGTAATTATTGTTCCACACCAAGTCCTAGTCAGGTGGTCCAATCTTTCCGCTTTTTGCCGTTAAATAACTTGGGTAGAGACGTAGTTTGTTAGGCACACATCTCTGATATTCACTTTTTTGCCTTAGAGGAGAACAAGAAAACTGTTGGTTCACTTGGTCTTGTGTCTCTTGTCGTTGGACTTTTGGATGACAGCCGGACCACAGAAGATGTCGCTTACAGCTCATTGCTGTGTCTGTCACACTGCTTAGATAACTGTGGTAAGTTGATTAAAGCCTCCCGGCGCTTATTGCTGTTTGGTAATTAAATATGGTGCACATTCATCCCACTGCTCAGATAACTGTTGTGAGTTAATTAAGCCTCCCGGCGCTTATTGTTGTTTGGTCATTGAATACGGTGCATATTGATAGTTTTCGACAAAAGGTCCTGTTAACGCCGGTACTTGTGAGGCGTTAACGGCAGGTTGGCCTTTTATCTGCTATAAAAAGCTCTGTACGTGTGTATAGCTCTATACATGATGAGGCGATTATTGGATGCTAGGCGTTTATTAGTGGAATTTTTATTAAGGTGGCTTCAAATAAAAGAAGAATATGATGAAGTACTTTTTGTTAGTGTGATTTCGTTACTACTGCATTGGGAAATTTTATTCAGGCAGCTAAAACATGCTGAGGCGCAAAAAACGTTGACTGAAGGTATTCCAGTCCGTCAAATCTAAACTTCGGAAATAAACGTTTCAAATAAGCTTTGAATCATTCTTATATTCGATTCTTCTAGCTCTAAAAGTTGCTTGGAATGTGTATAACTGGTTTTTGCACTGAGGCGCAAAATTTCAAAAATAAGAGAATTGCCAGAGAGAACTTGACTTAGAGTCTTCGGTTTCCTTTTAGTCTTGTTTATCCCACTAATTACCCAGCTCTCGTCTTCGTGCAATTACGAGAGTGATGATGACATGGCAATTGTTCAACGACTATGTCAAAGTCAGATCCGATTCTTTTTATAGCTCTGATTCCTTTATCAGCAATCTATTTTTAATGATGTGGATCTGCTTTGCATCTATTTTTAGTTTATTAATCCCAGCATATCTCTGGTTAAAGTGTTCACCCCTGGAAACAAAGTACTGCGCCCTAAAACGTAGCAAGGGATAAAAAGGGGTGGCGGTTGTTAGACTAAAGTTTGTCAAGATTGTCATCAGGGGATCTAAAAAACAAGTTACTTAAGCAAGGGTTGTGACAGATACCGGGGCTAAAAATTACCTATACAAGTCTTGAAGATATTCAAACTCCGGCAAATATTCCACCTCTTCAGATGTTGAGCTTTTAGGCATAGATATGCTTATACACGGGCTGCAAGTTCGCATTCCTACTTGCACTTTCCCAACCTCAGATACCTCAAGTCAATCCAATTTAATTGATACGTCACCGAGTGCTTGAAATTCACTTCTCTTTCAATTACACAATCGACTTTTGCTTCTTTTCTAGATCTCAATCGAAAGTTGTTGCTGGATTGCAATGGACCGCAGACCGTCATAGCAATCCTTATTCGCACAAAGGTAACAGCTGATCCTCTTCTTTCGATGTCTTTCAAGGCCCATAAAGCAGTTTCAGTAAACATTTAAACGTTCTTCTTTGACAGAATGCTCGTGCAAATTGCACAAAAACAGTGTTTTCCTTTACTAATCTCTACCAGTCTGCTAAAGTACATGATTGATTTATTCTTTTATCTATATCTGATAAAAGTTTCCCATACTCAGGAAATCAATCTATTATAATAAATTTTCTTGCGTTTGTTTCAGAACGAGAAGGCGAGAAAAGTCACTTTAGGAATACTCCAAGACTGCTTGCCAATCGAAAGCAGTATGCTAATCTCTGTAATCCAATGACATGTTAAATACTTTGTTCTTTTCATTATATTTTGATGGAAGTGTATGCCTTTTGAATACTGACATCTCCAAAGCGGCAAAAATGCAACGTGTTCCATATTTTATCCTGCAGCAATGTGTGAATAATATTATCTAGCTCACTGTCAGTGTCTATTGAATACCAAGCTTACAGTATTTAAGGTTGCCCTAATATAACACATCTTCTCTATAATGAGAGAATTTCGGCACTTATCCCCAAATAAATCTTTGCTTTTAGTTTTCTGTAAAAATTTTCCTTCTAGGTAAAAATCATGCTGATTTTTGGAACACTACAGATGCATTTTCAAAAATGCTCAACGAGTCTCAAGCATCATCTCCAAAACCTGATTTTGTAGCTAGCGTTTCAAGGAAAAGAAATCAATTACCTGAATCTTGTGTTGCGAAAGAGAAACATGTCAATGCTGGAAGCACAGTCAGAGAGAGTTTGCGCACTAATAAAAGGAGTTTTACATCCTTAAGCCAGGGGCAATTTACAAGCAACAGATCAAAAGAATTCGACCAAAACTCAAAAATGGCTGAAAAGTCTATAGTAGAGCAGGATGTAGATGCTGCAAGCATTTTGGACATTCTTGAGAATCAGGGTAAGATGATCGAGTCTGTTTGCCAGCAACTTGATAGCATGAAGCAGATGGCCAGTGTGTGTGGTAGTTGCTCGGGCTCTGTCGTCATCTCAACCCCTGTGAAGTTTAGAAGGGTAGCTGATATGCTATCAGTGAGATCTGAAGCACTCTATGGCTCAAGAAGTGGAGGCAGAATTAGCAAGCAAAGATCACGAGTGATTGGATCAGGTGCCAACACAAATACTAAAACAGGTCAACCTGATTCTTGCGATTGGTATGATTCAACGTCTCACATTGATTCGTCTCGCAATCACGTGCCAGTTGGTGTAGCCAATCAGAAGTGTGTAGCTCAATCACATGGGTTGTTCAAAGTTCCCTCGAAAACGCTATCGCTCTCGTCAAGATTCTCATTAATGGCGAATGGTACTCGAAAGTCAGCCAGAAAACTTCAAGGTTCTAGCGTGGATACAGGTATGAGGAGATCTCAAAGGGGTAAAGTACGCACACAGCCTTCGCCGGTACCTGATAAAAATGCTAATGACAGTGGTAAGCACGGTACAGGAGGCGTTGGTGACAATGTGTCCCAAGTAGGCTCTGAAGGAGGCGAGTCTTTGCGGGTAACGATATCTAAACAGAATGGGCGATGCATTGACCGTTGCTCGCCAGTGCCACGGCGAGCAGAACGAAAGCAAAACGGATTTGAAATATTGAGTAGGAAGGTGTTGGAGCCATCTGAGTCTGAATGCAGCAAAAAGCGCAAGGAGAAAGTCTACGTGAAGAGAAGCTATGGGGAAATGAAGCTAAGGCCTCGCACTTTCCGTGGCCTGTCCACTGCGCAGCAATCATGCCAGGAGAAGGTCGAAGGGTGGATTGAAAAGAATCTATCGTCCGCAGGCCAATGTAACGTAGACTTGGGTTCGATGTCTAGAGATTCGTCCGTTAAAGGAGCAGTAGAAAGGTGCTCCGTGGAAGATGAGGCAGGCATTGGATCCGAGGCTGAAGTGAAAGTAGAAGAAGTTGCATCCGAGGCTGAAGCGAAGGGAGAAGAACCAATGGTAGGCTCCGTAGCTACCTTTGTATAACTCAGCAATAATTTTATGTCATAAAAACCTTTGGATTTTATCCTTAAGCTTGTGCCTCTTGAAGTATAGAGAAATATGGTCTGAGCGCGAAAGACATGGAGATTTATCACGACGGAAAAAGACACTTTCCAGTTTGATGATCTCTTCTGCAATACAACGAAAGGGTGTCATATTGCTCAAGTAACAAAGGGGAATAAATTGACTTCTTATCCTTTTATAGTCAATCGTTTGTTTAGTATCAGCAGATTTTATGTGAGCGGTGTTTTTGATGTTATGTCACCAAAACACAGTATCTTTCTTTCATCACAGTATCACAGTATCACAAAGGAATTATTTTATTTTCTTTCGAAGAAATTGAGTCTTTTAAAACAGCAAAAATTTTCTTTATAAGATGTGCTGTATATTATATTTATAGTGGCATTGTCTTACTCAGAATTTAACTCTTCAAGATGTTTTTCTAAACATCTGTTATTTCTAGATCTTCCATTATTCAAGACTTGCAGACCGTTTTTGCAAAAATCTCTAATTTCTTAATCTTTTTTTGCTAGGCGATGACAGATGCATTAGCAAACGAAGACCAATTGGGCAGTATAGATGATGAGACATTTACCCCCTGTAACTTGTTGAAGTCAGCGCAGACTGATGCAAGCAGCAAAGTAAGACGGGTGCTGAATTTCCAAAAAGACTATACTGGCACACATGGAGGCGAGATGGATGGGAAGCAGACCAATGGTACATTCAACAAATGGTTCACCTGTTGGATCATTCCTTTCTTATTTTCACTAAATTTCTTGAGCATGTGACACATTTTAACTGTCACTTTTTGCCATTCATTGTCTGCTAGGTACTAGGGTTGTTTCCCACTACGGCAAAATTTGCCTCTATATAGATACTTATGAAAACCCCACTGTCACCTCCGCTATCTATACAAGAAAACATGCCATTTGTTTAACATGAATGTGAAAAATTACGATAAGGTCAACCCATCAAAGTCACTGATTAACATAGTTTGAAGTCCAGTTTCAAATAATAAAGCCTTGTATTTCCCCTTTTTCTGTCTCCTCTTACCTGAAGAGAAAATGACCCTTAAGAATTATAAGGAATATAGATTACCAAGACCCTTAAGAACAAATATAAAATGTTCTTATATGTTAGAAATTGAGATGTCATAAAACCTTTTTTCACTAGGTGCGTCACTGCACTGCCAACCGGAAGATGCTGATGACCTGATATCCGAAATATCAAGTCACTGTCAGCAGGATGGAGCCACGAATGGCCAAGAGACAGTCTCCGGTGCCAGTAACACTGAAGTGGCCAACAAGAAATGTCTCGGCTGTTATCCTTTCACGCGATTCCCGTTCTTTGTCTTGAATAGCAGAAATTGCGCAGCCGCATTGCGGAAAGACGAACACACGTGCCAGTTTCACAGGAGTATTATTGATAACGAGGCCAAACTCGAGCCTCGTGTTCCTAGCAATGACGAAATGAAAGACGCCGATGAACAGTTATCGACTGAAGTTCGCGAATCGCTCGAAACTGAATCTGTAAATAGTAACGACTCATCCACGTATCAATCCGCAAGTAAGGCTAGGGTTGTCTTAAGACAGAGTACAGAAATACCAAGCCAGGTATCATAGCCTCTTTTATAAGTGTATATTAATAAATACTTCCTTTTATATGTACTTATTGATGAGTACTTCCTTATGTTAGATCCTTACTCACCTTTAAATGGAAGATTTTTATCATGGTGTTACACCGCTATTCTCCCTTGTCGTTGTTACGCCGTAATTCTTTTTTTCGATACTACGCTGTATGCATATCGATGTTGTTACGCCAAATCTTGAAAAATTCGAGTACAATTTGCTACATGCATATGAACCTCTATCTAGTCAGTACATTAAAGCCTTAATTGAATCACCAAACAGGAATCTGAAAGTTTTGCCAAGCTACAGTCATAATCTAAGCAAATCAGTTACACCTGGCAAGAACTAGGCTAGCATAATAGTGAGCAATCAACAAGCCTCCCCCTGTCAATTGTATCATTGATTGCTACAGCAGTTAATTAAGCAACTACATTGAACATCTAATTACTATAATTATTGCAAATTGTAAACTTTGTTTATCACCCCCAAAACTTGTAGATTTGTAATCCGTGCCTTATCACCCCAAAGCCGTATATTCTCATTACAAGTCTGAAACTTTTGTTCATCATCCATGTGATCGTTCTAAAAGTATTGTTGTTCTTAGGGCCATGGAAAACAGCCAAGTGTTTACACCACGAGTTACGGGAAAAGGCGCAGAATTAGAAAAAATTACGAAGATTATGAGGTGGTAAATCTTCACAAAGGTGCAAGGCTAATGAATATTTTATTCTCAAGTTATTTTTAGAGTATTTTGAACTGTAAACTGATAGATTCAACACAAATTTGATTCTTATCAAAGTCTCTGTTGAAACCTCAACGAAATGAATTCCAATGCTTGAAAATAATTAAAACTTAATGTACACATAATGTACAAAAATAGCGTCTGTTTAGTCTGTTTGCATGTGTAATTTTTAAGATAGTCTTTGCTTTTAAGATAGATATGTGACGACACTGTTAAACGTGCGCGGAAGGTCTCCATTCTATGAATGAATTGGCTTGTAATGAAAATGTTGATGGTAAGGTTGTCTTTAGGCAACTTAAACAGCTGATACCCATTCTCAGAATTTTTACCTAGCAGCAAACCAAATGCAGTAATTTCAATACAAGGTTGTGCTGTAAAGGCTCAATGGAGCAATGTTCGGAATCGAGCCCACTTCTTCAAAAAGCATACTTCTTAGTAAGGTCCCCTTTTCCCGAATCACCTGTTCCCATAGAGAAGTTCTTCATTTATTCCCCCCTCAATTGGATACTTTCTTTATGATATACCCAATTAGTAACCTAAGTTTTCATACCTTTCTTTAACTATACGGCATGCCAGTAGGGCAATGCGAAATGGATTTCCACTAATTGCCTTCTTTAATTAGAGCAAGATTGCAAGGAATTACCAGGAACAACTAAATGGCGTCCTATTCTTGACCGATACTTTTAATGTTTCTGTCGCCTTTTCTTCCCTGTAGGCGTAGAAAAGTTTGGTAAAAGGTGGAACGCAATTCTAAACAGTTATAAATTTCAGCCCGGTAGATCTGCAAGTGACTTGAAGGACAAATACAGAAACCTTGTTGTGAGTTTACTTTTTCCGTGAAGTTCGTCCCACTATATTTCTTTCACAGTAGTACAATTTTGTTTCTACATTCTATATTTATTTCCTATATTTTGTTCAATATTAACAGTGATGCTCTATTTTGCTATTTTCTATTATCTATTTGCTATAAGTGTGGCTTTCTTAATCATTTGGTATGTTTTCAAAACTTTTCAAATAAAAGCTGTCTGCATTGATTTATAGTTTTGTATATGGTTATAGAGAATCAAGGAAATGGGTTTAGAGTTAAAAAGTAGCTTTGCCTTTCTTGAGTATATCAACCCACTTGATAAATCTTGTGAATTACGACAAGAATCAAAGTTCAGATCCATTTTAATTTGAAGCACCGTTCCATAAATGCCAACGAAGTCCCTTTGAGTAAAAACAACAGTTCGCCCATTAAATTTACCAGAATGCATGCTTCTTACTTCCTCCAAGTTAGCTTAGAAGGTGAGATTTGACACAGAAACGAATAGCATAGAATCGTCTGAAAATCCGTTTTGGGGGGTTTAAAACTTAATAGGGGTATTCTGATATGCTGCATGATTTTTATAAAGTTTTTGCTTCTTCCCGCAGAAACCCGCGAGTTCGAGTGTTGGATCGCAGTTTTCTACTATAACAAAGGCGAAACCAAAGTCCCCTTTTACCGCTAAAGAACTCGTCAACCTCAAAACCGGTTATGGAAGATATGGTGCCAGATGGAAGACTATACTCAACAGTTTTCAATTCCAGAAAGGAAGGACTGCTCAAGACCTCCAAGCTAAGTTTGCCGCTGTTTGCAAAAGGTTTTAAGCAGGCAAATGTCACCTTTATCAGCTATAACTAGGGTTATTTGAGTAGTAAAAGGACAGGGGGAGGGCGGGGTGATGTTACTTTTGAGTGGTGTTAGCAATCCCCTTCCCCTTCTGAAGTTGACGTCACGTTCTACCACCCCTGTGAAGGAATCTGCTTAAGAGATAGAGACGTGATATTGCCCAAAGTTGAAAAATATATTTTGAAAATTGTCTTATTTCAATTGTTGTGTCTGATTTTGTAAAGGAAAGGATGCTAGGTTTATTATATCCCCGATATTGCTAGAATTGTGTGGGGAAGATTACCATCTTGTCTTCGCCATGTCAAATCTATCCGTCGGATTTTCAACTTTGGCTGAAAGAAACTCTCACAAAACTATCTTATATAGTAGCTTTGCCTTAGAGAAGGTGACAGGTGTTAACATTGAAAACCATTTCAAGTGAGTGCTTGATGTGGGTGCAGGCAGGTTGCTATTGTTATTGAGGGGTGCTGACACCCCCAGTATTACGGCGAATGCACCAATCTTCATTTAATTCCAATTCAAATGTATTTTAGCAGAAACCTGTTACGCGTTTGTTTAAAGGGACTCTGCGTTTTAGCCTATTACCTGATATTCACACAACGCGATATTATCATTCATTGTATTATTGAATATCATATGCTGTTTCTCAGTTTTACAGCCTATCATCTCAGTTGAAGCTTAAAGCTAATAATTTAGATCGTGTTTTAGAGGTTGCGTTAATATTTAGTTGAAGTCTGTC
Source organism: Nemopilema nomurai (assembly GCA_003864495.1). NCBI lineage: Eukaryota > Metazoa > Cnidaria > Scyphozoa > Rhizostomeae > Rhizostomatidae > Nemopilema > Nemopilema nomurai. The sequence continues at coordinate 986,029 of ML133380.1, forward strand.
AAACATGAAGTAATGTGGTTTGTTCTCACCTCTTCTAAACCTAGATTTACTACAAATTTGATACCCGAATCCCTCATCTTCCTTGATTCATTCAAGGAAAACTAAATTTTCAAAGGATCTGTTCCTTATCTTAGATTCTGAAATTCATTTAAATTGTGACATCATATTCAGTGGAAGTTTTGACTGGTTGCTTGAATTAAAGTAAGACTTGCTGCAGCTAGCTGGAGACTTGTGGTAACGGGAGGGGAGGGGGTTGTTTTGGGGGTGGTCTGGCTGATGATGGTGAAACTGCTGAGCTGCGAAGATTTGCAGACCAGGCAAGAAAATTTTCGTGCTATTTACTTGTTACTTTTAATTTACCGGATACTTTGATTTTTTGGGGGGTCATTTTGACAAGCAGTTTGCAGGTTGATACACTGTGCTTGATATACTTGACATTTGAAGGAAAATCCTAGAATAGAGCTTCAATACTGCTCAATAATAATCTTAATAATTACTCTTATATTGTTAATATTATTATTATGTTCTCTGCAGAACATCGGACTTTTTCAAAAAGACATTGTCAGAAACATAATAACCATCTTTATAGGAACAACATATTGTATTTTTTGTAAGAAAATAAAGGATTGACTAACCCCGAACTTTTACCATTTTGAAGGAGTAACATTGTTTAAGGCAATAAGGCTCGACTAACATGCCCTTTTATCGAGAATGTAGTCACAATTCTTTATTCTTTATACTTGAAATTGTAGATTTTAAATACTTACCTTGCTGTAAGTATTATTTATTGTTGAGAATTAAAGTTTCCATTATTATTGGTATTGTAGTTGTTATGATAATAATAATTATTATTATTCATCGGTAGCTTCCTCGTCTTGATGGACTCGATGTCAAGTGGCCAAGCAACATAAGTTCTTAAACTGAACACAACCTGGCCATGAAAGCAGGAATGCAAGTATAGAAATCACTGGTAGACAAAACATTCATTCCATGCTCTATATTTTATACTGGAGAATAACACTATACTACAATAACACTAAATCATAATATGACTTCAAACATGCTTGCTATTTAACAAAATTACACCGTATTTCTGTACACCAGTTTCCGCTTTTGTTTCAACTGCCATCAATTGAATAATTAGGTATTAATGCAAATCAACTACTATTTTTCAGTGATCAGAGAAGCTGTTTTACTGTTTGTAATCATCTGAAAGACGACTTATAAATCTTTTTCGTTTATTAACCATAAGTTTTAAATGCATAATTATATAAATGTGTATAATTTAAACTGAAGTGGAATTTTGTTACTACCTCCTTCTTTGACTGGGAGAATGATTGCGTCAAGTTATCCGTTGCAATAAGAACAGCGTTTCCCCCTGGCACTCTAGATTATAATCAATGTTATAGGGTAGATATTTCAGAAGACTTTGGCCATGTGGCATAGATTAAGAAAGCTTATAACTTACAGGACAGAACAGGCCAAGTTTCGCAATTAAAACTAGGCGTTACCTTACTTGGATCATGTTAGACGTGCAACAAAGCTATCGTTCATGGTTATTCAAATTCCAAATCAGATTAAATTTTGCAATTGTTAAAAGAAGGCGTCTTTTTCAGGTTTTAGAATATTAATCGTAACCCTCCACTCATTGGAATGTGTCATCACCCGTGAGTTTGCTTCGCTATCTGGTATTTTTACTTTTCACCTTTCAGATTCACGTTTTCATAATCTTATTCCTATGCACCTGCAAAACCGTTTCTGAACATTAATGAGTGCCTGTCATTGTTAATTCCTCACTTACAAACGGGCCTAACGCCAAAAATCTCTTCAAATTTCCTTAATTACTGTAAGGCGTGGAAAGACTCGACAGTTCTTTCTCAAATCATGCCATATTCAAGTCTGTAATCTTTATTTTATGCTGTTTATAGAATTTTAAAGGCTCCTGAGCAGGCCCTATAGAACTATGTTGCAGCGCCCTGTATACCTAGGAACATTCCAACCCTTTTGAATCCAGTGCAGAACAATAAGCTCCTTCGAAGTGGCCGTTGCAGCTCTATCAACTGCAGATCATATCTGTTCGGCTCAGCCAATTTATATCCAAACCTGTTTAATGCAATTTTATTTTGTCTTTCTTGCTTACAATGTCCATATCAAATTCCCTTCCTTGCAGTGGCGCAACCTCTGCTTTCTCCTCCGCAGTTTCACTTGAGTATCCATCTTTCTTTTCCTCCTTATGCTTCCCAGCTGACTTTTCTTTCTTCTTGCCTTTGCTATGAGGGCTCCTTCGGTGCGGCGATTCTTCAGTCACAGTGGTCGGCCCTTCACTACCTATTGTGCTGTACACGTTCTCGTGCCGTCTTTGACCTCCTTCGCAGTGCTCCTGCCCATGTGCCTAAGCTTCGATTTCATTGTCTTCATCAGTGACTCGCTTAGAAGGTTGCTCAGCATGGGCTTGAGGCTGGCCGCTCTTGCGACAGGAAGTGGCTTCTTCTTGTGTGCCGCGTTCAACCGGTGCAGTAGCCCACCTATAAATATCAAATCACAAAACTAGTTCATAAGATGAGCAGATCCTATATACCAGCCAAACACACATGGAAGTGCATCTGGGTAGTCACGTGTACATGATAATCAATACGAACATCGCATAACAGAAGGCGTGGTACTTAATCTTTGCCCATTCAGAAAGCTCCATGCATGTCGACTGAATTCAGTAACATGTGAAACGTGTTTTTCCAGAACAGCCAAGGCCCTACTTTGCATCTTACGTAAGCAGACAGAACTATTGAAAATGTGATAGATAGAAAATGAAGGATCTACTTGTTGAGTCTACAACGCAATATTTCAGTCAAATACAATGGTGAAATATCTCATAGAAAACTAAAGGGTTCCTTCATGTAACAGAAGAAAGTGTGTGATGGGGCCTACCTATATTGGTTTCGTCAATGGCCCCAACCCCAAGACCTTGGTGACTCCTGCCTGTGATCTTCTCACTGCCAACATTCCCCAAATCACTACCCATGAAGTTAACAGGGATCTTTCCAAAGAACTTCTGTATCTCCGTAACCTGATTAGCTTTATCTTCTTTCTTGTCCACCAAGGCGTCATCTAACAAACTCGAGTGTGTTTTGATATTGCTGAGGATGTTCTCCTGAGCAGACTTCAACGACTGCAGCAGCGAGTTCTGTCTCACTGCACTTGCTAATGCATTCGCCTTGATCCCCGCGCCAAGCTGTTGTAGACTCTGTAGCTCCAGCAGCTGTTTAAGGTCACTCACTCCGCTCACCTCACCGTCTTGTTGGCTACTCTGCTTCACCTTCTTGCTGCTTTGCTTTGCTAGTGACGAGAGCAGTGCTTCCTGCATAGTTCCAAGCTGCTTCAACTTGGCCAGCTGCAATGATGTGATGCTTTTTGGGTTCTTCGCCTCGTCTCCTAGTGCGGCTTTCAGATTGTCCAAAAGCTCCGTTTGTTTATCTGTACTGCTCATCATTTTCTCTACCAGCTTCTTGAAGCCTCCCTCTGCCTTCTCATTCTCTGATTTGTCCTTGCCTTCCAAACCTTTCAATTTGTCATCCTTCGATTCTTTATCAGATTCTTTATCATCTTCTTTTGGTTTCTCAGTTTCCTCCTGCTTCTCTTTACTTTCCTTTTTCTTTTCATCTTCTTTATTTTCAGCAGAGTTATTACTTTCGTCCTCTTGCTTTGAGCTGTTCTCCTAGAAAATTGATTTTTGATAAAAGATTTTTTATTACACACACATATAAAAATACATATTCTAATAAGGAACTCCTTGTTTATTTACAAACTTCTAAGGTCATGTTTATGGCTTTCATTTCCCCACTTATTCTTTTCCACTACTTATTCTTTTCAATCTGATGTGGAAGTGCCTATTCTACAAATTTATTTTATTTGCGAATCTCACACATCGCACTCAGACGAGCTTTTCCTATTGCGCAATCGAGAAACTACGCTTAGCTACCCGCTAAATAGATGTATCTGTGATTACGCAATCGTCCGCAAAAGTATATCCTGTTACTTCGTGATGACTCGGGTGTCTTAACCTATGCTTAAATGAAGTCTACAGCGAAGCCTGAATTCAGGATAAAAAACCTCCAAAACTCAAATACTACCAATCTAGTTTTGTAATGTCCTTGTTTGATTTGAAATGTAATTAGTTATGGACCGTCTTTATTAACAATTTGAAAATCAGGCATAAATATTTAATGACTTGTGGATATTGTTGTGGATAATGAAGCTTTCGCTGAAAAGTCTTCTAAAGTAAAGTTTATCTCATTTTGGTCTTTTGTCTTGACACTTTTTCACTTTCGTTCGTGAATGCATCTTTAACTTGTTCTTTTAAAATACCTTTAGCAGTTTGACGTCAAGCAGTTCCACGATACTAATCATCTTGCAAGCTTTATAGTTAATAAATCTAATAGTATTTCATTAATAGTAGAAAATCCATACCAAAAGATTAATTTATGTTCTTCCTGCCCTCTATCAAATTCTGTTCGAATATTTGCGGATAAACCTAGCTTTTTCAAAACTCAAAAATCAATTTGCTTATTTAATTTGTGGATTATTATAGTTTCTTAATTAGATAATTAATGGCCCTTTGTATTAGTTTCTATCTGTTTACACTTTTCAAGATTACTAGATTCCTTTGTTTGCAGCAAATTTGAATAAATCAACGCAAGATCTAATTTTATTCTAAAGAAAACTCTGCTTAATTTGTCAATTGCATTGGTTAAATCCTAAAATCAGGCTCGGTACACTTATTTCATGATCCCTAAACGTGTGTTTGAATGATTCCCTTATCCTTTCATAAATTTACCTCTAGATTTATCTACTCCTGACCTTCTCAATATTCAACTGCCTTAGTTAGGTAGGACGTCAACGCACCAAAACGATGCTCAAATGCAAGTACAATCGAACCATTTTACTTCATGGTATTTTTAATAAGAAGGGGAGCTTTGATTAAATAACAAGTTACCTTAAGCCCGCTTACCTCCTTAAGATTCTCCTCAATCTTGCTATCTTCGCCTGCTTTCTTTTTGTCCTTTTGTGTATCATTTTTCCCTGTGCTTAATTCCGGCCCACCTCTCTGCTTCGGTATAACAGGTGCAGGGGCTTTCTTTCCTGAACTCTTTGCCCCTTTTGGTGATTCCTTCTCGCTGATTTTATCAGGAATGGCCTTTGACTCCTCAACAAGGGGCCCTCCTTTGCCCCCCTCTTCCTTACCTCCTTCTATCATAGGGTTGCCCTTCTCGTCCGTTTTTCCTTCAAAGGTCAAAGGCGAAGGTGGTGGTTCTTCTTCATCCGACACAGGGTGGTTTATCACTAGAATCATGGTAACTTGTTAGTATCCATTTGCAACGATAATCAAAGTCATTCGTTGTCATACCGCTACTGATTAAAGATATATTTCTTCTGTGGCATTAGAGAAATTTACTTTTAATACTATAGGAGCCTTCATTAGAAGCTATTCTATTTCACGATATTCTGTTGTACTAGACTTTATTGCGACGTATTTTATTATATTGCCATATACTGTATTGTATTGTTTTATATTGTTTGTATTGTATTGTATATTATTGTATTATGTTGTATTGTTTGGTATTGTATTGTTTTTCTTACCTGGTACATGGTACGGAATTTTCATATTCTCCCATGGGTTCTTGTAAGCATACACTACAAAGACAAGAAAATTATTTATACCATAAGCCATCGCAGAATTATTAATATTGACCAATGATCTTAAAGTAGAATATTAATAATGACGAATGTGATTTTTCAAAGTAGAGTAAGACGACCTATTCTTGAGAAAAAACTTTAAAACCAATTTTTCAAAACTGCGGGTAAATTTTTTTATCTAAAACATTGCCATTGGAAAAGAATGTCGATAAAATGGATAAATAATGAATAATTTCCTTACAGTCGTAGCCTGTATGGAGATGATGGCTCCCATGGTGGGCGAATGCTCCAGGGTCCATATGTCCCGCAAGAGTGCCACCTGTCCCTCGCAGGCGCTCCTCCAAGCCGTGGTACTGTGACAGCAGATTGTCGATGTGCTGCTTGTATTCTTCCTCGTGGGAGTCGTCCACGTGCACCGGGTCCCCTACCACTGGGGACAAGTTCATTCCTACGTAGGAAGAAAGATGTATTGGCGAATGGTATGTATTTGCAAAAGATATGTTTCTATGTCTGTTTTTATAGACTGTTGTATGTGTCAACACTCATGGCTATTGTTAAATAGCGTTTCTACTGTTCCCAGCATAAATAACGTAAACGTAAGTTATTTTGAACGATTTTTAAATGAAATCATCCAATCACGCAATCACTCACTCATCAATCAACCAATCATCAATCGCCCAATTATTAATCACTCAATCATCAATCACTCAATCACAATTGTCAATATTTGCCGGTTCCTTTCTGAGCTATGAGCAGTAGCAAATTGTTAGGCACATTAACTGGCTTGAAACAGAACATATCATGCCCATATTAAAATATTAGTTTTCGGGGATGGCCTGCATATACTCAGGACAAGAAAGGTGACAGCTTGTAGGAATTGACAAAAGAACAAGAAAGCTAAAGAACTAAGCTATTTACTAATTATGCTTCTCTGGCTAACACTATATCTAGTCAGCTGATGGGGATATTCTCTCATTGCTTCAGTGCTCCAGCCTTGTCCATTTCTTTAAACTCCAGTGCAGCCTTATCAATTCCAGTTTACTACAGCTTGCCCTGTTCATTAAACGTGCACTGTAGGTACGCCCTCTTTTCCCAAGACAGTCGTTTAATCCTAGCACAGTTCAACTTTTATTATCCGTTTTATCACGTCTTTATAATTTTATTATAGATACCTCCGAATCCATGTCCCTCCTCATGATGGTATCCATGTGAAACATGATGCCCGTGCCCCATTGCCATCCCGATTCCATCGTGAGGATTCAACTCAGCATCGATTGCAGGATCGTCTTGGATTGCCTGGATTGCCTTAATCCGTGTTGGCGAGAAATCCAACGGATGACCATCGTTGTGCGCTGAAAATAAATGCAACTTGGTGAGTATCTAGACGCATTTGAAAATTTTACCTCATTAAGTCGTAGACGTTTATCTTTCTTTACTCTAACCAATTAAGATTAAACCTTTCTCAAGGTTTGTTGCAAAGAGGGTAATCACGAGGGGCAGGGTGCTTTTTGCTTCATGGGCATTGACCACGGCAAGCCCAATCTCCTCGCACTCAACTTTAACGCAGTTTAACTAAGCTTTGAGATTTACGTGTGTCCATCATGCTAGGTTTCCATTCTACCAAAAGGGTTTGCTGGACCATGTCTCAGGATGTTGAAAACTGACACTTTATAAAGTACCTTTCGGATAATTTCCACATGTCTACAAATCTGATCGTTCCTTATTCGTTCAGTATTTAGATTCCCCCCAAACCCTAGTCTACTTGAAGGATACATAAAAGACGCAACACTCCCATTACAAAAAACACACAGCACTTGAATACTGTAACAATCAATCAATCATTCTAAATCACTCTGATTCTTACAATATTCGGATGCATGTGAATGTGGCAGGTGCCCCGTCCAATGTGTATCGATGCCATCTAAAGTTTCAGTGGGCAACATAATCCCGGATGAGCGATGACCTCCGAAATAGGACTTAATCTTGAGACCATGGTGTCTCTCGACATGATGTCCCCCTAAGTGATCCTCACCAAGATCATGTTCCCAGATCGAGTCGATCAGATTTGCGGTGTGGTGGTCCTCGGGGGAGGCCGATTCCTCCAGAGACTTGATTCCATCGTCATGGAGCATCTCCTCTGGGCCATGCCCGAAGTAATCGCCAAGGAAGGGGTGGTTAGGGCCTTCGCCGTGACCTGAAAGGTATGTTAGTTGTGTCAATATTGTGCGTCATTGTACCCCTCTATGCAGGAACAACAGGGCACACCTTGGAAGGACAAATATAATAATTTCGATAAGTCGATGAGAGGCTTTTCTGACATGCTGGCATTGCCGCATTAGATCTGACAGAGCCCTGGACCCAAAAGACCCCTTAGAGTATACCAAACAATTTTCCATCATGATTTTTAGTTCAACAATGTCATTTCATATAAGTTTCAAAACTTTGATCGGGGCCTTCCGTAGTTGAAAATTTAAAGTGGTCCTTGGGCTCCGGCCCAGACGGCCCATGGGTAAATATGTCACTGCATGGTGGTCAAAAACTGTACCGAGACAAGGCGATCTCTCGCGGCTCCAACCCCCCTGTTTATGTTTGTAATAGACAGTGAGACAGTAGTCTGCAAAAACCAGCTTACAACGTTGAACCAGTGGCTATGCACGTCTTCAACTATGCGCTTAAAAACTTAATATGTTTGAAACAATGCACAGTATCTCTTTCGCTTGAAATTTTAATCTGTATTAGACCTGGTGAAGCAGATTAATTCCTTCGTGTTTGCGATCGCACCATTTGATACTGGAATCGATAAACTGTCTGATGAATTAACAATTGTTACTTTTCATCCTGTTTGGTTGCTTATGAGAATGCATGTCGACATCTCGCGATTGACCTTATGTCTCGTACAATCAAGGATTAAAGTATTAGACTGTATGAACAGTAACAATACTGATTAGACTATCCAGGAAAACGTTGCACAACTTTTCTGAAAGCATGTTTTATTGTGGCACCAGGAAGGCTTAAGGTTAGCGAATTCATATGCGATGAAACGCCAGTCTTTTAAATCTAACGATTTTTCACGAAGTTGCGCGAAGTAATGTAATAATGTAAACATTTTCAGCAACATTCGAGCTAGGTTAAAACACCTAAACGCGAGAGAAAGCTAGCTTGTTTAACAAATGCTGCATATTCATTGTATGCTGGCATTGCAAGTCTGTTAAACAAGGATTACTCTTAGAATGATCTGTCGCTTATAAATTAGACATCTTGGAGCTGGCGGTAGCATTTTTTGGTACCGTGACCCTTCAGTGGAATGCGCAAGTCTTTTATCCAGCCCTTTCATAGCATAGTTTTATTAGAAAAGCATCTCTTGACTTATGATTTTGATCACGGTTCCAGTGCATCTACAGAAAAGCGGACATTGTAGACATTTTAGTTAACGGTTAACAGGCTGGATTGCTGGCATTCTTGAAAGAATACTGAGAGAATATTGAGTATGTGTCTATAAAGGAGAGTTGGAAATGGGGAATTTCGGCTTGGTTGTGCTATGGGAGAATCAGCCTCACCACGCTTAACGTGCCATGATCACTATGCGAATGGAAACATACAGCCAAGGAACTGTCATTGCAATATTTTCTGAGTCACCAGAAGTCATTGCGATTTTTTCTTAGTCATCAGAAAACGCTACTTTCTTTCCTCTTATCTTCTATTTCGTTATCGGATTCTGAAAATCATTGTGGAGAGCTTCATTATAAATGACGTATATTCCAGAAATTAAGGCACTTGGCATAAGTGGATTGTGTCAATGACGCTCTGCATAAGACAAGTCTAGGCATGTTACTCAAATGAAGTGAGATTACGATCACAATGATAATTTCCACGTGTAATTGAAAACGCGACATTGATACAAAAGCACGTGAAAATGCTTGGCAGAAATCCCAGCCCGGTAAAAAAGATCCAGTTAAAGATTCCAATCACAGGCAGCTGATAATTGTAGAAAAGCCTGTGGCTTGTTTTCTGCAGCTACAAAAGGCTTGGCCAATAGACTAATAGACGGCGAATTGCGTGTGTCTAATCATGATAATAATAATAATCCTACCAGTGTAGAACCCATTCCCAGGTGAGTGTTTGTTGCTCCAGTACTTATTCATATCTTCTCTGTCGTGTTGCGCTATTTTCATGAGCAGCGGTGTCGAGTCATGTGACAGCTTCTCTTCGAGGTTGTCATGTTCGTTGTCTTCTGTGATGCCGTCATCCTCCTCCGTTCCCCGTGAGTCTGGCAAGCCCCCCATGTGACCAGCAAAGGATCGACCACTCACTGTGCGAATCGCCTTGCTTGCTTGTAACGCCGATTTGGCTGCGAGGACGAATTAGCTGTATCTTACTTGATGCGTTCGGCATTACTACAACTGCTTTATACATTTATAGCTTTCCTTTTCATATGAAAGTAACCCTTTATTTCATCAAGCCCAACTGTCCCACCTTAGATTTGAGATGAATTAACCAGAGCTCTCCACCCCCGCTACGAGGAGCCTGGACTGGACACATCTGAGAATATTGCGCGTTAATACATTTGAGAGGTGTGAAGTTAAGATCGAAGAAAGAGCGTCCAATGGAAAGGAGACAAGCAAACTGGGACTCACAAATTTGCGAGGTTAAAGATCAACCATTTGTCACACCAAGCCCCTTAAAGTGTCAGAAAAATTCAATAAATAATCTGGAATTTTCCCCCTTCTTCCATTTTTGAATAATTGAGAAGCTTCATGTGTGGAATTTTCAGGGTAAGCTGTGTTCCTTTTGGTGATATTCCCGGACCCACCCCTCTCAAAGATGGCCTATCCTTGTTTCATGACTATCAGCAATCTCTGGGGTTATTTTGTTAAAGATTTGCTCGTCCCTATGCTGTTGTTTTATTGTATAAGTGTACCCTTTAATGACTGGCATCCACTTCCACTAGTGTTTATAGGTCAGTACATACCTTTGATCTTCTTCGCCAATGCCTCGGCAAGAGTTCGCCTCTTCAACAGCAACAACGACCTTTTATTCCTCATGATTCGATTTGTAAGCGTCTCACGTGGCCGGTGAATCGAATGCCGGACATGTGCGCCATCTGGCGATATCTGTATTATGCCGCTGTCTGATGTTCTCGGGTCGCTTTGCTGTGCACTTGCGCTATCGAGAAAAAGTGACGGCATCGCGCCGCGATTGGGGGCCGCCATGGGAGGCAAATTTATCTCTGGTGCTTGGCCGCAATTGGGTTTATCACCATTTAGCCTCAGTAAAGACTGGTCCATATTTTGGCCAATTTCTCCATAGGCATCAAAAGTATGTCCTGTTTCTCCCACGGAACCGTCGAACGACCTTGCTATCCCTGGTACGTTTTTCTCCTCCTCCACAGGCAACCCTAGCTTATTGACTTTGCTCCTCCGCCACCGCTTCTGAATGTTTCCCCACATGTGGTTCTTCTGAAGCTTGAACTGCGGAGGTACCTCTCGCGTCTCGTACTCGTCGATTATACTGCTCGGCAGTTTCCTGTAGAATTTTCTGTCATTTTCCTGGTCCCCGATAAACTCTGACACAGGCAGCGCCAAAGTATCATAAGGATCTGTGATCAGTTCCTTTTTATTCCCGATCTGCTGCAAAAGATTGCTCGTTTCTAGATTACCATCATTATCAATCGGTATTTCATCTCGTAGGTTTCTTATACTTTTAAGTAAGCTATTTCTATAGGGTATGCGATATCGTTTGTGTCCAATACCCTCTGTATCCTCTGTATTCACATATACCCCGTCTCTTTTCACTACTGGCACCTGCATCAGGTTTCTTCTGCCGTTCAAACTTGCTTGCCAATCTTCACTCGGCAGTCCAACATTGTTTTCGTTGTTTATTTCATTATTGTGCCCAAACATAAACTGTTTGATTTCATCTTCGGCGCTCGGGCGATTTCCCTCTGGCAGCGTGTGGTATATTGGCTTTGATATGAGTGACGCAAGCTTTAACTCCGGACTTCTATCATCATCATCGGCTTCATCCTTGCCAATAAATGTCTCAGCCTCCAAATTCGATTGCCTTGGCCGCGTTTTTTTAATAGGCTTCGGGTTCAAGGCGTTTTGAAGCGCAAACAGAGATGGGCCATCGAGCTCGCTCTTTCTGTGACCCAAAAAGTCTAATTTACCCAACTGGAAGTTTTCGCGCCTATTGAGTTTTTGCGACTCTCTTTCTCTTCCATACTCTGGAATTATTTTTGACGTTTTCCAGGCATTTAAGAACGAACTTATCACATCTCTTGCCTTGTTACTTTGTGAGTCATCGTCTCTCCATTTCAGTATCCTATTATCTGCCATGCCGTCGACTAAAATACCTATGAAGGAAGAAAGAAGTACGAATCACAAAAAACCACCAAAAAAGTAATATTCCTCTCTGCCAACATGTTATATATACTTTAGGCTTTGTCTGCTTAAACTTGTTAACATACGCAATTAGAGACAGATTTTATGTTTTGTTTTGTCTAAATGACAATTTAAGATTGATATTCCACAAGACTCGTTTCTCGAGGCTATTTTCTTTTTAAGCTCACTACAAAGCAAATTTCGTTTTATGATGTTCTATGGGCTATTGTTGTTGTTTGAAACGATGTGGTTATTAATTAGGGTAATGCTCAGTTCTTACTTCCGTGAACGATAAATGAATTTGATTCCAATTTAGTTGCCCAGAGTAGTTGTTGGGTGTAGCCCTAGTTTCTAAGTTAATATTTTTTTATTTGGCATGATGACCTTGGTTTCCTAGGAAGGATATAGGTTGAAAAGCAATCTCCGAAAACACAATTTTTTGCTCTAAATGAAAAATAGAGTTTATAAGGTTATACATGATCTCGTTAGACCTAACACTCATATTTAATGCTAGTCATCATAAGTGTCTTTCATAATAATCTGCTGAAATTTTCAAATATTACTTACCAAAAGTTAGCACTACAAAAACTGGTGCAGCCATCGCGATTTTCCAGTTCATTTTCTGTTATCTACATCAATACCTGCAAATGATATTTTATAGTTATTTCTATCACCTCTGATATCGATAATTGCTCATTAGCATTCAATACTGTTATTGCTATTGCACTTTTATAATCACACTATTGTATAAAGTGTTATCTACATCAATACCTGCAAATGATATTTTATAGTTATTTCTATCACCTCTGATATCGATAATTGCTCATTAGCATTCAATACTGTTATTGCTATTGCACTTTTATAATCACACTATTGTATAAAGTGTTATCTACATCAATACCTGCAAATGATATTTTATAGTTATTTCTATCACCTCTGATATCGATAATTGCTCATTAGCATTCAATACTGTTATTGCTATTGTACTTTTATAAGCACACTATTGTATAAAGTGTTATCTACATCAATACCTGCAAATGATATTTTATAGTTATTTCTATTATCACATCTATTATTGAAAATGGTTATTTAGCATTGAATGCTATTATTGCTATTGTACTTTTATAATCACACTATTGTATAAAGTGTTATCTACATCAATACCTGCAAACGATATTTTACAGCTATTTCTATTATCACCTCTATTATTGAAAATGGTTATTGCTATTGTTGCTATTGTACTTTATAACCACACTATTGTGCAAAGTTGTTTGATTATCATAAGTTGCTAAAGTTACTGCAATATTGAGAAATGACACGATGACGTTTTTCTAAGAGTGCCTCAAAAGCTTTCGCAAACTTTATGATGCATAGACAGTTCAAAAGCAAGTTGTTCAAACAATAATGTCAATTGTCTTGTTCTACGACATGCAATTGTGAATCAGCTTCAAGTACAATGACTTGACTTGAAGAAAACCTATATCAACGAGTCTGAGTATTGCTATCAGCTTTTTGACCAATCCATTCATTTAATGGTCCATTTTCAAGGCCCCTTTATTATCAATAGTTTACGTTAAAGTGTTTGCCGCCTCCTTCTCTTACAAAGTAAGTCAGATTTGAAAATGTTCTAAATTCTGAGCTTCATTCTTGTCACCTAGGAATAAATGGAACGCAGCGGTCAGAGAGTAACTTCAGGATGGTAGCAGTTTAGAGAATGTGGATCATTCTGGATACCAATGGTAACTATGAAGAGACAGTTCAAAAGCGATCCCACTCGGAACATGGCCAATGCGCGTCCATTCTGATGGTGCAGAGACAACCACAGTCCACAATTGTCAAGAGTGGTTAAAGTTGAAGATTCAAAGAGGAGAAGAGAAGCTACATTTTGTAGCATCAGCATGCCACGAAAGATAGCACCAGCAGCCAATAAAGAGATCCGAGAAAGAGCATCAAAAGATGAGTGAAGAAGATATGATGACGCATCATGGGGAGAACGGAGAAGATAGAGACCATAGAAGAGACGGGGAGATAACGGAGTGCAAAGGAAGTGCAATAGAACTAAGGTCCAAGAAAGAGACAAGAAGAAGAAAAAACAGCTGTAGAAGACATCTACCTGTAGAAGCAAGGAAGAAATACGCAGGTATGTAGACAGAGAGATCTTATCACCAATGGGGAGCCACAAGTTATTCCAACAAGAGTCAATGTCAATCAATAGGTTGCCTACAAAGTAAGATTCGATTTTCTTCTTCACAACCATGTGAAAGGTACTGATTAATATTTCAGAGTGCTAATATTTTGAGCTTGTTAGTGAAATCAAATTATGTTTTCATTTTTTATGGTTAGATATGAAAAATACTCATATCTACAGAGCAAGCCAATAAGTGCGACCTGCTCATTTCTACTAAATCACAGAAGACTATTTGCATGTGATACTTTATGCAACCTGGTGATCCACATATTCTAGGCCTTAAAAATTCTTTTAAAACTCCCAAACCTGGATTCTATGCTGCTCTCTTCACCTTCTAACCACTATCATCATTGACTGTTTTAACCAGGAAAACGATGCGAACGATCCTTCAGGAAACCCAACTTTTTGATTTTCCGGCAGTACGATCTTTCTTCCTTAATTGCCCTTATCAACTAGATTGGATTTGGCGTGGCAGCTAACGCGATTATCTCACTTGTTTGTGAGAACTGTATCCAATGACCAGTTAGAGATGAAGGCCGTAATTCATTCACTGACTTCCAATGTAAACAACCTTGTTTTATACCTTCACTGATCATTCTCCCTGACTTTTGCTCATGTGCCAAAACACTCTTCGCTCAAGCACGACCACCGCGCTGCAGCAAGCGTCATTTAGCGAGTAGTTTTCTTATTAAATGAGTCGGAATGAGTGTAGCCAAGCACCAAGTTGTACCAACAACTTGTTCGGTACTGTGGACCTCCGAAGAAGGTATAACCAACTCATAAACAGAGTAGTAGAGTAGATGAGATAGTTTCAGATCCTTTTTAATACCGGACACAATTTTCAGCTCATTTCAAGGCTATATATTCATATCACCCTCTTTACACATGCATTACCCCTTTACGCATGCATTACCTCTTCCATCAAAATTTTTTTGCTTTCCATATAATATGCAGAACGGGAAAAGGGTCAAGCCCTTATCATAATAAGGTGAATCAAATTATTTTTAACCAACTAGTTAACAGGTTGATCCTAATTTTTTTCTTGAAAAGAACTTGTTTTCTTTTTATTCAGTTTTGTTTATAAAAGCAATCAGCATATAACAATCTGCTGTAACCTTTTTATCATGAATCGATTGAATAAAGGATTGGAACGAGTAAGAAAATAAGAGCGGGAAGGGAAGAACGGAGAAAGGAGAAGAGATGTAGAGAAGAAAAAGTAGGAAGAAGGAAAGAAGGAGAAATATAAGAATGATTGTCGAAAGATTGCAGAAAGATTAAAGAAAGGTTAGAATTGAGTCTGTCTTCATTTCAATGGAAAATCCTATCTTTGTAGACAGACAATTCGTCTTTTTCCTTAAGCTCTTCTAAAGTTAGGTGTTAAGTAACGTTGATTGGTCAATTATAACCAATCACGCCCTCTGTTTTCGATCCGCAACTGGCTATTTATTTCATCAGCTTTTGGTTATTTTCAGACATTTGCATACTGTGACAAGTGTCGGACAAAAAAGTACTTTAGGTAGACAAAAACTGATTCCGCTATTTCTAGCTATTGTTTTGTACCACAAAGCACTTGTTCACAGGAGAAGAAATGATAAATCACAAATATGTGAATAGTAGGGAGATGAAGAGTCGAAATCAAAGCAATCTGGTGTATGTTTATCTGAGAAGAGTCAAAAAAGAAGAAGGTGCAAAAGAGATGAAATTGTTGATTAAATGAATGAATGAATGAATGAAGGAATGAAATAATGAATGAACGAACGAATGAACGAAGAAGGGGAGACTCTTGAACGGAAACAATAAGAAGATATAAAAAGGTGAATTAAGAAGGAGATTAAATAGTCAAAAGAAAAATAAATATACAATAGCGGTAAAGAAGATGAACAAATAGATAAGAGAATAGATGAGGGAAGAAGAGAAAGGTGAAAGGAAGGCTGAAATCTGATAAGCTGGTTTTGGAAGAGGAAAAAGTGGTCTTTGAAAGGAAGAGTCAAAATTATCAGTTGATGTTTTGATCGACTTTAAGGTGCTTGTTTTGAAGCTTCACCTACCAATACATCGAAGATTAATTGCTGTTTTCTCGAAGCATTCACCTCCGTTTTGGCTTTTTAGATTGTCGTGTGTTTGCTACATTTCAGCTTCATTTGAAATCAATAGAATGCTGAAGGAAGTTGGAAAGAGAGTTTCCGCATTCAGAATAACATACTTTCTTTGTTACGGGATTTGGAAATGAGGGAGGATGTGATTTCAACATTAGACCTTAAAGAGAATCCCTGTTGTTTGGATATTGGATCCGGACCGCTTTCAGAACCTGGAGCGGTTTCGAATCACCACCTTAGAGATGGAAGCTTGATGGACAATATGCTTTGTCGGTTAGGCAGAGGGGGGACTAAGGGTGATGAGTACAAAGATACGAGCTTAAGATATAGCCATGTTTGCAATAAAACCAGCGAAGTCGAAATAATCCAGTCACCATTGATTCGCAGCGCCCATCCTTGTAATCCTAGGGTGGCCATTGTTTTGGAGAGACCCGAGTTCATGTGGCGTATAATTTGCATGCAGGTCTGAATCACTGTTTGTAAGTATGATAACCACATACCAGTCACCTACCTGTCTGTTGAGCCCGCCATCGAAATTATTATTATCGCCATCGATATATCGATTGAAGAGCCGATTCAAAATAGTTTTTAATGTAATTTTTGTATCGGTAAAAAAGTTTCAGTCAACTTTGGAATTTTTTCGCGGATTTGAATGTATTTTATAACGGCATGGAGATAGCAAGGTTTTGACAATCTAATCAGGTCTAGCAAAGTGATGTCAACTATGGTTGTAAACAGGTGAGATATGGTTGATATCTTTGAAGTATTGTATTAGTCATATCACAACAATTGATTCACCAATCCTTTTTATCTTATCTAAAAATTATCAGGTAACGTTTATCTAGAGCAGATCCAAGTAGGAGAATACATGCCACCCCATATTATCGGTTGCGTGTGGCCGTTTCATCTCTTCGATAAATCTTTCCAGATGAATTTTCATAGAATATTTTGTGATCTAAAAGTAAATTTCCCCAGATGTTTCCCTTCGCTGCCCTCTTTACAGAAATCCCAGTAAAATATAAATATAAGAACATATGTTGAAACCAGTTATATGACACGAGAAAGTCGAACCGTAGCTTTGAAATATATAAATTCATAAACATTGAATTATTTAACTTAAAAAAATCAAAGGTCTGCTTTTCCGCAATATGTTTAGGTTTGGTAGCACAAACCAATTGTCTGCTAAGATGGCAAAGTTAATGAGGAATAATGAAAAGAAATGGCTAGGCCTATCAAACTTCTTTCAATTTGATAAAGTTTATTCAAGCAAGTCTTATTTAGCATTCTTGGAAGACCCTGTCCAAGCTAAAAGTCTTCCTGACTTGACTGACTGAAAAACCAGGAGCTTAAACCAATAATTGTTTTACAAATTTTGTTTAATAATTTTTATAGCCAATAAATATTTGTTTGTAAAATTGGATAAAACTGTACAAGAAATTATGTTTCAATTGAAAATTTTCATTTTGTCATTTTCAGACTGAAAAATAGCCTATGTGGCCTTATACTGGCGATAGCATTGCTCAATGGCAACATTGCTGGTAAGACTATTTTGTTTTACAGTATAAAAATAGGCAACTGCCTGGTTATAAGTAACGCTATGAAGTTAGCAAGTCTTCGTGCTTATAAACTGCCTTTAGCTGGATAACAGTTTTCAAGTCATCTCGAGGCTCAATGATCTTTCGATCGAGGCTCTCTAGGTCTAATAAATCTCTAGCCTACGTAGCAATAGGGTCCAACCTTAATGTCCTTAGGGCCTCTGATTTCAAGTGGCACCTAGAATTAAACCCTGCGGATTTTTTCAAAAACCTTGTTATTACAAAATATTTTTGCGCCTCTTTTGCATGTATAGTCTCTCTATCAGTTCCTGTTGCTAATGTCATATTCAAAGTATCGAATCACCAAATAAGCATTACCACACACTGACATAACAGTATCTTGCCATTAGCCTAGATCTTCACTGAAGTGTGAGTTGATATAAGGGCGCTTTGATTTACCATAGGAAAGAGTGTGGACAACCCGAAGAAGGGTCAGCAACGGAGCTACATAGACATTGACGTCACTGACCCCTTCAAAGTGCCAAAGACTTCGGAATACATCGACCAGCCCATTCCTACGTATGATAGCAACGGGAATAAGAAGGCTGATGAAAATGACAACATGATAAACTATAAGATTGGAAACGTGAAAGTCCAGTCAGAGAATAAGGTGGATGTTGACGAGGGCCAGAATCGTGGCTACGATGAGCAGCCGCGGCAGGAGGAGGAGGACAGCAGAGGGGGCCATGGGTTCAATAACTTTCGGCCGGAGGACGGGCCGGAGGTGCCAGCCGATCAAGAGGAAAGTCCTAGTGATGTAGAGCCGGAGCCATATCATTCTGATTATGATGACGAGCACATGCATGGTGAGAGTAGGCACAACGTACCGAAAGGGGAATGGAAACACGAAGAGACTGGCCCACGCAATGACGATAGGTATCACGAGGAATCTGGTGGTCATTGGAAGGGAGATAGTGGGCCCCCTGCAAATGATGCCTATAGTAGAAGAGAAGGCGACGAGGAGAAGTTTAGCCGGGGGGATGGCGATAGGGAGAACAGCGAACACGTGCGAGAACGGGAAGAGGAGCACGAGGGTAACTGGGAACGAAGGGGCGAAGGAGACTACCACGGAGGAGATTATGGAGCACGTGACCAAGAACCTAGGGTTGAAGGAGAAGAACATGGTGAGAGGGAGAATACAAAGGACCGGGAATATTACGAAAGAGAATCTAGCGACAGTAGAAATTGAACTTGATGTTTATGGAGCACGTGACCAAGAACCTAGGGTTGAAGGAGAAGAACATGGTGAGAGGGAGAATACAAAGGACCGGGAATATTACGAAAGAGAATCTAGCGACAGTAGAAATTGAACTTGATGTTGAAGCAAAATTGTAGAAATATTGATGATTTTCCTTTAGTGTTTAACACGACGCGTAGGCGAGTAGATTATTGTTTTTGAACGCAGAAAGGAAGGCTTGAATTGCCTTTACAATGTTGCACGAGCCGATGGGATATGCATGTTACGGGAGAACGTAATGGTGAGGTATGTGTTTTTTAAGGAGAAATGGGGGATATTTTAAGGTTTATCATGACCTGGAAGATAGACCTCTGGAGAGATCTGAGAATATGCCACGTGCATTGTGAAATAGATGCATAGCAAGAACTGGAGACTGAGAAATTCGCTTGGCAGTATTTCCAAGACTGTTTTCGATCTGTGGACAGCTAAAGGAAGACGAAAGGCAGTTTTGATGTGAAATAGACGTTTACCTTCTAAACATCGTTAGTTATCTTTTTAGAACAAAAACGAAATCATACAGATTGAACCAGTAAATGTGATGATGGTATGTCGACTATCAATGCAGATTATATTAGAAATATTAATTTGATTTTGAAACTTGAAATCTCGTGTAATTTTAACTAAACAATCATATTAGATATTAAAGCAGATTTTGATATATCTTACGGCCTGTCTCTTTTCAACTCTGCCCTTTTTGTTCCAGGGAAAGCAATCAGGTGGTAGATGGCCATATCGTCTCAAAGACGTTTCTTTTCAAATCGGAGATGACATAATCTAAATCTTTGTGGAATTTTTTACATTATTTCTGCAAAATGTGACTCAGAGACTGCCCTATATATTTTTATTTTAAAGTAGCCGTGTTAAAACCGTGTTATATTATTTGGATATAATTGCAAAATAATAAGGCCAAACTCTGCCCATTCCATCACACCTGACCTTATTGATCCTTAATGAATATATAAGGACTAAAAAGGACTGAAATGGAACCAAAAGGACCAACAAGGACTAAAATCTTACATCATTGCGCTTCATTGTGAGCAAGACAAAGTCAAAGAAAAGCAAAATGATCAAGCAATTGAGTATGTAGTTGAAAACGAAAAACCCAGGTTTATAGAATCAGACAGACACAAAGATCTTCTACCATTGTAAATCCATTATAAAACTAAAAGCTTTCATGATTCTAAAAAATTTCAGAGTGCAATAATTTTTAGCATGCGTCTTCAATGCTTAATATTCTTTCAAAGGTGCAAAGATGTACACGAGAGTGGAGTATCTTTTTCATTAAAGCGTTCCCCCTTAGATGCCGTAACTGTCTAAAAATCCAATTCTCTAAGATAAATCAGAAAACATTTTGACACAAATAACAAATTATTTTCAAGACAAAGCCTGAAAAATCGTTTTCATCAGTAAGTGCGCTATCCTTATGTTATGATTTCTTGTCGTGAGAATCCTCCAATTATAGGCCTACTTAGTTTCTTTTAATACCGAAATCCCCTTGTTCCATATGTATTTTATTACAGTCGGTTCCTTTCTTCTTATTCGCAATGCCCCAGCTGGGCTTAATGCTCTTGCCTTGTTGCCAGAAAACTGCCTCCTTCTCACTACGCTACCTCGCATTGGCAGCTTGTGTAGCAGTTGACCTGTGGAGGCAAGTTTCACTGATTTATTTCCACCTCTTCTTTTGCTTTCTTCCACGTCCTTCACGAGCTGCTCCGCAATGGAGAGTTTATCTACGTTTAAGTGCTGCGCGACGTCACTCAGAAAGTTGACAAATTTGTGCGTTATATATTTCCCTGTGTCTTGGCTTTTAAACTGATCTTGGTGGTTCCCCGGCTCCATATGCCATTGTTGTCCGCTTTTCATTTGAGGCTGCCCACCTAGCTTCGCGATTAACTGGCTGTTGCTTTCTTGCTTGCTGAACTTTGGTCCTAGAGAAAGCAATTAGGTCACTGAACTTTGGTCCTAGAGAAAGCAATTAGGTCACTGAACTTTGAACCTAGAGAAAGCAGCTAGGTCAGTTAACTTTTACCCTAGAGAAAGTAGCTAGGTCACTGAACTTTGACCCTAGATAAAGCAATAAGGTCACTGAACTTTGACCCTAGAGAAAGCAGCTAGGTCACTCAACTTTGACCCTAGAGAAAGTAGCTAGGTCACTGAACTTTGGTCCTAGAGAAAGCAATTAGGTCACTGAACTTTGGTCCTAGAGAAAGCAATTAGGTCACTGAACTTTGAACCTAGAGAAAGCAGCTAGGTCACTTAACTTTTACCCTAGAGAAAGTAGCTAGGTCACTGAACTTTGACCCTAGATAAAGCAATAAGGTCACTGAACTTTGACCCTAGAGAAAGCAGCTAGGTCACTCAACTTTGACCCTAGAGAAAGTAGCTAGGTCACTGAACTTTGACCCTAGAGAAAGCAATAAAGTCACTGAGCTTTGATCCTAGCAAAACAATTAGATTACTGAACTTTGGGCTTGGAGAAAGCAGCTAGGTCACTGGGCTTTGATCCTAGAGAAAACAATTAGATTACTGAACTTTGGACCTAGAGAAAGCAGCTAGGTCACTGAGCTTTGACCCTAGAGAAAACAATTGGATTATTGAACTTTGACCCTAGAGAAAGCAGCTAGATCCCACCCTAGAAAAAGCAATAAGGTCACTGAACTTTGGCCCTAGAGCCACTATCAATATAAAGAATGTAATGTCAGCTTAATCAGTAACATCATCATGACTTGTGCCTGAGTACCAAGCTACGTACCCTGGTCTTCCTCTTCGGAGCCTTGTTGGATATTTGACGATTGGTTCTCTCCGTTTTGTTGCTTCAAGCCTTCAGCCTCATTTCCGTTCACGCCTTCTACAGATTGTTCATTTTGATTAAAATTTTGTTGGAGCTAAAAACCAATTAATAATGTTATCAAATGAAATGATGAATATATATGCAAATGGATTGATGTTATCAAATGAAATAACGAGCACATCAGCAAATGAAATAATGTTATGAAATAAAATAATGAATATGTCAGTCAATGAATAATGTTATCAATTGAAGTAATGAAATGAAAGTAATGCCAATTGAACAATATTATGAAATAAAATTATGATTGCTTCTTAAAATTCGATACCTGGTTATTGTCCGTTTTCTCAACTAAGCCGGCGTCTCCTCCTTCATTGTTCGTGGATTTCTTCCCTTTAACAAGCTTGATTCGTTTCCTTAATTTCTCCCTAAAACTTTGTTTCGCAACTTTTTCTGTCTTGAACGTTACGTCATCTTTCGCCTCGGCAGCCTTACTCCTTAGCTTCGTTCCTTTTAAATTGGCAAAAAAGTTCTGGGGTCCTGAGTTACCGCCAGACGAAGAGCCACCACTCGATCCGCCTCCACCACTCGATCCGCCTCCACCACTCGTTCCGCCTCCACCATTCGATCCGCCTCCACCACTCGATCCGCCTCCACCACTCGATCCGCCGCCATCACTCGATCCGCCTCCACCACTCGATCCGCCTCCACCACTCGATCCGCCTCCACCAGATGCACCGCCTCCACCTGGCGTCGAACCTCCTCCGCCAGATGTAGTACCGCCTCCGCCTGGCGAAGTACCGCCCCCGCCTGATGAACCACCTCCACCTGGCGTTGAACCTCCTCCACCAGGTGTGGTACCGCCTCCGCCTGGCGAAGTACCGCCTCCACCTGATGAGCCACCTCCACCTGGCGTTGAACCACCTCCACCTGGCGTTGAACCACCTCCACCTGGCGTTGAACCACCTCCACCTGGCGTTGAACCACCCCACCTGGCGTTGAACCACCTCCACCTGGCGTTGAACCACCTCCACCTGGCGTTGAACCACCTCCACCTGGCGTTGAACCACCCCACCTGGCGTTGAACCACCTCCACCTGGCGTTGAACCACCTCCACCTGGCGTTGAACCACCTCCATCTGGCGTTGAACCACCTCCACCTGGCGTTGAACTACCTCCACCTGGCGTTGAACCACCTCCACCTGGCGTTGAACCTCCTCCGCCGGGCGAAGTACCGCCCCCGCCTCCTGTCGTATTCCCACCGCCTCCTGTTGTATTCCCACCGGCTGGGCTAGGCTCCGAAGATCCGCCTCCTGATGGGCTTTGCTGACTCATACTCGGGAGTGGTAGGTTATCATCTGAAAACAGACCAAATTTAGATTCCAAATTTAGACTTTCCATGCAAACTCTGTGTACTTCAATAACACTCTCTCAAACTAACGTTACTTAACATTTATGCTAATTTACGCATTTACGTATTTATTTAATTGTATGCTAATTTTATCAAACAGACACGTGAATGCTGAAAATTGGAAAGGATATAGACAAGAACAAATTGCAGACTCTTAATATTTATCCTTCATTGCTAGTTTTCTCCTTACATAATATCTTCTCTAATCCTAAGTGTAATGCAAGAAAGATTTAGGGCAAAAACTGCCGATAAGATCAAAACTGTTTCAATCGTTCTCTTCAAAGACTTTATCAGGGCAACAAAAATCCTTTTTTGATTGAACTTGTTGTTTTCTCATTTCTTCATAATTTCCATTTCGTGTAGTATCTCAGATATCTGGTACTTTCAAGTTGTTGTGACGGCCTGAAGCCAATTTGTGGACCTAATTCCAAACCATCAACATTTTAGCTTTATTCAATTCTGTTTAGGAAAAGTTTTAGTGTTGAACTCGTGTGTCAGATTCAAGCACTGGGCAAGCTTTGTTTCTTTCCCTGATTATGTCCCACCATTACCATAGTATGTTTGTTCCAAATAGACGTGGCAGGCAATCGCACTCTTCTCTCTTGAATTTACTGCCTCGATGGACATTTGTGCATCAACGCGCTTTCAATTTTATGACACCTTGCATCCAAATTCTTGCAATTGAAGGTTTGAAGGAAAGACGGCCTTTCTTTGGTATGAGGTATGTTTTGAAAATGACAGTAGAGCGATGGGACACATGTGATGTGATGTGATGTTTTACACTATTGTGCAGAAGGTCCCAAGGGGATTTCGTTTTAAAAAGTAGTAAATCCCATGCGAGTAATGAATCCCAGGGCGCGCTCAAGCGTTGTAATTTTGTCAAATGAAGTTGCGAGCAAATTACTTGCAGAAGATGTTATCTGAAGGCATTTGCCAGTTCAGAGGCAAGATACGTTCAAATAATTGTCATGCAAGTAGTGTGCAGAGAAAAGTAAAGAAGATAGTCGCTCTTCACCAACGAAAGGTAGGCCTTTTCGCAGTATGAATGCTTGATTCAAGGGGTAATCTATGATGACAATGTGTAGTTATAAATGCAGGCAGGAAAACGTGAAAGTACGCAATTCATGGCGAAGTAAATAATTGTTTGAGCTTTAAATATCATAAAGATGAAGCTCTGAGTTTAACTCTAGGCTCTGAGCAAACAGGCTTCAAGAGAATTCAAGAAAGCTTCCAATCTTTCAACAAAATGAGCTTTCTTTCAGACACTGTAACAAGACCTCAAGTTTGTAAACAGTTGCTAGTTTGAAGTGGCCGTTACAGTGCCTATGATGGTCTTCAGAGTGGAATACTAACCAGCAATATCGTATGTCGACTGCTTTAAGTCTTTCCACGGGTTTCCCACGGCATGCACTAAAAGAATTTGGAGGTAGAGATTGCAAGTTTAGTAGAGATACGGAATCGCACTAAAGGGAATAGAAGCATAGGTCAAGCACTTTCTTAAAATAGACAGTACAGAGCCTGAGCAGTGTAGTCACATTGTAACTGTAGTCACTGTGCACGTGAAGTAGACTCAAAGGCATATCGCGTGCAATCTACAGTGGAAGTGAGCACGTGAAATGGTAGATGGATACTTGTGATTGGTTGATGTTTGATTGACAGTTCGAGCTTGCTGGCTCGGAGCCATTTAAATATGCTTCAATTCCCTTTAATCTCAAAACGTTAGTAACTAGAATCAATTTTTGTGTGGAATGATTTACACATCGGTGTAAACACAGAAATGTGTTTCAATAGAAGGAAATCTGAATGAATGAAGATATTTCCAGTTGCACAAAAAAACTGTTTCTGTGACTACCATTTTTGATTCGCCTCAAATTCAGTTTCCTTTATTGACAACTCAAATTGAAAAAATAAACAGTCGTAGACTTCTTGCTATGGCCTGATATTCGCCAAAATAACAAGCCAAGGCAGGACAATTCGAGCCACAAGACAAGCAAAATAAGTCGATAAACGAATTGACAGAGTAGAAGAGATTCTGTTGACAGTAGACAACCAACAGGGGAATCATAAACAGGCCAAAAGGTTCTCCTCCACAGAGGTCACGTCGCTGAGCAGGAGTAAAGTGAACGGGATTCACCGAGCCGATAGCTATGCAGCTGCAAGAGAGGGCAGCCATTTCAGCTTTTCAGCAATATCCAGCGTGTGATATCCGGCACTTTAATCCAGCTTGTCTGGATTCTAGATGATGATTCCAGGAGATTAAAACCAACAGAACAAAAGGCCTTTCAATATATTCATCTTTTGCTCGAGTGCGCGTGAGGCTATGCAAATGAACCACTCTTAAATTCACGAACTTTCTTGACATTTTTCACAAACAATCAGCGCCGCTGTTTCAACGGGTTTTGTTTTGACTTGCAAGCCATTAGACACCTCATTTTAATGTACGAGGTGTTTTTCATATTAATAAAATGCCATTAATCATTAAAAGTTTCTTATTAACTATTAGGGTACGGCGGTAGTTGATTATGCTAGGCTGCATTTAGTTGGTGAAGTCTAAGTGTTATCGTAACCTCCAAACAGGCTAGATACAAAACTGCTTTGAAAGCGGGCCTAGATATAAATCCAGGAACAAGTTCTGCACGTGCTTTTACAGCGTCTCTTAAGTCATTTCCATTTTACATCCAAGTTCTCTCTTTGCATTAGCCCCAGTTCTCTCTTTGCATTGAAATGACGTCACACGAAGCAGACGTGAAATTAAAATTATGTCATATTTAAATGACGTCACCTGAAAATGACGTCACTCTTTCGCTACATCCCTGCATTACCTACCAAGAGCTCCTCCAACATTCATGTCATGGCAACACACAGGCTGCATATTTTCGTCCATGTGAGGCGCCTCGTTATGACTTTCAGGGGCCTCTTCTTCGTGGTGGCTATCCGAATTCCTAGGCTCCTCTGTTGCCCATGCTGGCTCCAGTTGGATGTTGTTGATTACTTCGTGCGAGACAGTTGCCTCGTGAATATCACAACATGGCTCCATATCGTGTCCAGGTGAACCACCCTCATCGCCATAACTAGGGCCACCATCCGACATATCAAGCTGATTCGACATGAGGCCCATAAATCGCTTCTTGTACTTGTCTCCCACATCTCTGTACAATTCTGGCTTCTTCTGTGATTCCTCAGCCACTTGTTTTGCCAAGAGCTTGCCTGTGGTCAAAGAATTCGTATGTGGATTAAGTGAGTTCAGAATTCGCTCTACATTCACTGGTCCCCGGAGTCCTCCCTTCCGATGACCTTCTCGAGTAATTGTTACGTCAATGCCACCCGGGTACCGTTGAGTCGACACTCGTTTCGAAGCTGCTATATCTTCGCCTCTAATAAACGTGGAAGGAAAATGCCTCGTATCCATGGAGCCTCCGTGATTCTCCCAGCTCATAAACTTCCTTCTCTGTTCGTCTGGATCAGTTTGTGACGTCACCCTTTGTGACGTGATTTGCTGCGAAGGCATGTCCAAAGGCAAGTCTCCCTTAGCACCTGGTAGACCAATGCTGTCCATGTCCTGGTGGGATGACAAAGATGACACGAGACTTGAAATCGAATCTCCCATCTGCTCCTCCTTATGTTGTTCTTCATCGCCCATCCATCTTTGCCTGGATTTGCTTGGAATAAATGACCCTTTTAGGCCTAACAGCTCTGAAAGGTGTCCAAATGGGTTTGCCTGGACATTTCTTTCAATAAAGTTCTTTTGAATTTTAGAGCCTTTGCTAAAGCTTATTTGATTCTTTTTGTCCTTAGAGTCTTTCTCCGTGTCATGCTTTTTTAAGGAGTTTGGCTTTTGGGCCCCCTTCTCACGTTTTTCAATTGCGTGGTCCTTGTCAATACTATTTGCAGATTGTAGTTCCTTTCTATCATCTAGAAAAGATTTTCCCTTTAAGCAAGTTCAAATATCTATGTCAAAGAAGCGTACTCTCATCCTTAGCGTCAATCACTAGTTAGTCATGAATCATAATAATGTATTTGAAAATCATCTAATATTTATACTATACCCCCATTACAAACCTTTTTTATGCTTTTACTTTATTCCTTTTAGTGTGAACTTTGTTCCTATTATCCATTCAATCATAACTAGTTCTCATTCTTTAATAAAAGGAACAAATGTATTGCTAAACTAGAAAATTATACTTTCAATAACTGGCAGCATTTTCAACAATATCGATGTGCAAAAATAGCCTAGAAAGTTTAGTAACAAGCAAATCACAACGTTATCTAACAACGTAATATATTCCAAATGTATTTGTGCATGTATTTGT
The DNA here is from genome assembly GCA_003864495.1 of Nemopilema nomurai. Lineage (NCBI taxonomy): Eukaryota > Metazoa > Cnidaria > Scyphozoa > Rhizostomeae > Rhizostomatidae > Nemopilema > Nemopilema nomurai. The sequence goes on from ML133380.1 coordinate 1,013,724, forward strand.
TTATCGACTTACCTGTCTTGCAATAACTGAATCTGAAGGTGTCCACCAAGATAAGAAGTAGGAAGGTTGTTTGCAGCTTCATGTTGGGTTTGTTATTTGCCTCCCTAGAAAACGAATACCAACCTTGGAAAATAGTACAGCATTAATGATCCGCCACGATTTATTTGTTCTTGCGCAAATCAGTGAGATCCTCAATACCTCCTCAATTCAACTGCTTGCTATTGTTATTTTCCATGCAAATGCTTTGATTAACAATAATTCTGGTGCAGAACAATAAGCTTCTATAAAAAGTCATCTCTCTGTTCGCTAAGTAGGCCCCAATCCTTTCCACAATCGCTTCTGTTGAATCTTTCTACAATTTCAGGCAAAACCTATAAATTTTCTACTTTCCCCCTCTTCTTCACGCTTAAATCTGTATGATAAAGAATCTCTTCATAGGTCGGTTTAGAGTGAGTTCATCAACATACATTTTGAGATGAAGACACAGTACTGCTACAATATAAAAACTTGGTAAGTCTCTTTCTTTTAACTGTTTTTACTCTTGAAACAAGAGATTGAAAAGCTTTCGTTACCTAGAGGCAATCCAAGTTTCTTGAATCGCATTTAATCAAATCACGAATTTATTGATTTGCATTGCACTCTGTTTTTACTCCAGTTTGTTGACGCCCTTGAGAACTTTATCAAGAATAAGAACCTATGTTATTTGCATAATAGATCCCCCTTTTCTACTGCAGTTTGCAAAACTTTGCATTTGCTGTTGCTAGACCAATGAAATTTTCGTGCCTACCAATTGGGCCTCTTAAAAGTAATTTTCAGCAGGCTTCACTGGCAGGTGTTATGGACTCGAAGCTGCTTGCAGAGCCATTATAATCATGATCAAGAAAGTCAAGAACCATAAATTTTACTCCCGAAGAACATAATATAATTTATCCATTTTATAGGTACATCTCCCTAAAACGACATCACTAAAAGTCTTATAGACGCATATGCATTCGAGAAAAGAAATATCTTCTCATAAAACAATCGTAGAAAAACAAACAGTACCTTCCTGCAGTCAATGCATTTTTCCTAAGAATCAAAACATTTCTTGTAGAGCATTGATGTGAAATGATTTCTCCTTCAACACGACAAATTCTGCTCTTTGCAAACAATTTTTGAAATTTAATAGATAATTTGACTTTTGCTGTTTTTTGAAATCAATATTATCGCTTGTACTTGCCATCGATCCAGTACTGGACATAGATGTCAGCGACCTGATCGTAAACAAAATTGTTCCTGCGCAGACAGGGCTACAAATAATCTTCGTTGCAATCGTCATGGTTGCTTTTGTTATCTATTATTTATATGCTCCAGCGCCCGTCCACCGAGTACAAGCGTATCTCCAAATGATCATTGCTCGAGTGATTGCTGTGATTGCACCCACCTATGATGCTGGGGTTTAATACCGCCTTAGGATGCATGTTTTGAATGCAAGCCTTAATTGCTGCCATGTCACTGATGCCAAATGCAGCTCTTTCAAATGCAGTACTATTGATTGGAATAGACGCCCAGTCTCAAAGCGTCCCCACATATCTTCGGGGTCTTCATCGAATAAGCGCCTATATGTAAAGTTATTATCGTTTGGCCCCTTGCGTTGTATATGTTACTACAAAACAAATGCAAGATACTTTTCCCAGAGTCGGTAGCTACAATGATTCCAATGATTGTGATGATTAATTCACTAAGCAACCTTCAAGTTAAAGATGCTAATAAAGTGACATGTCCCTCTAATATGAACGTTTTAGAACAGAACCATGAAGAATCTCTTTCAGTCCTATCTCTATCAGGTTTGGGACAAGTCTTGAATATCGGAGGGTATCGATGTGAGCGATTTCTACTGAGAGATAAATGTCATATTGTATCGGCAGTGTTCACACTGTAAATATTTGACAATCACAGCATAACTCAGACATACAAAACTAGTCGCATTTGAAAGACCTGTTTGGCTTTATACATCCTACATGCAATCACAAACCATTCTATTCAAGCATCATCTCCTTACAAAGCATGAAGCACTAATTGCTTGAAACTTTATATAAGAATGCAATTGATGTGCTTCGTTATTTCTTTGGACGAAGCATGATTAAAGTATGGAGGTGACGTAATGTCACTTCAAAACTTGCCCTGCTTCTAATAACTAACAAACGGCCTACCTGCTAGATGCTTAAGTAGCTTAATCTTTTTGGACTGGCCTAAAGATGGCCCTACATATGAAACAATTCGGCAAGGCTTTATATTTGCAAGGAAAGGCTACTACCTTAACACTCACGGAGCGAGAGCATCTGAGCTGTCCTCCTTAACACCTAAAACCTGTGCAAGAACGATTGGCCAGTTTTGCTCGACCAAGTCCAGCAACTCCTACCTGTCTACCTATATAACAACAAGACAACATATTCGCGACGATAACATCAAGTGATAACACAAATTGTAACTGATCTACACTGATAATGCAGTCACGAGCGACCATCTTTCGCATGGCAGTGTGAAGGAGCGGATGGCGAGTCAGTGAACAAATTATAAACAGTACTTGGTGTGTTTTAACAGTATGCGTTAGTGTCTGATGGCCTTCCCTGGAGTATCATGATATTCAAGGTGAGACATTTTCATGTATTCTCCACATTATCTATCCGTTTTTCATTATATCCCCATTATCCTTCCTTTCAATCGGTCATATTCTTAGCTAAATATTTCTTCTGCTATGGTTTTTGGAAAACATGATAGCAAGTTTCAAATTAAACTACCTAAGGAAATTTGAATGTTACTGAAAGTGAAAATTTATTATTGTCGGCTGCTAGTCTTATCTACAAAATGTTGTGCCATATTTAAATTTATACTTCGTTCTTTGACTTCTATGTCCAAGTTAACTGTACTGCCTATTGCAAACTAAGTTTTTTAAATTCCCATTGGTAAAAAATCCACTGGGTTCAAGTCCGAAAAATTTAAATATCCTCGATGGGATTTCTTTCCATCGCATTTTCAGATTCTTTTCCCTTCCTATCCTTCCTATCCCTCGATTTATCATTGCATACTTAACTTCATCTTGCAGATACAGACACAATGATTTTCCTCTCAATCTTCGTATGTCTCTTAGGTACGATAAACAAGTTTTTCTTCTATCTAATCAGCCTAATTTGAACATAGAATCAAAATCAAACTTCTTACTTCAAATAATTGCAAACGCAGTGATAGCACTTGAATAGCGCTCTTGTATCTTGTTTACAAAGAATTTAACTGGAGCATTGAGCGTTCTTCAATTGCAATTTGATAAGGAAGATTTGCAACAGGACAAGCTAAAGTCACTTTACCAGCAAGCAGGCAAGGCCTCTATTTAAGGAAATTCAACGTCTACTAGATATGAAATTGCTGAATTCCCTCGATTTATATGCTACTCGGTAATACAATAATTAGTTTAACTGTAAACTAGTTAACTTATATAGACCAATCTACTTCAACCATTCATGAGGGCTGAGAAAGAAGGTCTTCTTTTTATCAGTGATTAATCTCTATATTTGACAATTGACAGGTCCTACGTTTTATTTGGCTGCATATGTTATGATTACTATGATCATAATGATTATTGTTGTGATCAAGTAGATTCTGATTACTGCGATTATAATGATTATGGTGATCCCGTTTATGCTGATTGCTATGATTAAGGTGATTACGATGGTGATTATGTTACAGTGATCACTGTGATTTTGATGATTAAGAAGGGATCATGTTGTCGATGATGAATTCCTTATATACAATTAGCCTTTAAAAATCTTTAAAAATAGACGTTTTGGAGTATAATAATACTGCAATATACGAGTGATTCGGTCGATCTGATTAGATGCTACCTTGGCATACAACGTCTGCCAAACATGATAATGGATTGACTTCTGGGCATCTCGGGTTCCTATAACGAGCATTCAAGAAACAAACAGAATTCTTTACATTTGTAAAAGCATAATAAAAATAGGTAATTTTGTTCTATTAATTTTCGACTGTATTACCACTTTATTTCTTAGAGAAACTGGTTGCTAGTGTGACGTAGTAGAAAGTTATTTACGAAGAGAGCTTTTGTCTGTAACCTGATTTATTTTTTAGAACTGTCTAATAATTGCGGGTCATCCAGAGTTGTTTACGATACTGGAAAAGCCAAGATTAATGGTCCTGAATACGTGAAACCAAAGGAAGACAAGGCCATATCGAAGTCCAACGTCGAGGGTGGGAAACTACAAGCGAGTGACCAATCAGGGAACGATGTAAAGATAATAACTAAGGATTTTGTCGTGAACATTGCGAACAGTGGCAAACAAAAATCGGATGTCTCATTTGAGCAGTTGGAAGATGGGAAGATTGATCTGGGAGCACCAATGCTCAGGGAAGAAAATTTACAAGAGAAGAATGCTGCCGAGGACATTCCGGAAAACATGAAAACGATTTTGAAAAACGTTTGACGAGAGCAATTGCTAGCAGATTGTCAGAAGGAAACTTAGGCCTTACTGTGGGGGATGCTCCTGGTGAAAATTCAAAACCACTTATGAAGGATAAACTGACTGGGAGATTTGTGCACTTTGTAGAGAATTTGGCTAAGAAGCTGAAACTAGATGTTGTAACTGTGGCGGAGCAATTGATATCGAGGTATAACAAGCTGGATGAAGCCGAGGTTGAAATGACAGCAGGGTTTGCGAGAGATGTAATACCAGTTGTTCCATCGCAGTTCATTTCCACGTTAAAGGCCTTATCAAAGTTGGTCAAAATTGAAATGGCGTCTGCAAGGATTATAAAAAGGTCTTGAGAATTCCGAATTTCACGTTCAATTTGCAGTATTTAATAAACCTGGTGTTTTGTTATTGAGTCAAAATTGCTTTGTAGTTTTAAGGCTTTGTAAAAGTTGTGGGATCGAAGAAAAGTTGTGTACTTCTTGTGACATATATTTCTAACTAATGCAGTATTCTATGGGATAAATCCTTTCGTTTATGTCATAGATACTGAAGTCAAAACTTACCAAGGCAGAGAGTCCAGTCGCTTTTTCAAAACTTCCTCCGGCTGCAATTTTTACAATTATAACCTTCCTCATTACCAATCCAAAATAAAAGTTTAATTTTAATCACTTTTATTTTTTATTATGCAAATTGCTAATAAAACTTCCTCAAATATGACATTGACAAGCAAAACCTTTCTACAGCTCCCAGCCCGTGGAGCCATCTAATTTCTGCACTCTGAGCCTAAGGATGAACTTTGCACTCTGAACTTTGCACTATTAAAAGTTGAATGGAGCCATGAATAGACACAGATAAAAGAAATAAAGCACATCTAATAGTGATAAATATTTCTTTGTTTATCAAAATTTGTTAGAGTATCTCATTAAAAGATTTTTGTAACTTCACTGTTATATGATTTAATTGGTTATTCCTAGAAGAGATTTACAATGTCACACGCGTTTAAAGATCTAAACTTCAGTTTGAAAAAGGTAGACAAGGACTTTGTATAAACATTAGCTGAAAACATTTACAAATGCTTTGACTAATCTTGTGATAATATAATGGGTACTTTAACGTCCCTGAAATCTACCCTTCTTTATTTCATTTACAGTAAAAATATTACAAAAGATCATATCAAAATAATCTATTCCTAATCCGGTACCAAGCACAGGATAAAGGATTACAAGGATCATGTTAGGGTTTCGACGGATCCCGAAGATTTGAGATTCCAACGGATCTCATACCTTCGTGTTAACGACGCTTAAAATCTTAAAAACCGGTGAGAATAGTCAAGGGACATGTTACACTGATAATGTGAGTTGGAGCGTTGATGAAATCTAGATTTGAAAATCTTACGATCCTCGCAATCTTGACGATTTTTATAACTAATTGTAAGAAACAAATGGATTCTTAGAAATATCAAACTAAATTCTTACATAATCCGATGAAAGTAAGAATCAATTACCATTTATCGGACGTTCAAAATTGTCAGTCATTGTACAAGTATTTTTCAGGTCTCATTCCTTCAAGTTAGAACAGAACCTGGCTATACTGAGAGGGCGAGGGGCATAGCTTACTCCCACTTCCTTTTGGAGCAAAGCAACTTTTTAGACATTGCAGAAGGTGATAGAGAGAAATTTATACATAGAAAGAAAGACTGTTATTCTGTTATTAATTAGGTTTAATTGTAAGAGTATCCCTGGAACGACACGTTTTAGAAACTTTTTATCGCGATTCATGGCAGCGGCCTTTACGAAATGCTTTTGTTTTCACATTTTGCACCCCTCCCCCTTCCCCTCCCCCTTCCCCTCCCAGACTCTCAAATACAAACAACCGGTCCTGCAGGACACACGTAAACGACTTCCAAACCTGTTTAGTGGAACAAATGTTACCAGCAATGTTTCATTCGTCTTCCGAATCAACATTTCCAAACAGAAGATTCGGCTGCTTATCGAACATCCTCGTGAGTAATCATTGTCATCTTCGTCTTCGTCATCATCATAGTCGTCTTGTCTCCCGCCTGCCATCTCATAGACGACGGATGGTGCAAACTCTGGCCTCCTATCCTCATAAGTCTCATCTTCCACCGTTCTGACGTTGTCTCTAGGTCCCAGTCTTTCTTCCTCAACCGGCAATCTCTTCATGCCCAAGAAATTATTGATCACATTACGTCCAATCAGGCTTTGCTTGCCGCCGGGCCGAAAATTAGAATCATCTTCCTCACCTTCTTCGTCATCATCGTCATAGTTCGAATCATCTTCATTGAAGAACGGATTGCGTTGGCGTAGTTTCGATAAGAAAGGCGACAGAAACCTCTTGTTTGCTTCAGAGTAATCCAGAACGGCCATTTGCCCCTGCGTCCTTTTTGCGAGTCGATTCAGCATCATAAAGACTGGGTCATAGCGCTGCTGCATTGGGGCACTGTCTTCAATTGCAATTATGTAATCCTTTCTCGATCGATTCAACCTCTGGTAATGTTCATTAAAACTCGCGTTTTTAGAAAGAGTGCCGTTGGTTTGTGTTATGGTGTCGTTGGCTGTTTTTACATTCTTGTCGCTTGTTGCATGTTTACTACTTGTCACAGATACTAGAAAAGACCATTTTTACGAAAATTCAGATAGAATGCATTATTTATTACTTTAGCCATGGTAATCTCGATTTCTCGAAGTGCATCGATTATTTATCTTGACCAACAAACGAGGACATTTCCCATTTTAAGCAAGTTCTTTGTCAAAGAACGAAAACGCACATTTTCTGCCCACCACAATCCTTAAAAGGCATAGGGTTGCGCATTCTGCCCTAGAAGTTGGCACTGAAGTGCATTAAAAAGGGGGGTTTAATGATGGTCCACAAATTTGCCCAGTTTTGCCTGCCCCCTTCAAAGCCTTTTTTGTGCAGGGGACCATGGTATTAACCATTTATCTAAGCCCTAAATTATCTGAGCTTCTGCGCTTTTATAATCCTTCTTCTTGACTCAGACTCTTAAATGCCAATCGGCTGCAATATTTTAGACGCGCTACATCTGATTACCTGACTTTAGGCTCGAAGACTTAAAATATTTTCAGCATTAGGATACGTTAATGACTTTCTGGAATGCCTTGCAAATACTACCCTAACAGTTTATCTTGAAACTGCTTTTTTTTTAATTATAAACATATACTTTTTAGTATAAAGTTGAAGGCCTTACCCTTAATAGGTGACAACAGTAAAACCAGGGACAGGGGAATAATGCCAAGTTTGGTCCAAATCATCTTCACTTGAGGAACGATTACCATTGCATACAAGTCGAGGCATCTTCTCTCATATTGAAGGCATCCCCTAGGAAGCATTAATTCGATCATAGAAAATATCTGGAAGAATAGATCAATTTGGCTTGCGCAAATTCAATGGTGCTTTAATACTGCTAAATGATAGCCCAGAGGAACAAAATATAGAACATCTAAACAAGAGCTGTTTTACTGCTTCAACAAGTACAAGAAATTGTTGTCAACTAGTGCGCTTCAACTTTTTCAGTGCGTTCAGGCTGCAACAATTTATATATTTTAAAAGTTAATTAAATTTTCCAGGTTTCAACGCAAAGTGTTCACTATTGTCATGTCGAAGGTAAGTGACTTGATATTATATTTTTGCAGCGCCCCCCAAATCGGATTATTTTCCTACATGCATAAGGATGCATTGACTGCAGAAAGGCACTCCTTTCCCCATTAGACACTCAAGCATCAGGAATATATCTTGCCTCTGCAATGTGATTTGGCTTGCAGTAGCAATGGGGAAATGATAGCAAAAGGGGGGGGGGTGGTCTCAAACCCTCTAACCCCAGAGTGGCCATGTTCCGAGGAGTGTTTTTTCCACTGTACAGATTTCCACTCTTAATATCCCTTAATAAATTTTCTTAATAGAATCAAGTTTCCATTCCTATACAGAAGTTTGGGTTCCGATTCTAATTCCAATTACGATCGAACTCCATATTCATTGCTCTATGCTAGACTATTTCTGAATCCCCGTCACAAAACTAGAAGCACCTGCGCAAACTTCTGTTTGCAGACTAAGATTACTTTGTGTTCTCCATTGTACCTTATCCCTTCAATACTTGATATTTTTATCTTACCTTATTAAGTATCATATTATTATCTTATCATCAGAAGGTTCGCGTTTGTTTGAATACCAGGTCAGAAAAGTGTATAATGAATGTAGGTTTGTAGAGATACCAATAATGAAAACAGTATCAAATTAATTATTCAAATCGGTGACGTAACGCTAGCAAGAAGCGTTTGTTAATTTACATACAATTATCAGCAGCGCGTAAAAATTGCAATAGGCTTTTAAATCCTGTTGAATCTTGAGCTCGTGCCATTAATAACTGTAGCAAAGTTAAAGAGACAATCTCCTTTGACTTGTAGACACGACTCAAAATGAATACCTTTATCGCCATACGATTGCACTATCTGTTGCTGTCTGTGATTTCTCTCGCAAGCAACTGCCTTGATAGGAATACCTCATAAACCTGACAGGCCTAGCGGAATCCAAGTTGCTTTTATAAGAAGAGTTTTGCGGTGCCAATACCTCGAATTAAAGCCGCTCTGCGTTTGCGTCCTTTTGCTCCGTTCCGTAGGCACACTGTTGATTTGCACAAGGAGCCTACACACGTCGTGATAGCGCACCGAAGCCATTGCGTTTTGACGCCGGTGCGTTCTGGGCCACCGGGCACCAGTGAATCCGCGTTAGTGCTTATTCAGATCGCCAATCATGTGACCAGTGCATGACCCGGTTACAACAACCAATCATTAACGATTCCGCTGATATTACAAGTTACACGGGTCGAATAATTAGTTCGAACAACACTCCCTTCTTGGACATGCGATTGTCTTAGGGCGAGCCTCGGTGCCATGCCAAAGGTTTCATGTCTATTCAACTCAATTAAATTAGCGCTAACTTTAGTCGTTCATACAAGCATGATATAAGTAGTAAACTTGACTGCTGCAACACAGGGATATAAGTTAACGAGAAAGCACAATATCGAAGGTTGAAGAATAAAATTGAATTCTTTATCTCCAGATCAGCGATCATTTCTTCAATGACTAACAAAAAGCTTTCAGCCGACAAACAAAGGCAAGGGAAAATATTTTTTGGTTAAACGGCGTCTGGAACTAATCACACGCCGCCTAGTCGCCACCAGTTGTTAGGATTGAGTTACGGCGGATTTTGTTTGTCGCGTTACGTATCTATGAAGGCCAGCCCGTGTTTGTTGATGGGCCACTAGCTGGCTGTCTTGCGGGAAGAGAATCACTGTCTACTAAAATACTTGACGGTTTTGCCACAGTGGCATTTCTAGGGGGCCATGGGGGCCTTGGCCTTGCCCCCAGAATTTCTTTCGGCCCCTTCGTTTGCCTCCCCCACTTTTCCAAGATAACGTTAGTTATTGGTTAGTATTTTTGCCCATGTGCTTTATACGTTGGCTTTTATATGAATTCTCTCTAAACTGTCGCATCCCCTTATACAATACCCTATGATACAGAAGCAGTAATATACGTCTTAGCCAGCCCCATGAGCCAGTAGCCAGTCCCCAGTGGGGGCTTGTGCTAACTTCGCTCCTCTATCTGTATGCTAGATCTTCTCAGCTTGTCAATGGCTATTTCTTTATTTTCTTCATACAATCAACTGTTGCGGTCTTTTTCCCACAAAGGGTGCACAAGTACCCACTGACCCTGGCACCCGGACAGCCTGCGCAGTGGCATGCGACCATGCGAGTGAGGCGCGTTGGAAACAGGTGAGGTGCATTCGTGCGTACAAAGCATCTGCTTTCCAAATGAACTTGCTCATTCATTGAAAATACACATTCTACAATGGCAAGTACATCCAAGGGCCTGTCACGTATTAGAAACACGCTGCTAGATACGTGGTGGTGGGGGGGGGGGCAGAAGGGGCACTGTGCTCCCACAACACGTCGCAATTTCCACGAAAACAATAGGACTTCAATAAATCTTTTGCTAAAACAATAGGATTTTCACAAAAGGTGTACGAGTTTTTTTAAGTGATTTGCCCCGCGGCAAATCCCAGTTAAAAACCTTCTTAATTCTAGCTTATCAGTAATTTAACCGTGACTATGCATTTTATCTATCAGTTTATCTAAAATATATGTTCTTTAAGTGTATATGCAAAAGAAAGATTAGAGTTTGATTTCTACCACGATTGTTAACTAGCTGGTTTGGTAGTCTATCGTCAGTTGAAAAGAGTAAAAGCCGGGAAACTTTTTGCAAATTTTCATAAGATATTTCGTTGGGCTAGATGGCCGTTTAATATAGAAATAAATTTTGAGTAAGAGCACAAATAATATTGCAATACATATGAAAGATTTCATGCTAAACCATTATATTTTTGCTTGACAATACCTCGTTATCCGTAATAAATGATTCTTAATAGATTTTAAAAAATGGCTTTACAAAATGTTGGTAAAACGTAATTTTTCCAAATGCTAGGGGCTAGGGGCCCTGTTTTCAGTGCCAATCCAAAAATCCATAATCAATAATCCAATCCCATAATCCAATCCCTGCCCGTATGATTCACCATGCAGAAGTTCTATGGAATCTTAACGACGGATTCAATCCGTGACAATCAGATTGCGTCGATTACAAAAGGTTTTTCAGCCGATCACTAGTGCCAGGAAATAATGGCAGCTTGAAATGGCTTTGTTTAGTCAATACTAAGAGCAGAGTGAATTCAATGCTGCATTACTGTGTGAAATCAACTTTAACGACATCTCGAAAGAATGCCTCGACTTGAACCAGCAGAAAGTTTTCAGCAAGCGACCGAATTTTGTGTATCTCGCTCATCATGTCTGTTGTGCTCAAAACATTGCACATCTAAAAGCACCCCAACGGGTCACCTGTCATAAAAAATAGTTTGTTTATTTTGATTAAGTCTACAAAAGCTATATTAAATTGTTAGGACGTAGAAATCAATCTCCTCGCTTTGTTCTGAACAGACACAAGGTGATGTTGTATAGGAGATTCTTTCTTGCAGCATGCATACAGCAAGACATTGCATCATGAGTAAGCGGCAAATTATCCCCGGTATTTTCCGGGGCTGGATTCAGTGAGGCCGATCGCTGTTCCCTTAGAGCGGCCAAAGGGCGACGGCTTACATATGCTTAGCCACTCGCAGGCGAGCCACGAGAATTCAGGAAGAATTGTAATATTGCATGGAAATCGATTACGATAAAGAATAGATAATTTCGAAACATCTATCGGTCCAGTCAGGTTTCTTGTCTTTTTTGGAACTGATTGCCGAGTTTTATGCTAAAGATTATTCTAGAAGATATACAATGTTTTCTTAATAACTGCGTGAAACAGCTTTTGCATGCTTGAGTACTTTTTCGTCCGAATCTCTTTACAGTATTTCGTCCGAAAATGACCAAATGCTGACAAAATGAATAGGCCGGTTGCGAATCGAAAATACTATGCATATTCTGACAAATGTCGGACGAATGACAAATGTCGGACGAATGACAAATGTAGTACCTAAGTATGCTTAAATTATGATTCCTCTGTTTCTCACGATTGTGGAGTTCTGTAGCCTGCGTGCAGACTCGAGAAAAGGCTAGGAGTTCTGTAACACAAAAATATTGCTTCATTTATCACACCGGCATTAAAATTTCTGGCAAAACATTGTCCAACACGCGGAATTTTCACACCCGCAATTATTGACGACCCAATTATTCGTAAGGTTGAATGTAATCAATTATTACTCTTTAAATGCAGTTGTAAACAAAAGCTATTCATGTTGTGTATGAACAAGTGCGCATATCTAGAATATACCCGGCTTATACCTAGAATATACCTAATTTGAATGTAAGTATCGAGAGTTGCCCTTTGCCGGTACAAATTTGGCTGAATAGCCTCCATTCTAACTTCTCTTTTTCGAACTGCTAAATTTCGCAACTGGAATCAATTCATTGAAATGCATTTTCATTGCATGAAAATTTGATTAGAAGGTCTCCTTTTAAGATGTTTGGCCAACAATTTTTTAGAATCTAGACATTATATTTAAATCCCGAATTAGCACTGAAAATCCCGAATTGTTCTTGTGCGACCTGTTGAAAAGCGAGAGAAAGGTGCATTGGCTCACTAGCTCCCTCGGTCATGCGGTCCTGCAAATCGTGGCTGCGGCTTGGAAATCATGGGGCCAGCGAGCGGCCAAAGGCCCCAAACGAGTCAGGCAAGACGAATCCAAAAATCGCGAACTCTGCTAATTGAAGCACCGTCGTGGGATGCAGAGTTGATAAGAAGGTAAGCGGTTTCTCAATTTCACTTCAATATGAAGACTGATTATAACCTCGAAATCTTAATTTGTAGTCTTTCGGTCATGTCGAAGTTGCTTGGCTCGAGTTGTCTTCAGCGTTAGTCCGCGTTTTAGTGTTCTCTCACAAGTTAGGTTTCGCCTTCTTAATTCATCAACATATCACGATGTCAGCGTTTTATAAAACGATAACCTGTTGATATGAGCAAATCTCTGGAACTATATTTCAAAGCCGATTAGCGGACTGGAGAGTTCCAGCTACCTTAGATAGAAATAAAAGAATATTGTTTGTCCTTCTTCCTACGGTGCAGAATTTTATGCAAGAAAAAGTGAGCAATCTTCTATAAATATGCAATGAACATGTTCACAGAAGAACCGATAAAAATGAATCCTTCAATTTTACACCACAATAAAATGCTTATTGTATATTGGATGATTTAGTTGAATCAGACTTTCTTGACACAATAATTCTTGTGTCTTCAAGAGAGTGCTTTTGTAAGATCATTCTACTGCCCATATTAAAGTTGGTCAGTATTGCAATCGCTCTCTTCGCTGGAAATCTAAATCATGATACACGAGTCCTAATCGTGAAAAACCAAGGCCTTTACTGGAATCCCCCCTCCTACAAATACAGAAGACATTAGAATGACCCCCTAAGTTTCTTTTTCGAGGAGCAATTAACCATAACATGCTTTGTCCTTGAGGAATGCAATTCAAACCAACTTTTATGGCCTGATTTGAAATAAGCTCTACCAATTAATATGTGTTCCCTCACAATAGGAATTCTTGAAGCTGAAAGACAACAGATAAACATTTAGGGGATCATTGGGTAATATTGCTAGATTTTAGTAGGCCATCTTCAGGCGATATGATGAAATAATCGTTCGTTGAATACTTGCTTCAGTTTTAATTCAATGCTTTCTAATTCAATGCTTTTCGACTCTATTCTTCAACACCCTTTGTTCTCTATAGTATAATTTAATCTTTTAGCATCTTTAGATAAAATACCGAGAATGCATAGAAGTTCAAACAATTGGGCAACAAAAGTGAAAATAGACTTATTGTGTAGAGAACACTGCCTGGATTCCGTAAACACGACACAGTACCTGAATAGCTGGTTAAAAAGGGGATCTCCAGCCCCTGCTCCAGCGACCACCTCTTATTTGCTGCAGAAATTCTGATAATTTGCTCATGACCAAGTCTCCCTGCCAACGGTGTCAATGGAATGATTATTTAATACGGTAACTGGAACCTTAATCTGAGATTCATGAATGATTTACACTGAACGTGTATCAAACCCCCGGCCGCCAAGCTACAGAACTTCGTTCTGCAGGGTTATTGTTATTATACACAAACAAGGGTTGTTTGCAAAGGCTAGAGCAAAAGAGAATGGAATCATGGAACAAAAGAGAACAAAAGGAGTGGGAAAGGGGAGCAAAGAGCTGGGCCAGAGGGTGGTAATAGTAATTATGTGGCGAAGAAAATTGTGCAGAGTATTAGGTGCAGAAACTGGGACATTGTCTTTTAAATGTTATTTTTGACCCTTAGTTCAAGGTAACCTCAGCAAACCAATAATCAGATGAAAATGACCAGTCAGTACCTTGTAATGGGCTTTATTATAATAAGACGCTAAGCAACATTAGGATGACTTTAAAATCTAAAATTTGCAACAGAATATGTGGAACTTTCTATGGTTGAGAAAGCCATATTTGGATGTTTAGCGGCTCCTCTTGTGTCAACGCTATTTTGTCGTCCCACGAAAAAACAATGCCAAGTAATTGTGCATAGACCCGCCAATGTTGGTATATGTATATGGTGGTAGCCACCTCAGTTGGCAGTATGATTTTCTAGTTAACAAGAAGAATGGGTCTTTTTTATACAAATCACATTGTTAGTGAGGACAAGAATAGTGCTAAGAAGAACAGTCGTTTGAGCGATGGCCATGACTCATACTTTCCACAAATTTACATGGAATACTTTGGGCTTTACTTCAAAATAACCTCTGACCTCTGAACTTTGGGCTTTACTTCAAAATAAGCTTTGGTTCACTTTAAAATAAGCTTTGAACTTTACTTCAAAATGACCTTTGAACTTTACTTCAAGATGACCCTTGGGCTTTACTTTAAAATTAGCTTTGGGCTTTACTTTAAAATAAGCTTTGATTTACTTCGAAATGACCTTTGAACTTTACTTCAAAATGACCTTCGAACTTTACTTCAAAATTACATTTGGGCTTTACTTTAAAGTAAGCTTTGAACTACGAAAGGATATGGCCTAAAATGTCTCTGGCTATGTCATTCGAAGTCATTCAGCAAGAGTGGTGACAGGACACCAGATGATACTTATGAACATTTTCGTCCTTTGTATTTGATAATTAGATCATCATTCAAGCTGTAATTCTTCTTTTTTCAGAAATTGAAATTCATTGGAATCCAATCGCAAAATGGCCCGTAGTTGGTGCTTTTGGTTGTCCTTTTTTGCTGGAATTTCTCTGTTTTTCCAGCATGGAAGTGCTGGTTTTCTTCAGGAAAAGGACATTGAAAGATTGGAAAGTAAGAAACACCATCTTAGTTCTACACCTTAAGTACCACAATACAACTTCAGCACCCACTAGAATCGCCTGCATGCTCCTCAGTGCAAATAATTGTGACCGAAATTGAAGTGGTCAAATAATTGATTGAACCGTGTAGAATGATACAAGCAAGGGCTTTGATTACAAGCAGTTGGATATGAGTGTTGCTTTCACAGGTGATAGAAATAAAATAGAAAAACAGTTGCTAGATAAAACTAATGCAAGCGTTTCTGTTTCGCGTAGAGTTTTATCCTCGTAGCCGTCTCTGTGCTTTTTATTGTAAATGCTAATGAGTAATGAGTAATGCTAATGACTAAGAAAGAAATACGATGCATTCAAGAAGTGCTGTCAAGAAGTTTTGAGGATGAACCACCTGGGGCGATACACAATACATATATGTATAAGCAAAACAGTTATGAGCAAATTCAGGTTCAGATGTGACATTTTCTGAAGCACGTGCTAAGCATATATCTCGGCCTTGGTTTGGCATGTAAACAAGGCCTTAGAAATCGAATTTGAAATTGAAATATTCTCGCATTCGAAAACTAGAGTCTCAATTTCATAGAAATTTTGATCTTGTTTTCTGTTGGAAAATAAATATAGCTTAGCCATATTTTGAGCCTGTCTGAGTTATCTCCCTGAGCATACCTTAGCCGACTTTCAAAAATTCGCTAGGTTGTAGAAAAAAGTCTTACATGTGAGTTTAACCTGAATAACGAAATTTCATTCCTGCAGCACAGGTGACGATTCCCATTGGCAGTTTGCCGCTACACAGAGAAAACATGACAATGTTCCAAATCCTGGGTTTGAACCCAACTTTCGTTATGCCCGACGACATTAGGGTCATGCAGAAGCTGTTTAACGCGACCGCTGAGAAGGCGCTTTTCACCGTCTTCACGATTGGAGAAATGGCTGCCAGTATCAACTCCCCATTTGTGGTTGCTCTGAAGCTGACGCCATTGCAGCTGTTCATGCTGTTTTGGAAACCGCTCGAACCTGGAATCGTAAAAGCCAAATACCCAATAGTATACGCAGCTCATCTTCAGAGTATTGCTGTCCCATTATTAAAGGACATCCCCATCCTGAACCTGGCATCCCGCATAACCGGACTCAACGAGAACATGATTCAGAAAATTTACCAAATACCGCTTGCGGATTTCCAGAGAGCCAAGGGAATGACCTTCGGACAGTTGCCAGGCTACATGAATCATTTCTTTTATAACGGAACAGGCACAACAACGTTAAGAAGGTATTACGTAATGTCTTTTCATTCGATCGCCACGGCAATTCTGGTGCACAAGAATGTCACTGAGGCAACAGATGACTTTGTCAATGACTTCAAGTTCCTTGTGCATAAGATAAAGATTAAAACACTGGTGGATATGTTTTCCTTTGACTGGCCCGCAGGGTACACAACATTTGATGGCTTTTCCGTTGAGGGAGTGGCCAATAACATATCAGGTGTTGATCGCAAGCAGGCAGAAGCTGTGTTCAATACAACCTCCGACTTTTACTTCCGCAACCTGACAATCGTCTCCTACAGACTCATGAATTCCTGGAAAACGTGGACAGACAATGCAAATCTGATGTCGCTTGGAGAGTTTTTCGGGCATTCAATGAACTTAACCAGGACTGCCCTTGCCAGAGTAGAAATACCGATTCTCTATCTCGAACACTTGCGAAACGTTTCGGTTACAACCAACAGCAACAACAAGTTGTATTCATTCATTGACACCCTATGCGGTTGCCATGGTAACTATTGCCAAGGACCACTCCAGTTGCCGTTCAACGTACGCTCCTCCGCATTCGAGAGGATTGTCAACACCTCCATCCTTGATATCCCGAAGTACTTCAATGAGACTCTTGGCTACAACTACCCTTTGGTACATTACTTCACAATGTCATCAAAAGCAGTTTTCCTAGCAGCCACACACCAGAATGCGAATATTGCAGCAAAGGGGTTCGTGGATGGCTTTGGGTACCTCGCAAGAAATGCCAATTTGTCAGTACTCTTGAAGTTGTACGGCGCAGAGAACGAGACACTGTTATCAGGGACCATTGCAAGCTTTAGCCTTAGCATAACGGGCATAACCCTAGCGGAGTTGAAACAAGCACTAAATATAACGTCAGAATTCTATCTGAATCAAACTACAGTTGGCACAATGCTATCGATCATTGGCACTAACTTCACATATGCAAGGAATCTTACGCTGCATGGTATTCTTCAGCGATTCATGAAAGAAGTGGCATCACGCGCTGCTAAATTTGAACAGCCGGTTGTGTATGGTGCTTACAAATATGGCATATCCATAGACGAACTTTTGGGGTATAATGTGTATGTCCTGTTGTCTCTATCAACTGATTTGACAGACCCGATGCTCGAAAACCTTTATCGCCTTTCGCCGAGTGAAAGGCAGGATGCGGGAAATATGAACTTTTCCTACCTCACAACCTACATCAAGGAGAACTATGGCATTGTGTATAGTCACAAGCAGCTCTACACTATGTCGTTTAAATTCTCCATGGTGGAGTTGTTTCACAGGAGGAAAGCAACCGAAGGAGCAACTTACTTCAGAAAAGGGGTCAAGTTTATCATCGACGAAGTTTCTTTTAAAGATATAAAGCAAATTTACAATATTTCCCAAATCTCATCAATGACAGTTTGGAGTTTAGTCTATACTATAACAAGTGTAGATTATTCCTCACTTGAAAGTCTGACAAGCTCTACCTCTGAATATTACTTAAATCAAACGACCATTGGTGCGATGACGTCGTTAATGCAATTGACCCAATCTCAATCCGAGAGTCTAACCGTCTCGAGACTGCTAAAGGGATTCTCAAATCACGTGAAGTTGTGGACAGAGAGAGAAAAACTGCCAATAGCACACAACGCAAACAGGAAAGGAATCTCTATCGCAGGCCTAGCTAGTTTCACCATCCTTGAAACAGCTGTCAAAACAACATTGTTGACTGAAGAGCTTATCAAAATGCAGTACCGGATTTCGAGTAGTGACTTCCAGATGTCATTTGGCAAGCTCCCGATGTATGTAGGGCAAAAAATGGCGATGAACTTCAGTGTGAAGCATTTTGGCACGCTTTCTTTCGATTCCATTGCTAATGCAGTGTTTATTAACAGGAATGCTACAGAATTGTCAAACCGGTTCTTGAATGACTTTGGGTTCGTCGCAAGGAACATGACGATGGGGGAGATAGAGCAGATCTATGGATTAAACAGGCATTCCCTCCTAGCAATGAAGCTGTCCGAATTGGCCTTTTTCATCTCGGGTATCGACGCGATGACGTTGCAAAGAGTGCTCGTAACAGGCCCTGTGTATAATGAAACAAGAATAGGTGAGATAGCAAGAATGATGCGATCTAGCGAAAAGCCATTTGATGTTTTCACGATGCACGAGCTGACTCGATTATCAATGCGAGTGGGGGGGATTCGGTTATCAATGCTGCCATCCGTTTACGTGTCTCACCTGAGAGGCATCAGTTTAAGCCAGATGTCTGCATACACAATTTTGAATCTTGTTATGCAAACGACAAGGTTACCAGAAAGAGACATCGTAGATCATTATCGTTTATCAGGTACACGTCTCCAAATAATCAAGACATTGACTTACGGACAATTGCCAGCATATGTGAAGCAGAAGGTTGGTGTTGAATTTAATTCAAAGAGTCTATATGTGATGTCATTTGGTTCGATCGTTGATTCAGTTGTTGGTAAAGGCAATGTGACCGATGTGATTGCACGAATGCTAAGAGACTTCAGGTTCATAGTGCGCGATGTGACGTTTGGGCAAATCATGCAGATCTACGGCCTAACCAACTCTTCCATTCGGGCTATGACACTGACAGAGCTGGCATTTTCAATTTCAAGCATCGATTCAGCGTATTTTAAAAGATTGATTGCGCCTGGGTTTAAGCTGGATAATCGGAAGATTGGTGAAATTGCAAGAGTGCTTAGCTACGATAATGTTCCCTTGGACCGCTCGACAATGCATGGCTTGATGGTCATTGACGTCCAGTTTGCCAAAGCATTGCAGATGCTAAGGCTTCCTGTCGTGTATGCTGCTTTCCTGAAAAACATCACCATAGCTCAGATCCCAGACTTTACTTTGATAGATTTGACTTCTAGGCTGTCCGGACTATCAGAGATGGGAATCAAAATGCACCACCAAATGTCCACCTCCGATTTCCAAGTCGCCAAGGCTATGCGCTTTGGTCATCTTCCAGCCTACGTGAAACAGCAAATGGGGGTGAGTTTTGAGGTTAAACATTTCTATACAATGTCATCCAACTCTATCGCTGCAGCAATGCTTTCTCACAAGAACGTCACAGAAGGATTAATACAGTTTGCAAAAGACTTTCAGTTCATTATGCGTACTGTGACACTCGGTGAAATAAAAAAGATATATGGAATCACTACGGCAGCCCTGTATAACAGCACCCTTGCCCAGTTGGGACACACGATCGCTGGAAATGGTATTATGATTCCGAATGCTGCAAGCAATGCCCTCCCCAACAACATAACGATCAAAGACATGGTAGCTGAGCTTCAGGTCAGTGACGTCATCGTCGACTCGCTCACAACCACGAAGCTTCTGACAATGTTTGGCATCAAGATAACTCCGGCCCTCCTTAGATCAAGACTGCCGATCGTCTACGCAGCATTCCTTAAAGGCATTGCAATTCACCAGTTACCGGGTTATAATATCATCCGGCTTGCATCGGATACAACCGGTCTGTCAGAGAACTTGATCCTGAAGTTATACCGAATCCCGGCAAACGACTTTGCAGCCGCCAAGTCTCTTCCATTTGGGCATTTGCCATCGTACATCAAACAGCGCCTTGGGGTTGACTCCATCTTGAAGCACTACTACACAATGTCGTTTGACTCCATCGCCAAGGCCTTTCTGGTTCATGCAAACATCACCGAAGCAGCTATGGACTTCGTGAAGGACTTTCACTTCATAGCAAACTTGAAATTTGACGTCATTCTGAAGATGTACAAGTTTAGCGAAGATGCTGCCATGCGCATGCGGTTCCCAGAGCTGTTGAAATACATCTCTGATGCGAATATGTCCCATGTGTTCCGATTCGGACAGTCGGACTCTCGAATCCTGGCCGGCTTGACGATTGGTGAATACGTCACCTTTCTAAAATCGCGTAATGACACCGTGAACACAAAAGACGGAAACATTAACGGCCTAGCCTATGCTGTCATTGCCAACTGGAGACAGGTTCCTGGGTTTTTTGTGACACTTGGAAGCCTAAAGCCAGCAAACATCATGGACGCCACCATAAGCAACTTGGTGGCACTCGCTAATGTATCGGATCAAGCAGTCCTGCATCTTCTCCGCAAGGGCTTGGTCAATCCAAGCTATTTCCAGACCGTTAGTCATATGCCATTCAAAGCACTAGTCGCCAGGAGAGTTCTTACTCAACCCACGAGAGGTCTGCCTTCGGTTATGCTCATGAAGGTGCTGTTGTCAATACCAAACGTAAGAGGTATGTTGGTTTAATTTAAACTTATTGTTTACTTTCACGTTGCCATAGTTTAGATGCACCATGCCCTTTATTGATATCAGCCTCGTTGTTGTGCAATATCAATACTAGCCAATCACAACCGAGGCAACCCACAAGGTATTTTGCGGGAGATTTGTCAACAACGGTTTATCCTCCGGAGAGTAGGTAGACTGGCCTTTAACTTTGTATTGATGTTAATTTTCTGGCCTTGAACGAAGCAGCAAAGGGGAAGGAGTAACCGTAACCCAATTCAAACGAAAACGCTATGTCATTCTGGCACGAAAAGGCTCAAATCTTCGACAATAATCGTGTGATATTAAAATAGAGGCTAATGGCTGTTTATTGGGGGGAATGTTTCAAATCGCGAAGTTTTTTTATTAGCACAAAGCCTTCAGTTGATCATTTCCCAACAAGGTCTATCCGCAATGTACTGAATACAATAGTGCACCCTTTAGGTGCTTCTTGCTAGTAGAATTAATCAATTGCTATATTACTAGTGCTTGCTACTGTTATAACTTGATGTGGGAAGGCGAACGTACTCATATGAGCCTTGCTTTCTAGTTTTCGCAAGAATACCATTTGTAGCTGCTGGATTTTACAATGGGATTACAGTATCGCAGATAGCCTCTGCAAATGTGAAACAGATAGCCGAGCGTGTACTTGGATTTGACATCCTAACGATCATCTCTGCCCTGAAGCTCAACCGGTCGGTCGCCTCAATCGTAACTCACGCAACCTTCCCTGTTCTGAGTCACATGATTCGACAACATTCTGGCAAGATAATCGACTATCGCCATTTGTACCACGCCTCGTTCTACGACCTCCTTGACGCTTTCTTTCTGCGGAGGAGCATGGCTGACGCCACCAAGGCCGTTGATACTGCGGTTCGCTTTCTGGGCGTTCGAATGTCGCTGCACGAGGTCAGAGTGATGTACGAGATGAGCCACGCCCAATTGATGAACAGCACTTTGATTGACTTGACACGTAACCACATCAACGTCAGCGTGGCGGAAATTTCCGCGGCCATTAACATCACTTTGCAGCAGGAACGGCTACTGGAGAGAGTGACGATACGGGACACCCAGATCCTGCTTGGGCCTAGCCGCAATGTCTTGCGCATGACAGCTGAAAACGTGGGACACCAGATCGTCAACCTGGGCTCCCAAGCCTTCCTCTTTTTCTCGCGAATAGATTCCCTCTTGACAATTAAGGGCCTGCAGATTTCCGTACTACCAAACATAAAGCTTGCGCAGCTCGCAAGACTGTTTGCTGTGTCGAGCGTTAGAGTAGATGATATCCTGCAAACCTTCAACTTTACAACTGACACAAGAAACTTCATCTTTTTTCATCCACTGGCCAATTTCGCTGATGTGTGGTCCCTTAGCATTGGAGACTTTGCCAAGTGGGACGTTTTCAGACTGTTTTGGCAAATAAAAGAGCTAGTTACTAAAGGTAAGATGAGTTCGTTTAATGTATCAAACTTGATGTGGATATTGATCTTGAAAGCGACTGGGCTAATATCGTGAAGTGTGAATTGAATGTTACTAAATCAGTATAGGACATGATCATTGATTTTGCCGTGGACCATTAAAAACATAAGCATTCGTGCATCTGAAAAGCGTGGCATGATTCATGTCGATTAAGTGATTTGTGTTGATCAAATTAATCGTTTATGCTTTTGATAGGCGTAAATTTATACGAATCATTGTTTCTACGATTTACTTGCTTACGCCGCTTTTACGAATCGCATTAGAACCAAGTGTATTCGAATTAAGGATGATTGTGTATGTGATAAGCAGCTTTATGAGTTCCCTCTGTGCCATCCAATTCGATACACCAGCCTCTACCAATTCAGAGTAGCAGACAATGACCTAGTCTCCTCCGCATGACTGTCCTGCACAGCCGCTAACAAATATGTCTTTTGTTTTGCAGTGCAAGAGCCTTGTACAAAGTTTACATTACCGTGTCCGTCCAACGCTAGATGTTTGAATCCATTGGGCAGTATCTACTGTCGATGCATCGAAGGCTTTACTGGCAATGGAACTTACTGCTATGGTACATACGATCTTTAATTCTAATAGTCTATACAACTTATTCTATATACCCATCAATAGTCATTCTGCCCAAGTATTGCATTTGCCTAATCACAGTGTCAAAGGTCATGGGTCAAAGGCGGACTCAGTTAATGACCTTAGCGCTGACCTCAAATCTTCTTTACTTTGCAGTAGTCTTAGCAAAGATTCACAATAATGCTTTTAGGTTTAATATTTCGGAAAACCAATACATGAAGTTTGCATTATTTAGCTTGGTTTGATAATGCCACATATAATTGTACTTGTTCATTAAGACCTGATGTTCGAGCCACTGAGGTCTGCTTTCAGTAGAACTATCGTTCATTATCGATGTCTCGCACGAATACTATGTTCCTTGTTTTGTCTCTCGGTAGATGGATGCAGCAGTATCCGTTGTGGAACTGGTGCCACCTGCGTCAATGTTCCAAATGACCGTGCCAAATGTCGCTGCATCAAGCCAGGGCATGTTGTTCAGAATGGCAAATGCGTGAAGCAAGCAGGCAGAGTTGTGAAAGTGACGGGCCTTAAGCTGAAACAAGCTTTCAAGGAGTCGTACAAGAACAAGGATAGCAAGGACTTCAAGAATAAGGCTGCCGAGATTGAAAGTGTCCTTAACGAAGTTGTGTGCGTGAAGATTATTGGGTGTCTAAGTACCACGGTCCTTTCGCTGAGAAAAGGAAGCATCCTGGTGGATTACAGTGTAACAATCGATACGTCATATAACAATGTGACAAAGGAGCATGTCCTCAATACGTCAACGGAGTCACTTAAGAGCGACAGGATGGTCAGTTTAGGTGTGGACCCGGGAAGCAACTTGGGAGCAAGAAGTATGTTGGGTTTAAGTTTACGCTAATTATGTTATGCCTTTGCTCGTCTATTCGTAATTTACGATTATAGTTCATAGTAACGTTTGAAAAATTGTTGTAGAAGTAATTCTGTTAATTTTATTTCTTTTTTTAGATTTTAATTATGTTAGTTATTCTTTAAATTTGTTGTTATTTCAATGTTGTAAAAGGCCATTTAGTTCTAGATACCTTTTGAATAGGAAAAATATAGGTTGACCAAGGTAAGGGTTATGATTTTAACGATGAACGTAATGAGGACATTTGTTGACGCTGTGGAGGCGCCCACTGCAAAGCTTTGTTACAAAAGAAAAGACAGGAGTAAGGAGATGACTGACCTTCTATGGTCGTATCAAAATAGCTAGTAGCGTATACAGCGTTGATAGCGAGTTTTTTGGTGGCTAGTGACAAGAGTAATAAAAGTGACAATGGTTATGAAGGTAAAGACACAACAATCGTATTGACAATGTAAATGACAATAATGCGATAATGACTGAAGGTCACTAATGCTAATAAATGCGATTGTCAAGACTTTAATGACAATTATGACCGCTTGATCGGAACAATGACTATGACAGCTGCAATGAATCAGTTCGAAATGATGACCAATGTATATGATAAAAATGAAAATAATGACTGAAGGTCACTAATGATAATACGTGTATGACCAATGACACTAACATCGACTCCCAACCTGGCAACTACAGTCTTGATCATCGAAGCATGCCACTTTCAATTCTGAAATGTTCAAGTCACACTTCTTGTAACTATCGATTAAGTGACAGTTCAAAGACACATGACTATGATTGATAACTCGTCACTTTTCGACTTATTTTACAGAAAGCGACATATGTGAAATCGGCGGAGACAACTGCGGTGCTAACTCCAAATGCGTTCCAGGCAATGATGGTTCAACTTTTATGTGCCAATGCCACGATGATTACAGTAAAGACGGGGGTGAATGCAAAAAGAAGTCCAAAGGCAAGTCTTTTCCCCCTTTCTTATTTTTCTTTGACGTTGTCTTTACTTTCATCATTGTGTCCTCTGTACTGCGCAATGATCAAATCCCCTTTTTTGAAGTTTCTCCCCTTTAGTTGCTCTATTATACATGCAACTGATTGGAAATTGCGTGTCAAATATTACCAAAAACTTTTGTATGTTATTCGGACAAAAGCTCAAAATCACTTCACGTTTTGTTGTTCAGGTGAATAATATTAGATCGAGATCGAGATCGAGATCGCGATCGAGTATAATATAATATAATATAATATAATATAATATAATATAATATAATATAATATAATATAATATAATATAATATAATATAATATAATATAATATAATATAGTATAATATGATCTAATAAAATATATTTCTTTAAGTTGCTGAAGGCAAAGAATGGGCTGGCAAAGACTTTTTAAGCAATTACTGTAGTCTTCCACTGCACGAATTTACCAAATTATGACGTAGATAGCCAAACTATTACTTTCTGTCCTCGTCGTATCAATACCCCCAACCACCGCAAGAAGTTTGCCTTTCGCACGTGCCTATACATTCTAATACATGCTTGTAAATACAGTGACGTAGGAACCAAGGGAGCAGAGGGGCCATGCCCCCCCCCCCAATTTTTGACAAGCCGTGTAAAAGTCCCTCTTCCAAAACCCAATAGTGCCTGAATCCAAAAATGGAAGTGGCCATGTGTCCCTCTTTGATCTGGCTCCCCACTTTTTAGACGTCCATGTCTAAACAAGACTGTTTTCATCTCCTTCACAGCTGGTCTCATCGCTGGATTGACCGTTGGTATTCTCGTGTTTCTGATCCTGGTAGCCATCCTTGTTTACCACAGACATAAACGCCAGAAGGCTCAGTTGCAGAACCCAGGCGAAATCCCCTTCGAGGTATTCAAAGCCTCAAGGACAAGTTCACTGTCCAATGTCAGTCAGGATGTAAAGAAGAATGAATACGCGATACAATAGGCCTTGACGAATAAAACTGGCCTGGATCAGTGTCCAGCATTTTAGGTCATTTAGATCCAATAGCAAGTAGCTTTTTACAGGACATTTTTAATAAGCAATTTTTGTTCATCATACATCGCATTTCACCAGTGGTACACGCGTGACGCACACGTACCGTTGCTCTGAAAAGTGACAAGCTGTCTTCAAATGAGTTGTCACTATCATGATAATAATAACTCATTTGATATACACTTTTTATTCGACGGAACAACGTCTTTTTAATATAGATAGTTGAATTCTTAAGTGTCTTCATTTTTTCTCGTTAACATTTTTATCTAATGCACTCATTAATCATTATAATAATCATACCATTGTATTGATTATTGTAAGAACAATCATGATAATCATAACGACTTTTTATGCGGAGCCTTCTGCACTACTTGTAAAGTGCTTTCTAATTCAATTTTATACAATTTTTTTCTTTTTATCATTTCTGTTATGGTCGTTGACTTGATACGCTAGATCATACCAGTTAAACTGTAATTAATTTGTTAACAATTTGAATTTTGCTTGCAAGGCAAATAATACATCTTATTTCATTCATTAACGCATTACCAAATCCACAATTATTTGTTTTCACGCGTGTTATTTTTACCAATAAACACCGAACTTTCCCAGTTGCATTTTTCTGATTGCAATTCTTCGCAATGCAGTTGTTCTTAACGAAACCAATCGCGCGCACCAAGCTTTAGAACAGGGAATTGTAATTTGCGCATGAATGCGGGTCGATAATCCTCTCCGATGATCCTTGGGCCTAATTATCGATGTTGAGTGACTACTTGCTTTCTTGCTTGTGATGCCTCTTTAATGCTCTATAACATTTATGCAGGTCTACTTTTCATTGCAACTTACAATTTTTAGCCAACTTTCCTTTTTCCACCCTCACCGAATTTTTCTCTATTTGCTCAATTTTAGCATAACTCTCCATTTCCTGAGGAACTATCTCTGGCCTTCTATGAGCCATTACCTATGCTTGACGTAAGGAACTCGAAGCTTCAATTATATGCCCCCAAAGCTGTGTTTAATACAACCTAAGCCTTTTCCAGATTAAGGTCACTACTAAGTTGAAGCCCCCCTCCCCTGCTCAATCGTTTTGTGATCGGGGTCGCAGGTTTTTCCATATTCTGATACCATGGCCCTGATGTTTTTCGCATTAAGGTTGTCAGCTTCCACATCTTTAGTTCTCTAAATTCGAAACATGCGAGTTCGTGCGCAGCTCCTCGTGGAATGAATGCTTCCCTATGCTTATACCATTGTGATAACCTCTTGGTTAAAGCGATAACATCCACGGGTGTCTTTGGCAGTCCTTAAAGAAGTCACCAAGGATGGTTTTTTCCGGTTTATTGTAGGGATAAAACCATGAACGCAGACAAGCTCTGTCCACCTTATGACAAGCTCATTGTAACACGAGCTTAAAAGCAATAACGGACCCCCTAATAATGTTGCCATTCTGCAGTCAAGCGCGTCCTTGTTGCCTTACCTACCTTGATGTTACCATTAATGCCTGTATTTCTTTGCTATCAAATTATTATTATAATGACACTTATCACATCTTATCAGGATCCAGATGATGCCCGTCAAAGATCAAGGCATAGCGACAGAAACCAAGGTACGATCTCTAGAAATATCAAACTTTAATTTGCACTGATTATAATATAAAGAAATCTACAATTCAGAGGGCAAGTATCGCTAGTAGTACTACTGGCATAATCAATATTGGATATCACCGAAGACGGCTTCATATAAACTGAATGCCTGATGTTGTAACGCAGAAAAAACTGAGATAACGTCTTTAGGTCTACAAGATACATAAGGAAGAGTTATGAATCAAAATCAAAGTGTTTTCAGCTAAACGAGAGATCCTTGTGGGTACATTATTTCGATTAACAAAACCTACCAAGGTGGCTCTATGGTTCAATTTTTATGCTACAGTATGCAAAACTCTAAGAGTCATTCTTTCAATAAATAAAACTGTAAACATGTCTCACGATCCCTGACTCTGACAGTGCCTAGAATTTGGTTAAACCACTACACATGCCACTTTGTACCTCTAATAAGGTTTCTAAAGCCTTCGTTAGCCTGTTATTCAATATAATCTTTTATCACAGTATGATACGGAGCCAGAGAAGCGTATCTTCGAAATTATCCGCGCTTTCGCGTTAATAAGACGCTCGCGCGCCTCCAACATCCGCTTCAATTAGACGCACAAACCATTCCCGCACCAATCCCTAATTACCCTATCCTTACAAAAAATATAATTTATCCATATTCTTGTGAATAAACTAAAATATGATTACTGATGCTCAAATCAGCAAATCTTGGAATTCGTTATTACTGCCTGACATGTTTGCGTGATTACCACCCTGCTGACTACTAACACTTTGAGGCATCAGCATTCCAGAGGTATTCTGCCCTGCTTGGAACGATTGCCCTTGCATTTGATAACTCATTCCATTGTTTTGCTGCCTCGATAAAGACGTGTTGTTGTACATCCCTCCCAGTAAATTTTGTGATTGATTTGAACCGCTTTGTAAGTTTGAACTTTGGCTAGTCATGCTGAAGCCGTCGAAATTCATCATTGAGCCAGGAAGACCTAGAGCATAATTTGTACAAATAAAAATTGATCAAACAGTACCTCAAACACATTGCAATATCGCCAAAACTACTCCATCTAAATAAACACGCCGAAATATCTAGATAGATCAGAACAACAACATATTTACAACATCAAGAAAAATTTACCAACCTTTGCAGTTGGTCGATTGAGGCATGAACGAATTTAAACGAAAAACCCCGGTCTCATTCGAGTACACCTTAAGAATAAAATATTGTCGAGATAAATAAAATGTACATACCTTGTTGACGGGCTGACCCTTGACCTATGCTTGTTGACATTTGACCGAAAGGATCCAGAGGTGAATTTGATGACGTCATTTGTCCTGAAAATGACTGTTGCCCCATTGTACTTTGGCCCATGCTACTTTGACCCGTACCGTTAAATGGCATGCTACCCATCCCGACTCTGGAATCAAATTGAGTGTTTCCATACGTTGTTGTCCTAGTGGGAGCTAAAATGAGAGAGAAGCTTAGAAATATGTTTGGCTGTGAGAATTTTTAGCGATACCTTTCAGAAAATTGTTCCAGAAAAAACAGGAATTATCTTAGGCTTCATCAAAACATTGCATCGATGTAGCAAGATATCCCTGAAATTCAAAGACTTCAGCATGTTCTCAGCAAGATTTCAGATTTCCCTGTTAAAGATGACAAATCTGGGAGACAGACTTCAGTTGATGACGCAGCGAAATTCTAGTTATTGCATTTTAACACCAATCTGTAAATAAAGCCATAGAAAAGAACAAGATGTATTTCAGGAAACCCACCAGCAGTTGACTTGATCCCAGCATTCTTCATCATCAAAGAGTCCAATGAGGCCGAGTTTGACCAGCTATTCGCCGGAAATGACGGCTTCTGTGGTTGTAATGTCGAGCTGCTGGTAGATGGTGCCATAGTTGGCTTTGGCAGTAGACTGTTCGATTCTCCACTAGTAGAAACGAATGTCTGCTTGTTGGTGGAGGTCTTATAAGCCGCGCTTTGGACCATTGTTGCCGAGCGAAATGGTTCCGAGGGTCGCGAGGAGAATGGGAGCGAATCAAATTTTCTTACGTCACTCGGTCCCAGGTTCTGTGACGGTGTTGGGGAGGTAAAGGTTGAGCCATTCAAAGGCTTTTTCTTTCCTTCGCTGCCATTCATTAGAAGATCGTCCGTTCGTTTGTTCCCACGTGGAGACTCGTCAGTGATGATTCCAAACACCTTTGAAAACTATAGAAAGCAAACACCGTTTAAAATACTTGTAGGCTAAGCCAAAAGGGTAGCATCACCATGGAACACGTTAATAGTGTCGACAGCTTATTTACGAAACTAGGGTGATACAGCCCGTTAAAAGTAAAACATTGTTTCGTTCCATAAATGTTACTTGATAGAAATGGAGTGAAGTCTTGCAGCACGAGGAAACATTTTTTATGTGGCTGTGAAAAGGTTCTACTTATTTCCTCATGTTGATAGAGTCGAAACAATTGTCAATGCCTTATGACAAGCTAACACTGTGTCTTACCTCTGAAGCATCTGATAACTTTGGAGCTGCAGAAAATAGATCAAAAGAATAAGAATGGTTGAGAATTGAAGCAAAAAGAGTATGGGAGAGCTGCATAAAGTGTATGAAATCTTAACGTGCAGGTATTTCGATTATAAAATACTTATACTACTAAAAAAATCATCAATCTGTTTCTTTAAAAGACCTCTTAGGACATCATCTACAAGATATACTATATGATCAAGAACAAAAATCGAGCTTTCTAAGACGATTCCTAAGAGCATTTTTCTTCATAAAGGCTAGGGCTCTCATATCACCTTTTTCAGGGCTCCCTAGAACCAGTTTATCGACTTTTTCAAGCATTTCATTCATGTCATGAGACTCTTCAACAGCCTTTGAAAACTCCAGCGCAGACCTAAAGAAAAATTGAGAAACTTGCACAGAGTCCACTTAACAAACAACTAAGAAATGAATGGTATAGATTTTGAGCTGGAATACAAAGTCCATGGCCATTCAAATATAATAAAAGAATAATTGGTTTGCATTTGGTTAAGTACTAAATAACCTGAGTTGCAATTTTTTTCTATGGAGGTAACCTCTTCTTTAAAACGTATTCAAATCGGAAATAAAGATTTTGATTAGAAATCTCACTTTTGCTGTTCTTGCATTTTGCTGAGTTGCTCCAATTTTGTTCTGTGTTCCTGGTCGATCCGATCCAGCATTTCCCGTATGACAGACATAAAGTTGTTGAACTGAGGCGAAACAAAATTAATGTACATACTTAGTTTGGCATCTGTGACGTCAGTGTGACGTCATCAAATATAAAATCTAACCATTTTTTGTTATGCATCTCTTCATTATCAAATAAAACATTCATTTCCATAATCCAAAAATAGCTAGCACTATTTCAATAACATTTTTTCGTATTTCAAAGAGGTTTCCTCTTCAGTCCAGATTCAAAGTAGCTAGAAAGGAGGACATACCATGCAGTTCTTAACTGCAATGTAAGAACAAATGAATATTTGCTTGGGTAAAATCTTAAAGCAGAAGAGCATTAAACAGTGCCTAGCATCAGAGTGTATGAGATGAACTTTACCTGCGTTACGTTTAAGCCTGCGTCTACGGCCAACGGAAGCAGGAACGGAATGACCTTAGTTGCAAGGTAATTCGTTTCAATGTTCATCTTTTTGTGGCCTAATGTCTTTTTGTATATGCCTAGCAGAAAATACATTGCAATATTTATCCACATAAGATTGAGAATAATACAGTCCTTTCGATTATATGTGACTACAAGGTGATTTGAGATTTTTTGTAGCAAATTTCGATCGCATTATCTATGCCAAGATTGCCAGACAGAGACACTTCAACGACAAATCAATGTATTGCTTACAGTACATGAAGCTTTTTGCTTTAGATTGACCTCGGTTTTATCATCCGCCTCATGAATAGCATGTACATCAGAGATAATAGAAGGATTAATGTTGGCAAAAATGTGTAAAAATGGATTCATCATGATGGTTGCGATTATTGAATACATACTCTAGAATGGGAGTCTCTTTCTGTTTTCTGAGTGGAGTGAATAACAGGTTTAACCAATGCATTTTTACTCTTATTTTACATAAGTGTAGTTACCATAGTTCATATGACAAAACCTTGAAAACTGTGGGTTGCGTAATCCTTGCAGGCTTTAAGTGGCTGTATACCACAAGCATATAGGCTATCAGACACGGATATATTTTGCTGCAATAGCTGATTACGCAATTCGAATTGAATATAAGTCGAACAATGATCAGTCAGTGAATCAGACAAAGTGCACGTGGTATCTGCCAAATTGGCCTACCTAGTATTGCCATCAGAACAGCGGGCTCTTTGGATGGTATTTGAGGTAGAATGGGAAATACGTCATCAATCATGAGAAATTTGTCAAGGTACTCGATGACCTTGCCGATGCAAAGTAAGGCATTGACGCGTACCTGGAAGAAAATCGTATGATTGTTATTATGCATAATTACCTTGGGGTACAAACGCATCAACGATGCTACGGAAACATGAATTATTAATTGACTCTGATTCACATGGCCTATACTGAGTCTCTGAGTCTATAAATTTTTATAAACAACCAATTCCGACAGCCCATCAGATGGCAGGGGTGCTAAAGGGCCCACTGGAAGATGCAGAGATATCAGCGTACCATACTTTCACGTAACATCCCACTTGTGCAATCTACTTTGTAACCAAAAGAATTCAAATACTCATGACAATTAATCAGAAACTAGAAGTCATCTGGATACATCAGTCGCTCTGAGAAGTAAATAGGGGAACCATTCTAGATGTCTTTATTTTCGTGGCTTTAGTATCATTGAGTCTGGTTGGGTATCCATAAACAGCACCTTCAATCATTGCGACAGGAAATCGA
Source organism: Nemopilema nomurai (assembly GCA_003864495.1). Classification (NCBI taxonomy): domain Eukaryota; kingdom Metazoa; phylum Cnidaria; class Scyphozoa; order Rhizostomeae; family Rhizostomatidae; genus Nemopilema; species Nemopilema nomurai. Next base: position 1,046,066 of record ML133380.1, read on the forward strand.
ATTTTAGACACACGTGTTTCCATAAAGAAATATCCGAGTACTATTTTAGAAGATGTCAATCCGCAAAAGACCAGTTCGGTTAGGGGTCAACATATATATACTCCTGTTACGCATTCCTTGGCAAAAGCAGATGCGTCCAAAAGATAACTGGTTCAAATTACGAAGCATTGCTGAGTCATACTAAAGCAGTAACAGCGAACTGTAGCTGGTCCCTTTCCTGGAGGACCAATTTTGCAGATACAAAACAAAAATCAAATAACCAACGTCATTAAACTACACAACCAAACTGCGGTTTCATCTGAGTTTATAATGACTCGTGATCTTTGATTTCCTATACCTAAATGAAACTTTAACTCTCCAGATCTTCTTGCAAATTCCAACTAAACCATGGGAAAGCCATAAAGGAATGCGAGAGAACAATACTTATCGTGATATTCTATACTAGGCGCTTCTCCGTTGCCAAATTGCTAATCGAGAAGTGAGAATAACTTACTGATAATGTCGAGGTCTTGAGAACCAGATTTTTCACTCTGGGGATTATTGCGTGTTTGAGCGATGAGTAGTCAATCATATGGGCGAAATTTGGTATGATACTCAAAACCAATTCCTGTAAAAAACATAAGTATATCTATAGTCAATAGGATCAACAATTGCTTTACAGCTAAAACTCATAGCATTCACAAATACTTGCACCTAATAATTACTGAAAGCTTTTCCATTAAATGATAAGGGCCCTGCATGTGGAAGAATCAGGGCTTACAGAAACACAAGGCTGACACGTGAAAACTTGCTCCAGTTGGGATCCCTTAACAGAGGAAACATTCGACAAACCTTTTCAAAAGAGTTTTTCTAGCTACTAATCCCAGTAGCTGTCCTTCTTCGACATAAAAGTCTACGAATAAGAACATTGTCGTTTTTTCCTTTCATTTCCTCATAATATAAGTCTTTCTACAGGACTTTTCCCAACATTAATCCATCAAAAAATTGATAAACCTTTTGCAAATTAGTATCTACTACTTCCTTCTTCGAGACAGAAGTCTAAGAGCATCGTCGTTGCTTTTCCTTCTATTTCCTTATTATTCAGGGCTTTTCTGGGATCCCTACACCTTTTCCCCAACATTACGATCTATAGAAATCCTAATAAACACTGTGCCTATAGGAAAGTCTGAAGCATTGCGACAGGTCTAGTTTAAATGCATGACGGACGTGTAGTGCTATTGGCCTGCCTTTGGCATTCCATGTATCGCCTGGCGATCTTCATATAATTGTTGGTAAAAGGACTAAAGTCGACGTCGATGCATCACCTGAATTTGAGTCGAGGAGGATTCGAGTGCCCGAAAGACCATAGAGAAGAGTTCTTGACATCATCCTGGGGTGTCTTTTTAAGCAGAAGTTCCATCTTCTGCATAAATATCAGCAAGACCTAAAACAGAAATTTAATATGACATGGTAAGAAAAAATAAATGCAATTAAATATATAAAACTCGCCTCACACCATACTGTATAGGGACATTCATACAAGGAGGATAGCACACTGATAAACGTCATCTGGTTCACGAAGAGGTTCATATTATCGATTGGGACATATTCAGACAAAGTACGGCAGTTGGCAGTGCCAAAAGCAAGCGCAATTGAGCAGCTACTAAAATTAGGCCCTTTAAACAAACACCCAGACGGTTTTGTGCCAAAACTAAAACACGGTGTCCACAAATATCTCAGCCGAACGTCAAAAGATTCAACTATTTCCGCAAACCCATAGCTCGCTTATGGCACACACTCTGATCTTGCGGTATGCATTAAAGTTCCCATGACGTTATAACGTATCAAAACATGATTTCTATGACGTCATCACTGTTGGTACCATCAGTAGAAATCATTTAACAAGAAAAGCTTCGATTCTGCGGATGATTACACACCTGAACTGGCTCTTGAACCGGAAATATTTTCTTCAACTCTGGAAGAACAAGATCGACGAACTCTTTGTCGGTGCAATCCTCAGCAATAAGTAAGACATTCGGTAGCACGAATGGAATCATGGGATGGTTCGGAAATTCCAAGAAAAGATGCGGAAGAACTCGTTGGTGAAGAACCCGCTATAAACAAACATAAACACTTAACTGATGAACGAAAAAACATTTAAGCAACGTAAACTCATTCAATCGCCAGTATATTTCGCTTTTAAAGATCTTTAGTAATTAGGTCTTTGCAAGTCTCCTTAAATACCATTTAAGAAAAACTTTAAAGATTTAAACATTTAAGGAAAAGCTAACTCTGAAAGTGCCTTCAGCTAGCAGCCAATAATGTTCATCTGATATTCTATTTTGAACGTCACCAACTGAGCTTTAGCATGCTTATATCGTGCTTATATCACGCCTTTAAAGCCATCAATTTATAATTTGATTAGGCCTTAAATCGTGTGCTGCTTTCCTCTTCCAGATCCTTTTTCACACGATTTTCAATGCACCACCGTGTGTTTATTTTCCTCGAAAGCTGGGCTTGGGATGTTCATCTCAGTAATAAATCTGATAGTAGCTTACAGCCTCTTTTGGAAGATCCCACGAAACAGAGACTATATGAAATTGAAACCGAGTCGGCAAATTTGAAACACATTTGTTGAGTGAAACGACCTAGCAAGCTCACTTGTAGTTACTACTTACGATACACCCATATGGCAGTTCAGTGTGTATAGGGTTTCGCTAATTAAAGACGCCTTTATCCGAATTAGCTGAATAGAATTATCACTGCTGGCTTCGGCAACCTGAGCTTATGAAAAGAATTAGTTTAGTAATACAAGACTATGCCTGCCTAAGTAAAACTAGAAAGCTTCTTTCACTGCAATATTAAGGTTTTATGGTCCTCACAAAAGACCAGCGTATGGGAATGATCAACGCAAGCATGAAGATTAAATCTAAGCTACGGATATAGACTGTGTGGTCCACCAAGATCACAAGAGAGCGAGGCTGCAAAGAGAATCCTGGACTTGGGTGGAAACGAGGGCTTTGGTGACAAAATGTGGACAAAGGATGATTGCTACTAAGTTCGAATGAGTTCAGAACTGCGTAATAAACATTGAGGTATGCTATCATACGTTAAACTGTTTTCCGCATTGCACCTATACGCAAGGGTCTCTCATCAACGCTCGTAAAACGCAAGGATACGTTTAAGCGATTTATACTTTGTAGTGTAGGGCATGGGCTCAAGTTATTAGATTCCTCAAACAGCCACTGAGTAAGAACATGAAGACGATGCATATCAAAAAGCAGATATGGCGGATGTTGCTTAAAGAAAATAGGACCTTGGAATTATGTTTTTAATCTTTGAAAAACAGCAGAAATACCTATTTGAAGTAAACCAAAGGGCATGCTATTTATGTGGTTTTTAGGACGTATGAGCCTGGTATGATGCTCCACCACTTCTAAAAACCCTTTCTCCAGAATGAACTTTGTTCTACAGACAAACACTCCACAGACCTTATTGATACCCTTAGAGCGCCCTTCCTATTTTACTGAGGCTGGCTCTTCCATTCAGAATCTGTTGCTAACGAATTGAACGTGCTATGGAGACAAATAAGACTGACACAGATCTAATAGACGACAAGGGGTGTAAATTAGGGTGTGGACTTTTGGGGAGGTGCTTCTTGGCCTCAAATAATCCGTTGATAAAGGTCGCTAATGCGAACGACGAAACAAACAAACGAGAGGCAGACATGACGTGTGAACTCCAGTTGACGGGAAAAGATTGCAGAACAGTTCAGCCACCCGTGCACGTTACGATCCCAAGAGCGTTATGGGCGCTTTCTGGAAAATCTACAGGGAGGTATCGGCGATCTTGGCGGTACGAGAGAGGCAAATCATAAGGAAGTTAATAGGAATAAGCACGCATATGAAGCTGAAGGAGATTCGCACCTTACGGATTCAGATATCGATATAACAGAATTAAATCCTAAATCAAATGAAAATCATCTCTATCTAATGGTGATAAACTGTGAAATTCATTTTGCTTTCAAAGACCAGTAAAGGTCACACCCTACACCATAAGATTCGATTTTCCCACGTCCCTTCTTGTCCTGGAATAACTTACAACTTAGCAACCTACTTGATTTATTGTGAAACTAGAACGTCTACGACCTATAGCTTCTCAGCCCACCCTTTCAGGAGGGAATACATCCATCGAGGGAGCAGTTTGAGTTTCAGCTGCACTTCAACAAATTAACACTTGAGCTTTTCAAGCAACCATCTTTAAACCTGCTTAGGATTAGCGGTCAGAAAACATGGCGGTCAGAAAACATGGCGTTCATACGGCCTAAAACCGCTGTCATTGACAACAACAAAACACCACGTGCAAACCTCGAACAAATTCAGAGGCTTTCGAACAACGAACTGAGACTTCTACCTTGATGCATAAACATTTTGAAGAACCAGGACATTTCTTCTTTGACATTTAATGAAACAGTTTGATGTAGGTTTTAACAACCCTCTACATACGCAAAGGTGTACATTACCATAGAATGCATAGCTATAGTTCCTTTACGGTACACTTCATAATAGAACCTGAATGAAGGCACGCAGCAACATGTTCTCCTTCTATTATTGCTTTATGATTGTTTATAAGAGAGTCGCCATCTTGGACACCCTATCTAGGCTGTGTAGCTAGAGCAAATGACGTCAGCAGAATAGAGCTTACCCTTCCAAAAGCACAGGTTTGGCAACAAATTGACAACAAACCAATTCATGCTAATGTGTCAAGGACTCACCTTTGGGAGCTTTGAGAGAACCCGGTGAAGACTTTTGAAGAACTGAGATTTTGTAATATCATCTCGTTGCACCAGTGAATGAAGATACTTCAGCGTCATCGCAGCAACATCGTCGAAAAACTCGTGCTACAAAAGGTAAACAAAAACAAACATAAGAAACAAACAATCATATGCCAACTCCTACTGTTCCCAGCGAAATTTGCCATCACTTCCCTCTTTCTCCTACCCCCTTCCCTCTCTCTGCCACCCTTTCACTCTTTTTGCCCCACTTTCCTTTCTCTCCCAATAAGATGCTCTTCTGACAAAATAATAAAAGTGCTGCCATTATGAGCAAATTTTGTCAGGTGGTGTCAAATGTAGTTAGATAAACGTTTTCAAATAACATACTATGGGCTTAACAAAGGTAGCAGTTCATGTTATCCTTCTCAAACTGTAACGATTGCACAAAAGATCATGCCGAGAAAATAAAGAAGTTATTCATCCAAATTTTTTAGATTTCCGTGCATAATACACCATACCAGATCAAGGCTTTTGCCTTCCATAAAGTATTTCCATAGAGATGGTTCTCCAGTGGAAAATGGAATATAATAGGGTACATAACCTAGGCGAAGGGGGATATAGGCCAACAGAATAAGTAGGGACGGCACGGTTTAATTTCATACTACCAACTTTTTTTATCCGTTAAAGCTCGGAAGCTGAGACACTTTTACCTTATTCAGAGTCATGAGAAAGATAGCAACATCGATCGGGTGAAAGACATTTAAACATTGGATTATTGTCACTTTCTTGACCTTTTTCAAGCATGACGCATTGATCTTGATCATGGGAAAAAAAATATCTGTTACAAAAAGACTTACAAAGAAATACATCGTCATAACAAATGACATGAGCCTTAAATAAACTTAAATCCTTGTTGGAACATGGCTGGTAATTGTCATCAAAACACGCGGCAAGAATTCGAATCGACTTCCGAAAAGAGGCCTCTATCAAGCAGAGGATAAATCTCAGGACATCGGCTTGCTATTAGTGGACTTGAAGGCTTGACCCGAAAGCTTTAACTAAACAGGCATTAAAAACGCTTGAAATAACCAGAATCAAAACAACCCGAGCACACATGTTTACAGAAGCATCTAAAGTACAAATGAGCTGGTCATTTAATGTTTAACAAAATCAGTGCAATCTTTAGAATTTTCGGTGTCAAATAGGACAGGCAATATTCAATTGGAATGAGCAGTATAGTTTTGCCCGTATTGACAAAGAATTCTGACCCGATCTAATATTTACGCACATCAAACCGTAAAACGGATCAAATTTTGAAAAAGGTGAGGGTCAAAAATTTGTTTGCCAGGTGGCGAGCATTGGCGGAATTCTTGGTTGTTTTCATCTGCAACATTTCTTAACGTGGTGCTCTGTTTTGCTGCGCGGGTCAGGGGAAGTTTCCAGTGCAACAAACAACGGCTTTAAAAGCCATATGCGACTCTAATCCTTGATAAATGCTTCAGGCAACCAGAACAACGTAGCCCGCACCACCAGAATCAGCAGAGATTGTTGGACGGATTCAGAGTTGGTGTCATTTGACTGCAGGCTTGAAGCTACGCACTCCAGTACTGATTGCAACAAGATTGGAAACAAGAGTCTGGCAGGCAGGGAGATCAGAGCTGAAGGCAGAAGATGCATGGTTCCAACCCCTATGATTCTCGAATCCTCCTTTATAGAACCAAGTGATACTTCTGAATCAAATTGTCACTGACTAGAGCTGCGATTTCACGGCTCTCGATAGGTCATAACCAAGACGGGGATTCTTCCTCATATCTCTATAGACCCTGCAACCATCTCGCTCATTAAAGAACAAATCTGCTCTTCAAATGACCAAACACAAGTTGACTAATCAACAAAACGGAGATTCCCAGCCACTACCATGCCATGCAAAATAATTTTCGCGTCCTGGCAATCTGAAGACATCAAATTTCAAAAGTATCCCTTACGGCGCCAAACTAAATGCAGGATAAACACAGATTCGAAGCAAAACGTTATTAAACATGGAGTGTGCAATTTGGTACCCTGATAGGCAAACTATCACTATTGTTCTACACTATGTGTAGACACACCAATGCAGGCTAAATCTATTGTTGATGGGTAACTATATGTGCACATCTCCGTTTCACGACATGGTAAAAAGGACTGGGCACTACCTATTTACTCGTGACGTAATTTTTTGGTTTGCTAGCTTTAGGAATAAGTCCTTAGCCTTGTCTCGTCTTATGCAAAAGAGGTCACAGTACCCGTGTATTCGTTATTATAAAGAACCCTATAAATTCATTACAAATCCCTTCGACTGCCTATATCGGGCAACCAAACAAGCCGGCTATTACATAGTTGGACACGCGCTTTCCACCGAAGAGTGTCCGATGAAAAGCGTTTGATTCGTTAAACGCCACTTGCAGACATTAGATTCAACAGGTTCAGTATCTCAAGTTTTCTTTATCTGAGACAACGGTTTAAAAAACTTCCACTCAAGAAGGCCGTTCCAGGCAGCAGATACCAATGTATGAAGATCCAGTCCTGACTACATTTGATGTCCGACAAGCCGTTCTTCTCCCCTGACCAAAACAACATTTCCTTACAGACAATAAAGGGTGAAACTGTCATTCATGGGGTGGATCAAGTTGATTTGTTTACCAAAAGCCAAGCTCTAAAAACAGTAAAGGGCGGGTTTGCCTTTTAGTTACATGATGATTTGCTTTAGAACAAGCGGAACAGTCTGTTTTCACAATTAGCAACTTTTTGAATAAAAAGCAGATTTGAGAGATACCACTGGCCGCCAGATGCACTCGAAAACAGTCTTGTGCAGTCAATAGAATCTCTTGACACGTGAAGTTCTGAGATATTGAATCATTGACTTCCAACGAATGTGGAAAGCCGATCTGACGTAACTAGTCTGAAATGGTTTCAAGGTCAGATGGGCTCGAGTATCGCAAGCCGTGGTCTCTATTGCCAGGTATGGCGGTGGGAAGGCGACTTGTCATGCCAACAAGGTCATCCCCTTTATATGTGTTTATGAACGCAAATAGGTGATTCATTACAAGCAGCATCGAATACATAGTCTATTAGGCGTTACATACATGGGTGTTCACGCTATTGACACGGGAATGGGGGCTATTAGGTGGATCTTAGAGGACTCTAAGGGGGGGGGGTCTGCGAAGAGGGTGCCACTAGAGGGTGTTCCAAACGGCTTTGAAACTGCTTTATACTACTAATTATCTGATAATTCGTCGTTGGTTTGAGAAACAAGTTCAGGACAGGCCACCAAAGCAGTTTGCTGAGACAATTTTTATGCAAACAGACATCATATGAGAATTTGAAGTACGCACCTTAATAGTTTGGTTGGCATCGGCTCTGATACCGGGGGCAATGTTCAGCAATGACTTAACGTGGTCTCGAACGACAATTGGCACTTCCTTCAGATAATCGCTGCCATGTCTACAAAACTGGAGCAGGTCGCACAATCATAATTGACAATAGAACACCAGCGGATGTCAGCAATAATTATTGCTACGATTGTATTTGAATTTATAAGGGCAATATGATAAATGGAGAAAAATATTCTAGTGCCAGAAAACAGCTAAGGCGAGTTTAGTCTTACACCGATTATTAGAGTACGTTTAAGATGCAAAAGTTTAAATTGTGAAGCAAATACAAAAAGATTAAAAAAATTCTGCAAAATTTTAAAGAGAATTCGTTTCTACCTGTTCGATGCACTTCTTGTATGCTTCCACATTATTGCAGGCATCAAAAGGCGTCTTAAGTCGGTTGTAGACGGCATTAATTAGGCATCCGAAAGAGAACATGTCGCTCGCATACTCGCAGGACTGGCTGAGAAGATACTCAGGCGCCAGGTAGTTCAACTCAGGCTTGGCCGCAAGCGGCATTCTGCACTCCCAGTTGAATGCCTGATGGGCAGCCTGCTGAGGGTGGGAAGCGAACATAAGTGAATTGTCATTCATATTAGGCAACACTGAAGGGGTACAAAGATACCTGGAATGACTTGCAATTGAGCAGTTTGCTGTAAGTCAACTACGATATCTTAATAATGCTGTAAGTATAATCATAATAAATGCAGATTATTACTTGGGGGTTGGGGAATGGTCGAAAACAACTTAGCCTCTATAGGGTCTTCCACTATAGATAAGTTTAGGCAGGCCCTTCGATCTTAAGGATCAAATTGTCAAAGTTAGACAATTTCAATAAGGTTTACGAATCAAATAAAGTCCTGATTAGTTATGGCTAACAGTCAAATTATAGGACGGCATTGATTGGGTTCATAACAAAATACATCATCATTTGAATCTAAGTTTTGTAGATAGCTTTCTTCTTTGCTTACTACTCTTTTCTAGTGTTGTTTAAACCCCGAATTCATTTGAAGAAAACTGTGAGAGGGGTGTGGGAAGCTTAGTAAAAATTATAACGCTGAATTTGACAATTGAAAGAGGCTTGTTCTCTTATAGCAGCATCGTAGCTGTTTTGAACAAGAGGGTAAGTTACCCCCATGATAAAATATTAATATCTGGCAAAACCACAAATATGGAAAAATCTGAATCTCAAGGAGGGGGCTGTTACGATCTGCCTAATTCACAAAAAAGGTGTCACGTTATCAGATGGGTCAAAAGCTGCACCGTTGCATACAAACGCGCTGTTCATTTGTCCTTTTCACTCCAACCTAAGCGGTGCCATATGTTTGAAGTTAGAAGCTCACAAAATCATGATTTATGCAGCCAATCAAATACCACAAATTCATACGAAGTTAATGGAAGCACTACAGTCAATAGTTCTAAGACGTAACAGAATACTCTAGTCGTGCTGGGCTTTCAATAATTTGACCAATATTAACTGGAAATAGACTGTCGCGAGCGGTAAAGTCCGAGCTCAGAAAAGTGGAGAGTCTCGCTGAGTTTTTAAAGGCAGTTGGTGACCGCAAATGCGTCTACAAGAGGCTCGTGAAAAGAGGCATTCAAGTTTTGATTTGCTGTTTTGATTAAAGCTCATTAGCAATGTGGTTGAGAAACCGAGAAGCATGCTAGGACATTCATGTGGCAAATGTAACGTTGAATTTAATACCAAACTATTGAGATAGAAAACGTTATCCATGTACCTTTGGTGTTCTTGAATGCTATAAAATTATGATATGTTCTAATACTTATTCATTATAATCATCACTGTTAGGTGATGAACTGTGGTTCAAGCTGGCCTATTAAGAAAGCATTTCTTTTCATCGGATTTGTAAGAAGCTTCATTTGATTTTCCTATCAAAGTAAACTTTGTCAGAGAAGAGTATGAAACAATTACAAAATAGACTTTCTTGCTGTATTACGGAAGTACCATCCAAGTTATTATTATATTAATCTCCATTTCTTCCCAATCAATCATACATTTGTCTATTTGTGACAGTAAAGGCTTGAAATATCACTTTCAAATGATCAAGGAGATTCAAAATCCTGATGACTTACATCTGAAGGCAATGAAAAGTTGAAGCCAGCCAGCTTCCACTGTCCGTCTTTGGTTATGACAATATTGTTTGGGGTGACATTGCCTTCTATGAGCTTGACATCATTGTGTAGGAAGGCCAGTCCTTCTGCAATCTGAAATACACAAATTATAAAGTATGACAAAATTGCCTAGATATGTTGGGAGGAGAAGCCTCGTGACATAATTTATTTGTTGACAACTCTTGTATTGACAATTTCTGCTTCTCAAAATTAGCTAATGCTAAACATAAATGAAACTTTCAAAACATCAAACTTGCAGCAAGTTGACCTCTAGCTTTCAAAAACACGTGCAATGGAAAAATATGATTTATTTTCTTTCATTTCTTTCAACCCTTTTCCATTTCAAAAGAAAATAATATATTACCTGCAATAGGCCATACACTTTCTCAACATCAAACAGCTCATATCCCTAAAAAAGAGAGAGCAACTATGCAAGACCATTGCTGATAAACACACAGAAGAGTTGAAATGACAATCACACAGCATTGCTCTCCATTATAATCTGATAAAAGTGAGTCTTGAATATTAAACATGAAAGGTGTTTTGCTTAATCCACTGACACATTATCAGAAATTTAATTCTATTTGATTTTAAGAAGGTGCTTACTCGTAGTTCTTCAATGGCTTGTTGTGGCAGCATTTCATGCTTGCCTAAAGCATTTGCCAAGCTGGCAAAAACTGGCTCAGTTGCAAATGCAAGTGAATCCCTTAAAAACAAACAAATAATAAAATAATATTTATACATTGTTCTTAATTTTGCAAAAATATAATACTACATTTGTGTCTGCATGTTTGATTCAAGACTTCACCACTTCTTATATAATCTTATATTTACAAAGCATTAAAATGGCAAACATTAAAACCTGTCTAAATTTAACAGTGTAAAATGGCTTTTGAGATAGATTTAAATAAAAAGGAGAGGATTCTGTGTAGCAAAAGTACTTTCTAGGGAAACATATACCCTGGCAAGTTGTGCATTTCTTAACCAAATTGTTCATGCAATGTTTTCATCAACACATTTTATAAAATGTTGCATCATGCTAATAAGTGGGGTTATTTAGTTACCTGGACTCCTCTATAGTATGTTGAACTGTTAACAGTCTTGGATGCCGAAGTTTTGCAAGTTGCTGAGGACCTTTCCTAAACATTTCAGTAACAGGCTCCCTCTCCCTCTTATCAAAGTTGTCTATTAACTTCTTTTCCAAAACGAATACTGAGACATCCTAATAACAAATATAATTAAGAAAATAACACCAACTATCCTCATTGCACTACTAAGTTATATTTCGTTTGAAAATCTCTAGCGGTGTAGTTACCTAGAAAGTTGCAAAATATTAGATTTTATTTATAAACTGTTAACAACTAACCGCTAACCAAATTGTGCTTAATACCCATTATTGGGTCTTTGTACAATATACAATAGATAGCAATATCAATGTTAAAGTGATTTCAGATAGGTCCAAGAATAAAAGCCATTATTAATTATTATTAGTAATAATTATCAATAAGCTTTATTTATTAAAAAATGAAGAATAGAATGTTAGAATTTTCATAAAAATATTTTTTCCATAAGGTTTATACATTAAAACTTTAAAAAACATATGCAAGTAAGTTAAGAACCTGGGGAGATAAGACATACATCAGCATCAGGCATAACCGAAACCAGATTTAAAATGTTTACCTGCCCTGTCGTCTTTTTCTTTCCTTCAAAGACTTTCCAGGACAAACCTGGGCCAAAACTTGCAACTTGCTTTCCAATTTGATATTCTCTTGTCACAGGATTTCCAAGAACAGCATTCTTGAAGCTTCCAAAAATGGAAGAAGCTGTTTGTTGATACTTTTCCATCTCAGTTTCAAATGCCAACTTTTGAATTTACCGATGACCCATCTGACAGTATCCTTTAAAAAATTGAAGTACAAGGAAATAGGCTTTCGCTTTATGTATACGTTCAAAATTCAAAGGCTATAGTATACTATGATTACTCGATATGAAAAAAAGCAGCACGAAACAACAAATCTTTGTTAAAACCTACATACAAACATATTGATACGACTTTCTGGAAAATTAAAAATGATTGCTTAGTATACAGCACAAATCGCAAGTTCAAATTACTCTTTCATTCAAGATGTTTTGATCGAATGACCTTGAGAAAATCCATACAAAAATCAAAAGAGAAAAATTTAGAATTACTATGCCCAAAAAAGATAAGATTCCCATTTAGGTTAAAGCTCAAACTTGTACCTCTGTTCACGAAATCCAGGGAAGTCCCAATTTTAATCAGGAAAAAGTCTTGTAAACACCAGCTTCTTTTATTTCAATTTCGACTACCATTGCAGATCTGCCTCTAGAATGGAGCCCTTTCTTGCTGATAACGAGGCAGCATTCTACGTCATCACCACAGTACCCTCGCATATCTTGTTTCCGTGACTTTACTCAAAAGTGTAGAAACATTTCAAATCAGACTTTTCTACACGATTCGATTGAAAATCATGTAGGTGAGTCCCACAAAAACAATTCCCACCACCCTCTTATCATTAGCGATACAACTACGTCTAACTATAATCGATGCTCACAAGCTTTCCAAGGGGTAAATGATTGTATGTTTTTCTTTCTCCTAAATGCTATCGTATTGAGAAAATTTCAGGTATCTCGAAAGTAACAGTGCATCTCGATTGATTAAAGTCTCTGAAACAAAGATCAATATTTAAAGGCCCCTTAAAGGCGAAGTAATGAAAATCACGGGCTTCGACGCAGGTTGGAAAGTGGAGGGGCCAAGGGAGGTTTTAACAATCATAACAAAATATGTTTGAAAAAGCTCTATTGTTTTATAAAAAAGTGAGCGGCCATGGCCCCCCAGGCCCCCTTTGTTAGAGGCCCTGAAAATGTTCTGAGAAATATATACTTGATAGGAATATGTTGAAAATCCTTTCTTATCCTTGAGTGCACGTGCCATATTTGTCACGTTGCTGGGAATGTAGGGCGTTATACATCACCGTCTTTTTATATTGGCACTGCCCAAAACATAGTGCTAATTTCACCTTCTTTTTACACTTGCATCTGCTTGTCAATAAAAAGGGCCTATTCCCAAAAGGACGGAATGGCAGCTACAATCCTTTTGACAACCTGGGGTTAATTTTTCAATGATTTCAATGAGTCTGACGCCAAAATAATAACTTAAACTTTAAAAAATTCTGATGTTTATATTTGATCAAGCCATTGTTGATAATTTTGAGTATTGTTGTCCAGCTAAACTAAAATTAACTCGCAAGACTCAAGTGGATGTTTGAATATCAAGGATGCTTTGTATGAAAACAACGCATGCAGTGACTCAATGCATTGTTTCACAAGAGTCCCATGACAAATTTCCCACTCGCAGATTCAAACTTATGTTATCCCGGTCCGAAAATATCACAACATGAAGCTTTCCAACAGCGAAGTACTCTGCAAAACTATCAATTTACAGGAAGCTATAGGGCTACTACTGACAGCTGTGATGAAAGCCGATTGGTCATAATTTATCCAGCTGTCAATCAAATCCTCACATTGGCCAATCGCGTATTTCCTCTAAAGCAGCGGGGTCTTACACTCCACCGTAGCTCAACGAAGGCAATGTGATTCCAGAGTTACAAACGCGAGAAAGTAAATACCTCTGAAGATGGTATTCGTTGTATGACTAATTATTCAGTGAGATGGCTTGGTTGAAATTGTGTCTTTGTCTGCTGTTATTTGTGGATGTGTATTGCAAAGGGAACACAAAGTTTTGTCCATCTGGATGTCATTGCGAAGAGAAAAGCATAGACTGCAGTCAAGGGAATTTCACCGACATATCTAGAGATGTACTTGGGTACAACAGAACAATTCGCCGTTCAAAGTTGTAAGTATGATGGTTTTATCGAAGTATATGCGAGTTCACAGGAGTCATTTACAATCTTTCGGTGACTAGAGAACGGGTTCCGTGATTTACGAAGATCATACTACATGCCAAAGGCGCGTCGAAATATTTCGTCTTTTGTGGTTACAAGAGGTCATCTGATATTATTACTGATTTCCCATTTATACCTCCAATATACAGCCACCTTTCCCCATGCTTGGACCATTCGCTGCCTTGATGAGTGCTGGGGTTGTGTTTGTGCCCCTCAACGAACAATAGGCTTTGATTCAATTGCCCTTTGAAATTGAGACCGCCCGCCCGTCTATGTTTGCCGAGGCGAATGCTCTGAAGAACGTCCAGTTTGTTTGAGTATACCATTGTTTGGTCCGGTATATAAATGAAAAGTGGTTCAACGGTCACTTGGTGAGGGTTTTATAGAGATTTCTTTCCCCACCATCCCACGGTTGTAGTCAGGCAATCTGTGCAAAAGCATTTTGTCACTGATAAACACGTTGTGTGCGATTTCTAAAATGTCCGGTTGAAACCGGCAGTTCGAAGTGGAATCTCATCCCTCTATTTTATAAGGACGTTAATGATACACAGTAGCTCTGTATATGGTAGATGGGGGCTAGCACCCTTCGTGTATTGGGGATTGAATCTCTGGCCCCCGATTCGTGAAATCAACACTACGCAAGGGAATGTCGGTGCCGCATTTTTGTGGACACTAGGAGGGCGAGATTTTGAATGATACATAGGATGGCACTTTAGTCATCAAAGAAATCTCACACCCATGGAAAATGTTCGTTTGTTGTTAACTATAAATGTTATTCAAGGTTCTCTATACATTGTGCGGTCGAAATAGGTTTTCTGGGGCACTGGTCACTTTGGCAGTGTTTTCTAAATCAAAAGCTTTTGGTATTCGTTTTCAAGCTGATCAGGTTCAATCGTATCGACGTTTTGGGCATGAAATACATTGATTGTATCTCTCCAAAAACAAAGCTTTGAAAGTAGCCTGCTTGGGAGGTTCCTGCAGCGGAGCATATTTAGTTGTCTCTGCGCAGGCACATGGCTAATCCATTATGGTACACAGGCATGTTCTCCAGATGCCACGAAATTGACTTTGAACAAGCAGCTATTTTGTGGGTGCCATTTCGTCTGGCTCTCCTTTCCACAATTTCCAATGCTTGTTACCATCTACACCATTCCATCAGGAGAATAGGGGCATGAGTTTTTCAAATAATTTCTTTTTCAGGGAAGACTTTTGTCACCCACCTAAACAGAACAGACTTTTGAATGAAGCCAGCTTCACTGCCTGGTGCAATGTATGTCTAGTTAAAGAGTGGGGTGGTGAAGTAAGTAAGTATAGAAGCAGCATCTAATTTAGGGTTTGGGGGCTTTTAAAGGTGTTAGGCCATTTAAAACCAAAGCAGCATCTAATTTGGGAGGGTTGGGGTGGGGGAGTTAGGTGTTTGTAAGCTTTTAGGTCATTCGAAGTTTTTTTTTAAAAACAAAAACACCCCTGCCTGCATCTTGATCCCAGATTTCATAACAGTATGTTTTTGAGCAAGTATGATAATCAATTCCACTGATTAGGCAATTGTTATTTTCATGCCCTGGTGTCGCTTCAGAATGTACTGCAGAATGCCTGCATCACTGCCTTGGGCAATCTGTCTGCGGATGGCAATCGCATCTTCACAAGTCCAAACTGGACATGCTTGCTTGCTGACTTGTCGCTGTGTTCTCAAACTCAGCACCTCCTTCTGCGAAGGCGATATGGTAATGGCATTCACCCTAATTGTAGGCTAGGTGTTGCGTTACCTATGAAGAAGTGTGTTATCAACAAAAAACAAGTTGGTATTTTGAGAATTATGAAGTTGCGATCATTACTCAATGTTTGCCTAATGTTTGGCTGAGTTATACGCCGCGGTAGCATACAAGAGAAACCGATTTCACCTGGAACTAAGCCAAAACATTTGGGACAATGCTAAGTCAACAAAGCCTCATCAAGAATTTCACGCGCGTCAAAATGAATTGGCGATGACATTGTGTGTTTGTGGTGGCTTCGGGACGGGAAATGGCGACGAAATTTTGTTTGCTATTTGCCAGATCACAAGTTCTGGCGGCTGGCACGGATTGATGCTTGCACGTGAAATTTGGGCCTTTAGATTTTTCTTTTCGGCATAGGGATGCGAAACGGAAGCATTCTATTTGAATATGTGAAGTTCAGGTTTGTGACGTCATGACAAAAGAATAGTCCTTGTTGAAGCATATTGAAGGTCTCAAAAGACGGTTCCTCGAATGGCATGACTGTAAATCTTGCAGCTGCGTCTCCAAGGCTGGTCACATCCAGACATTTTTGGGGTTTGGCACCTGATAAGTATTGTGTTCTTTTGGTTTGTTGATGGGGCGAGGTTTCGTAAGCTGAATCGGCCTTCTAACAGTATACGAGGTACGTTCTAGGTACTGTTCTACCCCAATCAGGGAGGCATACAACATAGGCAGTTGCCCCCGGCCCCCACTCCCTTTGTGCGGTACCCCCTAGCACTGATTACATAGCATCCGCAGGGGGTTGCCTACCATGCTTGGGGAGGGGATATTCATATTCTCATGGCAATTAAGTCATTTATCTGACTGGCATTCTAGCACACACTACCCTTTCCAAGATCTAGCCCCATTGTAATTTCACAAACCAAACGGGCCTTAAAAAGCATTAACTTTCGGTGCTTCTACCAACGATAAACCATTGTTTCTATAGGGCTTTGAATAATTTCTAAGTTGAAATAGAAAGAAATTGATGTGGCTAAAAAGTCGCAAATATTTAGACTTATGAAGCAGTCGATTCGTGCTTTACACCACTGCGAGGGGAAAAGCAAGTTATTTCGGGAACGCCACGTAAAATGAGAAAGAAGAACTCCTAACCTTGTGACCAATTCCAAATCTTTGATATCAATCTTAATATCAGCTATTATTTACGCGTATTTCGATAACTGTCAATCAAGAGATGATCTATGGAACCGAGGCAAGAAAACCTCGAACTGGGAATAGAGTCGGTCTATTTTTAGTTGTTTGACGTCTCCAATTTCCAAAAGACGCCACCTGACATCGCGAGAGTCAACAACATCTAAAAATAAATGATTTTTTCTTATTTGTCGTCGAGAAGAAGGAAGGGGCGAAATTCTTTCCGTGATACAACTCGCACAAGCACGCACGAATGTGGGCTATATTTGGAAGGTCAGCTTTCCGCCCTCTTTCCTTTTCAGAAACATCTGTCTCTTTCAGCCCAAGGTTGCTTCAAAGACTTCCTCTAATGAAATTCTTTTAGAAAGTCTGCGGACTTGAGGATTTATGCTTTGTGTTCATAAGTGCGCCATCAAAGCTTGATATTTGTCTATCTACATCTTTTTATTGAGAGTCAAGTAAAACCAGAATTTCACAATCATCAAGAATTTTCATTTAAATTCTCAATCTTAACCGATAATTATTTACATTCGTTCACAATCTATGTTTATTGCAAGCCAAGAAAATTTTGCGACCGTCTTGTTTTATTTTCGGCCTATTTTCAACGAAACTCGTGAAATATTATAGCATTGAAGTTTATCATGAAGGAAATAAACGTTCTAGTGCTTAGTAAATTCACTGCCCCGTGTTTCTAAGTTTCATGAGATTTCCCGATAATATGGGGCATGGCTGTAAATTAAGAATCAAGCCATGCCTTTACACTGACCACGCCCAAAATCCACACCCTATTGTCGGCATTTTGCACCCTTCTAAAAGTTGTTTTGTAGCTCCGCCCCTGGTGCTTCTGATTTGCCAGCATCGGTCACATGTTGGCAATCCAAACAGCGGTCTCCATCATTGAAAGTTCAATTGTGTCGATGCCTCTTTGCCAAAGGTCAATGATATAAATGAAAATAAGAAGCACGAGTACCAATGACGTTTTTACCATCTTTTTGCGGGCAGGGTTTTTGTGGTGGAATATGTTTCTTTCTCAAGTTCTCGATTTCCAATCCTGTGGTTGCCAAATTAAATCCTTTCCACATTTTGGCCTAATCCCGGTTCCTTCTCGCTATTCCACAGTTCGTATTGCAAGCGAATTAAGGCATGGATAGCACTTGAGTTTCCCTTTGTTTCCTCTTGGTTTATTGTTGGGTTTTTCAGATTTACCTGGATAACATGATATAAAATAAAAAATTGATTAAACATTTCATCTGGCATTTTTGACCATAAGTATCAAAATGTTGGCCAGAATTTATCTACTATCCGAATTCATCTTTTAAGAGATGTCTGGCTTTCTTCTGTTCAATATTGTAGCAGTATGTTATTTCTCGAAATGTCGGGCCGCGTAAAGCGAATAGTCACTGCATACTCCTCCGCAGTTACCACCTTTGGGAGCATAGAAGGGAACGCAGGGACGATTCTTAACCTCGGCTTCAAAATCAACCGTCAATACGAGACAGTTGTCAAGACCGTGCCAAGAGTCTCGCACTGCCCCTGAGGCAGATGTCATTATGTCAGTTTTCTAGTCATCATTTGTAATAAACAAAGCTAACAGGCCGAGCAAAATGTCACTTTTCATTATGACAAATGCCAGGATGGATCCTAAACAGATTCACAGTTATAATGATTATCTTTCGTCCTTCTGAAATCTCTAAACTCCTTGGATCCTTTAGCAGCTTGAATATCCCAGCAAAACCTTCCTCACAGAAACAATACGAGCTGCATTCCCGTCTGTTTTTTTATCTCTTGGCAATTCGGCTGTCCGACCGATATCCTTTTGGACTCCTGCGCAATCTTTCAAACATCCTTCTTTGGTTGAAAGCAATCCTTGATCAAACATCAGCAAGCCAAGGTGATACCAAGAGACTTCGTGCTCGTCATCCTAGCGTTTGCCCTTCTAATTCCGTCCTGTTTTGTATTCAGGGATTGACCCGGGCGACTTTGATCATCGTTCCATCCAACAAAAGCCGGGTAGGCAACTCATGATATGGCCTATTTGCCAGCCGGTAATCAAACGTCACGTGACAAAGCAAAGGCATTACGTGACAAGGACACAACTCGGCTTGGTTCTGTATCGGGAACCCAAAATATTGCCTATATGCTTAGAACGACCTTTGGAGGGTTTGTAAAAAATGCAGTCAATGCCCTCCCCTCTAATATTGTTTCAATTTAATTTCGTGTTTAAATAAATAAGCACTGAGAAGTTATATTTGTCACACCCCAAATAGGCGAATAAGGGGTGTTCGGGCAGTGGTGGGAGATGTGTTGGAAGCCTGGGGTTTGGTGACACTCGTAGTAAAAAAAGAATGGCTGGTGTCCACATGTTTATCCTCTTCGGACAAACTCATCGGAGTCAGTTGGATAATTCGCCATCTATTTTAATTTCGTATGTCGCTTAGAGCATTTAACACCAAATCTATCGTCTGCAGTATATGAAGTGAGATCTCCTCAGGAATTTATCACTTTCATTGAAGTTGTGTTTTGAATGCTTTTCCGTATTATGTTCAAAGGCGTTCTCGAATTTCCTTGCTCGGTTTGCCAGATAACAAAACTCCAATCCAGCAAAGCTTCTGATGACGGAGAAGAGACAAACCCGTGGCTTCCTGCAAGCTCAGGCTATATGACTTGTCCTCATTTCGGACAATTGTCGGACAAATGCGATGCACGATAAAGATGGCGGCTGTTTACCTAAATATTCAGTAACAGATTATAAAGCCGCATTGAAACCCAATCCTCCCCCCCCCCTCAATTAGCTGTTTACTTCAGAGGGTTTATGTAGGCTGTCAGTGCGAATTGGGGGGTTAAAAAACCTTTGTTGATGTTAAAGTGCTAAATGCTTACACATACCTTCCGTCGGCCGAAAGTTTTGTTCTGCAAGTAAATGCCGGATTAAGATTGATGGCTTTGTCGTTTAAAAATAGCTGGGGAATTTGTCTGTTGGATTTTTGGCAGGATTATCGCATGCTCTGAGAAATCTCTCGCGTTTCATAAACGGACGCGGCCTTGAGCACTTCCGCCAATTTGTTTTGATATCTTCACGCGAGAAGCTATTTTAGGCGGGTGTTGTTGTTGTTTCCATTCCTGCCACAATTCCCGCTGTGTTTGTGAGGGCAGCCCATTGATGGGACCAGGATGCAATCGTCACAATCACAATCGTAATCATGGTTGAAATCACATTCATCAAAGCAAAGGAAATTACATTAACGTATCAAGACCTCTAAAAAGGCCTTCATTTTGGCAGAATGGATACATTTAGTTTGATCTTTGGTGGCTAATTGATGCCAGGAAACCCATAAAAACGTGTGTAATCGATTCTGAAAATCACTTCAGATCTCAACATCATTATCAATTGATCACCATTGATTACTTTAAATCTATGTTGTTAAATTCCATTGGCCTCGATCTGAGTGTTGCTTCTTGCCTCTTTCTCACATTTGAATTCGCGGCAACATTAAAGTGGTTAATGTCCTATTTCAGAAATCTCGATGGATGTGGTATACTTGGCGAGCTCCCAACGGCTTTCTTGAAAAAGTTTCCGTTTCTTAAATCACTGTGAGTACAGACTTTGCAGGTTTCAAATGTTTGTTTGTGGATAGTGTTGCATTTGGCCTAATTGCCCGAGGCTTTGTTACAATTGAGCGTTTTATTCCATCTCGTAGTTATGCGCTTCTGACAAAATTAGTTTATGATAACACTAACTCAAAAATACTGCAAATCTTGTTTGCCATGTTGCACTAAGTATGTACTTTGCAAGTAAATGTTGCAATTAATGACTTTGACCCTCCATCTCAAAGGCGTTTGGCAAACAACCATCTAAAGAAGGTACCAGACTTGACTGTACTGCCGAACTTGGAAACATTGTAAGTGAAATGTTTTAATAATAGTTCATAGAATTATTTGCTTTTTGATATGACTATGACATTAGGATCTATAATAGAGGCCACATTGACTCACAGGACCTTTTTCCAAAGGCTTTTGCTGCAATTTATTTCAATTTTTTCATCTTATTCCAAGGTATTTTTTCAATTGTTCTAATGAATTTTTATCTTCTTTTGAAGATTACTATCCTCAAATGATATAAAGAAACTAGATACAAATTCATTCAATGGGCCAAGAAAGCTGAAAAACTTGTATGTATTTAAAATTATTTACTTACTCTTTCAAACTTAATTTATTAATCTGAAAGCTAGACCTTTTAGAATATGCTTCTTAATGATATGAAAATAAACAACTGGGACCTGGTCTCTTAGATTCATACCTACCAGGTCTTTTATTTGTTTGCTTAGAAACAGAACACAAAGAAAGAACAGTAGAACTTTTTATCAATTATCTTACTTTACTTTATTTTCAACCCTTCTCCTCACAGGTACCTTGATCAAAATGGAATTGAATTTGTGCCCTCAGCTGCCTTATATCCATTGAAAAGATTGAATGTTCTGTAAGTAAATAGTTTGTTTATTTGTGGCCAGAACAGAGTACTGTATTGATGTTTTAGCAATCATGCCAAAATGCTTAAAAAATCACACCAAATTATGTAAAAAATGCTCTAGTTTCTATTTAGATTGATAAAATTTGAATTTTTTTGAAATTAAGAAAATAATATTTTTTCAATCAATATTGGATTATCTATGTAGAAAAATTATTTAAGAATCCTCTGCAGCATATTGGTTAGATTGGCAGCATTTTTGCAATGCTTTACTGGCCCCTATGTGTAAAGATTCTTCTTGATAGAAAATCTACTTTATATAAAAATTCTCAGTTTTTTAAGAATTTTGCTAGATATATAAATGAAATCAATGTCTATAAGTTTACTAAGAGATATTCATTTCTTCAACTTGATTTTGTTATTGTTTACACATCTCGATGGTGAATGTAATTGAAGCTTAAAGAATCTTAATCTAATCTTTGAAGAATAAGATAGATTCTAGGTAGAATTTTTCTACATTTCTTTAGGTCAATGAAAGGAAACAGGATTAAGAAAGTGACAAGACGATCATTTTATGGACTTAAAAAGCTTTCTCAATTGTAAGTCAGTATTTCTCTACATACAACCATGGACTTAACTGTGAGTTATCAGTTTTCCCTTTTTTAAATGCTGCCTTTTAATGTCTCTCTAGGGCTTTGGATTCCAACCGCATTAAGAAAGTTTCAGTTAGAGCTTTTCATGGGCTACTGTCTCTACGAGAATTGTAAGTTTACATCAAATAGACTTTAGTTCTTAGACCTTTTTATAGCTGCAAGTATGGTGTGATCTACAATCTTTCCCACCAAAGCCCTGTTTGAATGAAATGACATGAGCATTTATGTGAAGTGACTTATAAAAATGAAGAATTCCCATCTATTTTTGTGAAATTTTTGTATGCCTACATGCTTGTGATATATAGAACAGGGCATTTCTAATTTGCTCCCTTAATTTTGCCCCTCCTTTAGTTTCGTGCTGAATGTGATAGCTAGGCAACGGTTACTATTTTTAACATCTGCTTTTTTCTAGGAAATTGAATTCAAATGCAATAAAGGTGTTAAAGAAGGGATGTTTTGCTGGGCTGTCTTCATTGAGATCATTGTATGTTCATCCGTTTCCCTCACCAATCCGTTTTCTCGAAACTGGTTTTTTCCACTACTTAATTTCCTATTCATTTTGTTTTTCATTTTTTATGATTCTCTTCACTTTGTCAAGCAAGAAGTTTAACTCTCCTTCTCCTAATTGAAACAGGATTTCTTTGTTTTCCTTTTAAAGTTTATTTTGGAATTGAATTTATTCTGGCTGATGTCTTTTGTATATATAGTTGATAGTGTGTTCCAGATTAGCAGTGTTGCCTGATACGAAAGGGCTATTTATTTTTTCCAACATTTGGCAACAACTTAATGTTACATCAGAAAGACTGGAGATGTAGGCTGGAAAATAAATGTGATTTTACCAATCTTTGTTTTTATAATTTTGAGAAAATTGATCAAGCTTTAAAGGTAGCAAAAAGATTCTGTTTAGGTAGTATGTTTAGAGAGGAAGTTTGTTATAACTTTGTCATCCTGTTCTATGTTGATTTGCAGAAATCTCAGGGAGAATAGCATCTCAGAGTTCCCATTGGAGGCTCTTCAAGATGTAAAGCATGTGACAAATCTGTGAGTTGAACAAGATACATACATTTATAACTACATATATACTACAACTGGAATCTTTGATGGACAAAATGCCTAATTTAACTTTAGTTTTTTGTGAAACACATGATTATTTCCTTATAGCAGTACTTGCTTGATAGAATATATGATGCCTTTTGGTAGAATGAGGTGCTTTTCATTACCTTCATATTGTATGCCTGTTTTAAGGCTTGTATTCATGCGAGTGATCTTTAATGTATTATCAAACAATCTTGTAGGATTCTGACAAGGAACAGGATTCCATCAATACCACCATTTGCATTTGATGGATTTTCATCCCTGAAGGCCTTGTGAGTAGCTTTTTTTTTGAATGCATACATCTAAGTATATATATACCTGTTTTGTATACATTGATTAATATTATATTATATTTAAGCCCTATCTTTTCCTTTGCTGTCAGTAGCAGTCTGTTACAATCCAACATTCTTAAAGTGACTTTCTCTACAGACTTGAATGCTTAAAGGTATCTGGAGTCTATGTCACAGTATAATTTAGAGGAATGTTCTCCTTGCTTTTTGGTGTAAGTTTTGTTTTGAAACTCAATTAAAATTATTCTGTTAATAGGAACATTTGGAACCAGCATCATCTGAAGACGGTCTCCCACACCGCTTTCAGGAACATGGCATCATTGACAAAACTGTAAGTTTATGGGTCGTGTTTTAAAGCAATAGCTAGTCTTTTTACATTATAAGTTATTTTGTTTTGCTTTGGAATCTGTGCTAGGCTTATAGGACTAGCGATTGCTTAGAGCAATATTCTACCCATTGTTTTAAGACATAGTTAAGTTAGGCATTCAACAACTGCCTCATTGATTGTAGGCATTCAACAACGTTTGTAGATTGGACATTATTTCATGCTGTAAATGTGCATTCTTGCTCAGATTTGACATGAAATTTCCATTACATTACAGAAAAGTTCATTGCAACAATGGAGCAACAAAGTTAACACAGTTTCCTGATCTAAGGGGAACTCAAAAGTTGAAAGAATTGTAAGTGAATCTTTTAGCTATCTGTCTTGCCTTCATAAATTGAGAGAAGAGCATTTTTATTGGTGATTCAATAGAAAAACATTTCAAGATATTTGCAAGCCAATGATAAGAAAATTAAACATATGACTGGCCATAATTCATCATGTCAAATTCATATTTCCAGGGATCTTGCTTTCTGCAATCTTCAAGACATGCCTGCTGACTTCTGTGAAAATCGCACTCAGTTGATAACTTTGTGAGTATATATACTATATGTAGGAAATTGCCATTATCATTTTGTGAAGTTTATTTTAATACAAACAGTCTTCCAGTATAAATTGTTCACTAGCCCTGAATGGAATTTAACTGTTTTAAATTGTTATTAAAATCTTATCCCTTTTTGAAAAACATTAAGAATAATTTTTGTACTGTATATACCTTTTGTATTACTTAATAATTCTTCACTCAGTGAACCCAAGTTAAATTCAAATTGGTGTAATAGAGCCATAGACTTTGCTAACATTGGCTTTTATCTTTTCCAGAAATCTTCTGTGGAACAAGATTCATACATTGCCGAAAATGCAAGGATGCAAGGATTTGAAATTCTTGTAAGAATCAAACATGTTATTGTGATTTGCAACATATTTTAATTGTGTGTTTTATAAGTAACTTTGAATGAATAGTCTTGACTATGCAATGGAATGGTTAAAGTCTAAAGTTGCATGGAATTTTGTTATTACAAACATACAAAGAGTTGTGTTACATACAATCTATTACAAACATATATACAATCTATTTTTCTCTTTTTTTGTATGTAAAGTTGCACTTTCGTTGCACAAACATGTAAAAAAATTCTCTTCCAATAGGGATTTGAAGCATAACAGAATCGAGTCAATTGATGGTGTCTTGACAAATGTGGAGACAATTATTGATTTGTAAGTTTATTTTTTTGTATATGCTTCAACCTTATGATGACTTGTAAACGTTTGTGTGAATGTCCTACTATTGCAATATATTGGTCAGCATATGTAAACTTGTTCACAATTTTGTACAGCAAATTTTGATGGATGCATACATAGAAAAAAAACAAAACGTTGGGGTGCTTTTTCAATACTGAACTTTCTCAAGTTAGCTCTAGAATTTGAGTATAATTTGTACATAATCATGGGCAAATGTTGTATGAGACATGCTAGGAATGTGAAGTTTGATCAAAAAGAAAGGATGCTGCTAGGACAAAAATTATCTTCAAAGCAATGAGAGAAGTTTTCCTAGTGTTTGCCCCCCTGAATTGTTGATTTGTTTCTTGCAAATTATAGATTTAAAAAGGCTGAAAGACATTAGAATAGTTAATAGACGACAAAATAACCTCAACCTTATTATAACTGTATTCTGATTCCAGGGACTTGAGCTCAAATCATATAAAGAAAATTGGCAGAGACGACTTCTTGGGCCTAAGAGACATTAGTAAGCTGTAAGTATCAGAGGTTAAACGAGATGTTTTTATTTCATTCTATTCCTGTTAGAACTCTCCATTAGCTTAAACGTGTGCAGGCATCGACAGAAACGAGCCTTGCTTAGGGATGTCGACTGGGCATGCAAGA
Organism: Nemopilema nomurai; assembly: GCA_003864495.1. Lineage (NCBI taxonomy): Eukaryota > Metazoa > Cnidaria > Scyphozoa > Rhizostomeae > Rhizostomatidae > Nemopilema > Nemopilema nomurai. The sequence goes on from ML133380.1 coordinate 1,071,954, forward strand.
TCCTCAAGATTTGCTGTATATCTCTGAAACATCCTTAGCATTTCTAAATGAAAACAAGAATGGCTTGAAAGTGGTAGTCACTGACTAGCTCCACTTGTACTGTTCACGCCTCTTTTAGTTTGGAATCGGAGTATTTAGAGGATATTCCTTTAAGAAGAGGGTAAGGAGTGTATTTCAAGAGGGGCTATTCTACTAGAAAGAGGAATAATTTTCTTCTGTATTGTCGCTTTAGCTACCCGCAAATAACTGCTCTTGAAATGCAATTAGCCTTTGATGTAACAGGAAAGGTTCAGCCGCAAAGATTAGATTTAGGGTCTACGCAAGTCTTTCGAGAGACTGGTAGACGAAGGAATGAAGCATACGCCATTGTAGACAGAATTTATCGAACATTCACTCATCAAGTGTCTAATCAATGGAACGAAACTGTGTCAGGATCACAGGCTGATGAGCAAGTTTCTCAGGCATCCTAAGTTCTCACGTTGACACCCAGCGGCGATCCGGGGATTATCATCGGCATGGTGCACATGTGTTGTGATGGATTTCCCGCCGTTTTCTCCCAGCTGTGTCTAATGATTCTTCTATTGCAGTGACCTCTCGCACAACCTCATCGAGAGCATCCATCCTGGTGCGTTTGAAGGTTTTCGCAAGCTGTCAAAACTGTAAGTTATCCTAGATATTCCCTGTCTGATACTTTAATAGAATAAAGCCGATATTACCCAACTGTTACAATGCAGCGTTCAAAAACATCATGAGAAGGTGCTGTAAAGATCCAACACAATCTAAGAATTTCATCACAATTTTTGAAGGATATGTTTTGCAACAATTTAAGTTCTATTTCTACTTGCCCTTGTTTTGCGGGTGGGAATTCCCGATGATACAATTAGACCTACTTTACGTATTACATTTCGTTTCGTTTTATTCCCTTAGACTTTATGAATCAAGAACGATATTAAATCGCAACATAATTTAAGTGAATGTTGATTTTATGCATATATACTTATTACAAACCTATTGTTCACACATGGTGCCGTGACCCTAGTCAAATTGCTGCTGTTTTCCAGTATGTTAAATGCTCTTCAAAGTGCATTTATAGCATATTGAATAATACTCTTTGTAGGTCAGTAGAAAGCAATCGGCTGAAGAGTCTTCCAACCAACGGTCTGGAGTCACTAACCGACATCAGCACGAAGGACAATCCAGACATGTATGATTTCCCTGCACACAGTAAGTTGCCCAAAATTAAGGAACTAGTTGTGCACTATCCGTATCATTGTTGCTACTACAGAGACAAGGAGCTTATTGCGGAAGACTCCATTCTCGTCAAGGGACTGTCTCACTGGAAGTTCAATTGGCTGTGGGAAAGTAATGACACTGTTTCAACTGATGAATGGCCTACAGATATTCCAATTCACGTTGAAGAGGGGGAGACGGAACCATTGGTGGACTTGAATAATACCGACCTCTATGGACATGATCTATTTACCCCCCTTTTCCTGGAAGGGAAGATCCCCAAGTCTCAAAGCAAAGTGAAATGCCAGCCGAGACCGAATGTATTTTACCCCTGTGATAATTTGATGTCGAAACAATGGCTTCGAATTTGTGTTTGGATCGTGTTCCTATTGGCAATTTTCGGCAACAGCGTGGTACTTTTTGTTATTTTCGCCAATTGCTCCAAGTTTGATGTCCAACGCTTCCTCACTCTCAATCTTGCTATCGCCGATCTATTGCTGGGTGTTTATCTGGGGTTTTTGGCGGTCGTTGATATCACGACATACGGGAACTTTCGCGCCAAAGCCCTTCATTGGCAGTTCAGTCCCCAGTGCAAAGTGGCCGGGTTTATTGCAGTGCTGTCCAGTGAGCTGTCCGTATACACCCTCCTGGTCATTACGATTGAGCGCTTTATCACCATCAAGTACTCCATGTACATCAACAAGCAGATGAGCATTACTAAGGCCATCATCATCATGATATTTGGCTGGGTCTTCTGCATACTGCTGGCAGTGATGCCAATTCTTCGCTTCGACACTAACGATGGCGTCTTTCACTTCAGCTCCTACACAAAATACAGCATTTGCCTTCCGTTCGACATCCCTGATGAGTCAGCTATCGCCCACACGCCCTCTATCGCGTACCTATCGTTTGTCGTTGTCTTCAACATCTTTGCCTTCACTCTCATCGTGTTTTGCTACGTGAAGATCTTCCTCTCCGTGCGCGGTTCTGGCGCGTTTAACTCCGGCGACTCGCGGGTCGCCAAACGCGTGGCGCTGCTCGTTTTTACGGACTTCGCGTGCTGGTTCCCGATCTGCATCATGGCACTGACCGCCATTCATGGCCACCCTCTCTTCAACGACCTCTGGCTCACCAAAGTCTTCACCGTGTTCATCTTCCCCCTGAACGCCTGTGCCAACCCGTTCCTCTACGCCATCTTCACCAAACAGTTCCACAAAGATTGTTCCGCCGTTTATCGCCAGGTGAAGCAGTCGGACATTCGGCTGTTCGGTCGGTTGAACAAAAAACTGCAGCCGAGCAACTGGAAGCTTTCGCCGAGCTACCAGGCTTTCCGGCGCGGTTCCTCGTGCTCGTTTCACATCGGACGGCGCTGCTCGACGCGGGGCGACGAATTGCGAATGAGCTCCCGGTCAACGTACCGAACACCGATGAATACGGACGACGAACGAGAGCGGGACAGAGATGATCGCAATGACAACCGGAGGGAGGAAATTCACGAAAGAGAGACCTGCCTGTAGTCCGGTTTTTCAGATCACGTTCTGCCCGGTCGGTTTCCCGCCAGTTCCGGACGTTGCGCATTGAGCTAATCTCAAAGAACAGACTTCAGTGCCGTTGATCCAATGCTTTCGACATCTCCAGGCTAGAACCGAGATTACTCCCAATCACCGGACTTATCCCCGCATCGCCCCCCAAGCACAACATTTCGGAAAGACAGGGGATATCTTGAGTGGCAAACTTGATTGTTTGTTGGGGGAAGAATGTTAATTTGATTTCGAAGTTGTTTGGCGACAATAATTAATCCAAGATGGATGTAACATTCGAATCATTCAAGTAACATTATTAAAAGCATTTTGTTCCATATTCATTGGCACAACCTGACAAATGTTCCAGCTCTTCGTTGAAGAAGCCCGGCTTTTAGCGAAAGCAAGATAACATTGATTTGGCTCCCTATTAACTTACCGGATTGTTAGAAGAAAAGGTCACCGGATTAGAGACCTCAGCCGAACTAGAAAGGAACTGTCGAATTTTCAGAACTGTCGAATTCGTGTATGATTACCAAGAATACAAACTTCAAAACCCGAAATATGAGTTTTGTCATTTTTTAATCAAATTATTGAAATTGATATCTTTAGTAATATGAGAAAGAGAATTATTGCTAATACTCGTGTATAAAAATTCTATTTTACCAGTATATACATCGTAAGAATATATTGTCCTCGTGTAAATGATAAATATCTGGTAACACCATATAGCCATATTGTATATAGTTAGTTAAAGTTAAATATCATATTTTCTGAAAAGAAGTTGCAACTTTTAATGGAAGATTAAGTGATATTATTCTTGACCTTCCATTGGTCTTACCCTAATCAGGTTCTTGTATCAGGCACCTGGGCCGAAAGTAAATTTCCCCTTCCCAATGTTCCCACCACTAATGTTCCTCTGCCAAGCCATATCTACTTTGCCCGAAGCTCCAAGCTTATTTCCCAGGCATTTTAAACTCTCTTCGTGCATAATGTATGTATTGTAGATACGCTTTGTTGTTTGCTTTGTTTGATATCGAAAAGAATCGAGAACAGTCCAGCCTAGTGAAAGGGTTTTCTTTGGGAACCTTAGCAGGCTTTTTTCGACTGTGCGATCTCTCTGAATTTTTCTAGTTTGTGTACTTTGCAGATAATCTATCGTGAATGTACTGGTTTATTGTGTAGCACTAAAGAATTTTGATAATCTACATAATATTTGTTTTTCTATCTTTTTTCCTTTCTCTAGAGAAATGCGTGTCTAAGCTAGAGCCATTTTGTTTTCTGTGAATTATCGGAGGATTGGGGTCCAGCTAAAGACATTTCCCCCTGGAATAAATATTTGCGTGCCTGCCCTATTTTGACAAAAAGAAAGATTTATGCCACAATGAGCCTTGAAGAGCCAAATCGGCGACTCCCCTTGATCATTGCAATGTAGAAATGTTTATTCGTAGTCTTTTCCTGGTTGTCCAAGTCGAGGGGCAATTCACTCTTGCAAATAGCGTACGAGATTTCAACGAAAACAATAGGATTTCCAGGGATTTTTTTATAAAACAATAGGATTTTCACAAAAGATGTACGAGATTTTTTGGAATGATTTGCCCCTCGGTGCAAGTGATTGAAAGCTGAACCACCTCATAAGCCCTTTTTATACAAACCAACCTGGGTTTGCCTGATGCGTTTACACTTGAAACTGTCGAACCGGGGGCGAACCAGGGTCAGATTGATAGCAACGCATGCGTAGCACGAAAAATGAAAGTGAGGGTGAACAAGATTCTACAAAAACCTAACCTGGAGCGAACCCTTATAATTGTTTCAAATTTTTTGCAAGTAATTTCTTTTTTGCTGTTAGTTTTGTGTATTGAATGTATTGAGTTACTCCAATTTGTTAGGCAACCGTGAGGCAATTCCTCCTTTGAAATTATCACCCTCATTAATGCCTGCATCAACATGTGTACAGGAATCGAAAATATGGCATCGAATATGTACAGGAACAGGTATCTGTGTCTGGAGAGCCAGGCATCGCTGTGGAGGAGCCCTAATGATCACCTGGTTCCTTTGTTCCCTATGGCAATTGCCTGCTGCAATGTTGCGTCGGTAGTTCTTGACAAGGTTTGTTTGTGATTTCAAAGAAAGGGGGTTTTCACAATTGATCGCCCTCGATTACGCGCAGTTACGGGTATCGCATGGTGCCTATTACTTATGAAAACTCCTACATCGACAATACTAAACTAACTTGTCAAGGGAATTGCTTAAAAAACTTTTTCACTCGGTGGATAATGGTCGGCAATGTTTTTGAACGGATCTAAAAAGTAAGTGTTAACTTTTTAAAATTGTGAAAATTTTTCGTAAAATAATAAAGTGAATTTTCAAAATTGCTACTTCGCCTCGGTAATAGGACGGGATTGGTGCGGATTCGCTACATCGCCAGAGATGGCAAGCCTTTCTAGGTAGTTTTTTAAAACTTGTGTACAGTGATATTTGTTGATCCCTGGTCTGTCTTGTTATATGCATTTATCGGGCTCAAAAGAAACCTTTGTGTTTTCGTTTGTACTTCTGATTCTATGAGGGTCTCTTCCTCCATTTCCCCTGATCCTTTAGCGTTATGCATCTTCAACATACCCAATAATATGCGTATTTGCAGCCGTTCAGGGTTAAGGTAACACTAATCTCTACCTAGAATAACGAGGAGCGATCGGAATAGCCCCTAGGGGACAGTACAAACAGGGCGCTCACCCCAGTCCCCTGTGTTGAGTCGAGCAAAGAGAGAGTGCTCTACCTTAAACGTTTCACGTTGTATTGACTATGATGATATTACAAAATTTCTTTGCAATATTATCTCTACCTCCGGTGTCCAGTATTATGAGAATGTCTATAAACATTTCGATGGCCTGACTGCAAAAAATTGTATTAGAAATTGCAATTGTTTGAAGCGTATAAAACTTCATCAGCTTAGGCAGGGTTTCGCAAGAGCATTAAAGTTTCATTTGCTCCACCAAGGGTTCTTTTCGTGTCCCCCTGGTCTCAACTCCCTCCGTTGGTCTCAACAAGCGATAAGATAGGAATTCACTGGAGAGGTATGCCCGCTTATTGCAAGGCCCCGTTTCCAAATTGCATCACCAAAGCAAACCCAGCTCTGATTTGTCAGATTCAAAAGCATATTTGTACTTTTCGTTGTGTGCTCCTCAGAAAGCAGAGAAAATGTTGATGTAGAAAATTATAAAAGCTAGCCCTTTCTTTCATAATTGACACATGGACGAGGTTTATTCCTAGAGTATTTCTTTAGAAGTAGAATATTTCAGTACAAATGTTCAGAATAACACAGGCTTTACAATATAAATAGCAGATGAAAAAATGACTTTCACAAAAATTCTTGCCTCGTTCGATCAAGCCCATTTTTCGTGTGAGAAAATTTCCAGCTTCTTTTTTAGATGTTGGTCAAAGTAAAGAAGATTGCAGTTCTCCTCTTTCTGCTTCAAGTAACATGTTTTGGTATGTAAATATATCGAAAATATTTATTCGAATTTTCAGTCAGAATAACCTCACGTGTGTAGGAGTGGCTCTATGCATTAACCTCAACCTTCGCAGTGATAAATTTGATATTCAAGTGCTCGTCTTGTATATTTGTTGAGCTTCTTTGATTCTTTTTAAGTCGAAGCTGGTGTCAAATCGTAGAACAATTATCTTTTAAAGCCTCCGCATTACAATTGTCAACCTTTCGTGCACCAGAGCCGAGAATGTAATAACATGTACTACTTTTGCCCCTTCTGAAATTCATGTTTGTTGTTGTCAAAATATTCTCGTGATAAAGAGAAAAATCATCTTTCTTTTCAAAGCTCGCCCGTTGAAGCAATCATTTCGACAAAAAGCGTCCAAGTTTGTGAGCAAAGAAAACCATGGCTTTAAAAATCACAACCGACCTAAGAAACAGCCAGTGAAAAACGCGCGCGGAAAGGGAAAGAGTTCATTTGACTTTGAGTATGACATAATGTCAGAAAACGGACTAAGGGAGAAGTCATCGAATGAGTATATGAACTTTTACAACCCAGAAACGGGAATGGACAAGATGCACACCAGACCGATTGATGATGATCGCTCGATGCGAGTGAAGACCAATCACTTGAATTTTGATTACTCCTTCCGTGATACCGATCACCCTGTGCACGGGGAACACAACAAGAGGGTCGACTCCTACGCAGGCGAGATGATTGACGACGAGAATTCCTTGTCAAAGTTCATCGCACCCCCGGTTTTCGAGAATCACAAAAGCAAGGCACACGAGACCGCTGCGACCAAGATGCTTTATGGAACTCCGGAGGCGCAGAGTGCTGAAAGCGCGAATACGAAGACTTTGATGGAGAGCCTAAACTCGCTGATGTCTCCTTTGGGATTTGGATCTGATGAAGGCCACAAGAATGATGAATCCGATGACGATCAAAAGGACAGGAATGTCGAATACGACGGACACTATAAGGTGATGAGCAACAGCAACCACAACAACAACAACGAAGAGGATGGCGATACACGTGATTTCAGAAATGAAGACAATGGTAGATACTTTACCAACGATAAGAATTATGAAACCGAGGCAAAAGGGAACGACAGAAATTTCTTTGGCAAGCACGATTATGGTGAGAGTGCTCCGAAGTTCAACGAGAATGAGGATGAATCAAAGGAAAGAGATGCCCCATCCTTTGACAAAGGTCGCAAAGACGATAATGACAACGATGATGGCTATAATGATCGAAACGAGGGTGAACCGTTTGAGAACGAGGCTAGAAATTATGATAATGCAGAGACAAGGTCGCAGGAAAATCGCGTAGACAGTGACCGGGGTTATTCTAGGCACCCGGATGGTGATTCTAGGCACCCGGATGGTGATTCTAGGCACCCGGATGGTTATTCTAGGCACCCGGATGATGATTCTAGCGAACCGGAGAATGATCACTTCTCAAGGCAAAGAGAGGAAGACCGAAATGAAGGGGAAGATCGCAAGGAGCAGTGGGGAGGAAAAACAATCGAAGTTGTCCAAGACGATTCTGGTAAATTGCATCCGATGTCAAATGACATTTCAAAGGAGGAATTGAATAAGGAATTTCAGAAGTTCTTTCATGGCCGGCATAGAGATTGAACATTCTAAACCTCTTCATGAAATTACTGGACTGAACTCACGTAGCCTCTCAATGGAGTTGCTTGCCTCCCTAAACAGTAACATGTCCGCGGTTGTTGTTGCTTTGACCGTAGGCTGAGAGACAAATCAACATCGATAAAGATGATGATTTAATGTGCAGATCGCGAAATGGCAACAATGTTATCATTAGACGTTTATTGCTGGTAACTTCGTGTTTATTATTACGGTTGTAAATTAGTGGGTGCTTGTAAGAGTTGTCTTGGCAATAGTATCAGGAGAGATTTTGCCAGCTTCGCGATGAAATCATGAAGTGGACAAAAGTGAGAATATGCTGGTTTCAATTTAGTTAAAATGTAATGATTTGATTTAAAGAAGCACAAGTGTTTTAAGTGCAATGTTAGGCTCGGTTTGATTTTGTATTGATAGAAACATGTTATGATATAAAACGTACGGAAATTCATGTTTATTTTTCTGTAATATTTCTCTTTCCAGTCGCATCTCTATTCTTGCTGGTTCATCAAGCTACTACTCTAAACTGAACCCTACTGTCTAAAACAAATTCTTCTTAGCCAACTGATTAAGGAACAGACAGGAAAAAAGCTACAAAGTTTTTAAGCATTTTGCCTCTAGATACTTGCCTGAAGTTTCCTAAATCGTTCCGAATACCTAAAATAAACATCCAGATAGCTACAGATTATAACATGCAAGCGCCACACAGAAATTTTGAGGCCATTTTGTTGGATATCTAAAACGCTTTCTCGAGACGAAACAGTTTTATGTATATCCACCCAAAGAAACCCCATACCTACGCAGAAATCATTTACTGCAGGCGTGTCTGAGTTTTCTAAGTCTAAACAATTGCCTTTGGACTTAAAGGGACGACGAAAAGGCTCGTTACAAAGAATCAAGGATTGATCAATTTTGCAATTAACAAGCAAGGGTTTGCCACATGCTAACAAAGACACTAATTGATCTCATAACTTCAAATTTACTACAATGCATGTGACATATCACGTAACGTATTATATTCTTTCCTATTCCCGCGGTCCTCAATATGTTATCACAATCCATGGTGAATCCGCGTGAGAACTTCGTGTAATAAGACACGAACTTGTGCTCCGTAACTCCGCTGGGCACATGGTTAGTTAGTCAAGCTACTAGCGACTCATTCATATCCACGCTTGCGTGTCATGGGTCAATGACTCTGATCAGATAAGTTTGCGCAGAGCTGATTTGCCTTGAAGGAATCCTGCGAAATATTAAATTTCCAATAAAAAGATTTTTGTATTTTTTCTCCAGTTTGTTTACAACAATGTGTTAGCAGACTTTAAAAACATCCAATCGACAATTTAAGCGGCAGGTAAGACTATTTTTGATTTGTAAATTTGTTTTGATTTGTTTTGACTGTTGCAGGTCCTTGTTTGTGCAGACGACGAATGCAAAACTGGCATCTATGCAAACAAGCATACAGATTGCCTTGTATCTTATCAAACAAAGCTTGGTTTTCTTGACATGCCCAGGCAGTTTCCTTCGATAATCCAGGTTTTAATTGGCCTCTAATTGATGTCAGGATATTGCATTGATTTTCTGAAGTTGAGATCGTGGAAGATCAAAAGGCGAAATCTAGACTTAACCATTTCGTATGTGAAATGAATACAAGATACCTAGGATTTTCTCAACAACGACGTGTCACCAGGGCACTTCTTTAATTTAAGTCTTAAAATAGCCTTGTCAATTTTTATACCTTCCCTATCCTAAACGGCCTGTTTGCATGCCCATCTTTGTTAATTCTCTTAATGTCAAACACCCGATTTTAAAGTACCCTAATGTATCTTATTCCGTTACAAATCTCCTTATAACAAACTTGAATTTTCAAAGGCACTCTTGCTGTGTCTTTTTCGTCGTTGCGTTTCCATTTAAATACTTGCATTTCTATACACTTGTATCAGGCCCGTAACCCGCAACAAAATATGGAGCAGAATTTCTTCAAAGTGTATTTTTACAATCACTATCTTAGTTTATGAACCTTTGCTTCAGATTTATTAGTTGATAGCACTATCCGTTGTTCCACTCAAATTTAGCCATGCGAGATTTTTTGGAACTTTTTGTACAATTCAGATTGTAACACCTCCAAGTACAAAACTAAATAAAGCCACGGTGAGTTAGGTTAGAAGATAAAAAAACGGCTTTACCCCAGAATGATGATGAATTGTTTTATCTATATTATTAGTTTTGAAACAGAGTAAAAGATATCTGAGGTCCACTTTGTCTTTGTTAGATGCAAAAAGACCGAAGGAATGTGAGACGGCTTCAAGTATGATGATTAAAGTTAATTTGTGCTTCGTGTTCTTCGCTGTTGGTGAGTAAAGCAAAGTTTTTCATTTTATTTGCCATTTTTATGTTACGCGGTGTTAATTTATGCAAATTGTAATTTATTGTAATGTAAACAAAATAAGTTCTGTACTGTTATAAACACAGAGGATGGCATGATCCTTTTTTAGCTGTTATTAAAAACGCTTATGGACTAGATTCTATTTTTAAGTAATTAATTTTTCATATCTTTGTATGAATATTTTCCAACTGCTTTGGTTGAAGTAATGAGTTTGTATTATGAATTAACTCTGTAGCTTCAATCTTGGTTGATTTCTTGAATTATCTTACAGCCTTGAGCGCTTTTGCAACGAAGATACCGTCTCAAGTGGCGACACAGAATGCAACCGGTCATGTGACCAGTTCAATCGACAAAAAGTCGAATCCACCTTTGCAAGTCACGGCGAACGCCACCTTAACTGCTGCCCCGCAGCAAGCAAAACGAACAATAACCAAAGCCGGTCATCAGCTACACAGCCTTCCAAAGAATGCATCCGCAGCGCCTTCGCAGCGGCAGTTGAAGATTGAGAATTTTGTGGATAGCCATAAAGGCGCGATAGTATCATTGCTTCGGAAACTATTACTACCAAAGCTCAAGGCGAGAGCATTACAGCACTACCATGGTGCTTTGCCTAAGAAACAGCAGGGGGCACATTACACCGAAGCGTCTAATGGCAACCTCGATAAAGAGGCTATGAATTATGAGTTAGGCTATTTTCTCGGACTTCAAAAGGCGTTTAAAAACAGGCAGATGTTAGTGGGGGATTCCGGGGAAGAAAATCTGGTCCCTCTCAAGTTAACGCATCGCCCCGGGTCTAAAGCGGCTGTAAGCGATAGTGGTCCCCTGACGGGCTATACCTCTGTGTCTTTGCCATTCCACAAAATGACGACACCCCCGGTTCAAGAGAATATGCAATCATTATTTTCGCGTTACGGAATCCAGGATCCAAGTTTCTTGAAGAAAGTTACGAAGGCGGACGAGACAGACATTCTGAAGTTTGCTGGTAAGCATAATATGGATGTTTTTGCAGAGCGGGGGAATCTGAAGGGTATAGAGGATTACGTATCGAAGAGAGCACACATCAGTAGGCCAGCAGAAACAAACGAAGGGGGAGGTCAGAGAATAAAGAAGGATGATATTTTAGGACCATCCATTTTTGCAAACATGCCAGACAAACAGAGGGAAGATGACGAGAAGCCATCCGCCGAGGTTTCATCCGGACCAAACCCCCTGGAAGGGCTGCCGACTCCCCTTCACAGGATTGTATCGCAAGCCCATCACATCTCTTCAGGTGAGCTGCATGATCTTTTGCAGGGAACCGGGGGGCACGTGAACTGGGATGAAATATCTGGTTTGATCGGAGAGGACGAGGACAAGATTAAGGAGAAGACTGAAGAAATGGATAAGACTCCGCAAGTTGGTTCTGTTTTTGGCGAAGATACGAATGTACTGACGGAGAAAGAGTTTGAAGGTAGGCCTAACGGGCAGGATGTCGAAGCAGCGGACATGCAAAATGCCGGACAAGGAGAAGAGGGTCATGAGGTCGAGAAAAGGACATTCAACAACTTGCTGAGGCTTGCTTCTCGCAATGACTACGAAGACAATAAGAATGAGTTAAAAGAAGTCTTGAAGAGAATTATTAGTAGGCTATCGGAGATTCCTGGAAGTCGTGAAGAAAGATTCACACCTCAATACGAGGTGCCTTCATACAGACGAGGCACGGTTATCCGCAGACCGTCTTCCTATTACTATAGGCCTGTTTACACTGGTTACCCTAGCTACCCGTTCGAAAAGCTGTGGAGGAGAAATACAATTCCACGGCCTACGTACTCGTCAAAGCGGGCCAGCATTCCACAGCAATACACCGTCTCAGCGGTGCCTTTCCAGGCGCAGCGACCGAGTGATGATGATTATGACTACAAGTCGGAGACTCCAAAACCAGTTACCATTGAGACGTCGGGCGGAGTGGAGGCGTATGCCTTGCCGAAGCAGACAGCTAGTCCAGGTGCCAAGATTGAGAGCTACATGGCTGTGCCGAAAGACGAATCGTACGCCGATGCGATTGCCATGCTGAACAGAGGCAGCTCCATAGACGACAGCCTTGGTGATCACCTACAAGGTGGCTTTTTGCAAAGTTTTATTCTGCCCAACTCTCCACAACTGTACAAGAGAAGTCCCTCAAGTCGTTTCAGGTCACTTCTCAAATATCGCATGCGACTCCGAAGATCCGACTCTGATCCCAAGAAAATGTCAACACGACGACAGAAAAAGGCGAAAACATCACATAAAAACGCAGCCGATGTTAGCAAGGCTGGTAAGAACAGTAAAGGGAAGTCGAAGGCGAGGCAGTTTACCAAAACAAATGCTCAAAATAGCAAATCAGCAGCTGCTGAGGTAACCAGCAAAGGGTCGAAGAAGCATGAAATCCTTAGACAGGGTGGCATGAATTACCTCTCTGGACTAGGTAGCTACGTTTCACCCGCTGTTTTTGAGAGTCAGTCGCAGAATTTCTTTGCCCAGGGCGGCCATGACACCTCCAATCTGTTTCACCACCTTGACGGCAACACAGTGATGATTTCAGGTCCGCAATCGGGCATAGGAACGGCTGCAAGGAAGAATTTCCATAGTGAACACCTAGACAGCGCTTCGTATCACCACAAACAGCTGCCTCGAAGTCGCAAGATGCTGGAGGAAATAATATCCAATCCGAGGATGTCAGCACTGCGGACAGACTCGTTTTCAGGAGGCGCAGCGAGATCGAGGCTGATTGGTGGCAGGCGAATCTCCCCAGCTGTGGACATTTACCAGGACCACTCAGTTTCGTCCAGCGGCGACACACCGATGATGGAAGTCCAGAGTTTGAGACCCAATGGTGATGTGGAAGGCAAAAGTAGAATGAATGTGGTGGGTATTGACCATTTACTTTTTGCATGGCTATTCTCCCATTAAATCGCTAATAAGTTGTCTTCTTTCTTCTGCAGTAAGATTTTTATTGATAAATAAACATCTTAGGAATGTTTGAAATATTTTCAGCTAGTTAACAGTAGAACGTATACAGTACGTGATTCGTGTAGCCATGCTAGTTTTGGCTCTGCAACTAGAGTTCAAGATGCAATTTTCTGAAAAAAGTTTGCAGATGCAGTTTACCTAAAGTTATGCATAAATTTATCAAAAATAGAGAATGAAAATATGATAGTGAAGACAAAGTAGTTGTGTTGCATGCAAGTTAATTCTTCTTTTCTAAATTATTACTTAATTTCTTCTGATGGAATTTGGAATGCGATGGTGGGGTACTGTTAAAAACTTGCAGGTAATTTTGTGAATTTGTGTTTAACAGAATTATCAACACGAAAGTTGTTTTGAGATTTTGTACAGACGCTATCTCCGGGAGATTGGGCACGAACTGTTTGAAACGTGACTAAATCGTCTGATATGAAGTTTAGATATGAAGATGCAAAGAGAAGCTCTGCTGGTTTTGTGATAAATACAAGCCAATTATATAGAGATTGTTTTTGTTATAGATGCAAAATTATGACAATGATGCGCAGAGTGGTGTTGAAACTATGGGCCAAGGCGCAGTAGAAATGAGCAGCAACTATGAGGTAGTAAAATCCCCCTCGGGAGGAGCTGAGATGGAGACGGGTGGCATGCAGTCAGTCAACGAAGACTTGGTTGCGCAGCAAAACAACCGCATTATGGAGGAGCCTAAGGGGGATGACAACACTGGAGCGAACGCTGTCAGCCTCGAGGACGTATCAGGGGACACGAAGCAGGCTATTTCAAGTACATTAGCAGCACTTGATAAGCAGGGAATCCCCGGAGCGAAAGCAGAACTAGAGGGATGTTGTCAGATAGATCCGAAGGCGCCTTGCTGTGAACAGGGAGCCGATCCCCGTTATTCATTCAGTACGTTTGTGCTTTTGCACTACCAAAATAGCTAACTACTCTTTACTAATGGCAGTATCATAAGCTATTCTATAGCGTTGATTCTCCGTGTGATGGGATTTGATGATAGGATGTATTAGTAGTTGAAACTTTTATCCGTGTCAGGGGATTTAGTGATAGGATGTATAGTAGCTTCGATATTCAAATAACCATAAGTTGGCTTCCTCTCACAACAAGATCATCTATGTAAGGCGGAATAACTATGGCTTGCTAAGAATCTCGTGACAAAGTTTAGATCTTCGAAAGCCGACTTTACTTTCATAACTTTTGCTATTCTGCATTTTACTCCCGCAGTGCATTGCATGTTTTATGCCTTTTCCAGATCAGAATCAGCCATCTTTCATGAGCAATGCCGCAGCTGCGCAGCCTTCTGCGGGATCCCGCGGCTACAACGCACATCCGTTGTCTGATCAAAATCTTGTGCAAACCATGACAAAGGCATCGCAGGGCCTAGATGAGGAGGTACTTGCAGGTGGACCTAACCGTCATGGGTTAGAAGATAGGGGTAAATAGCCAGATCGTTCCCCTCTTTTGTTGCTGACAACCATTGATGGCCAAACTTTCGCATTCTTACTCAAGAGCGGATAATTTATATCTGTACTATATTTGCTTGTATTAATATCATCTTGTTGTTGTCAATCATAACTTACATGATATTCATCTTTACATATCCTCACGCCTTCACGAAATTTGTGAAAAATTCATGCTTATTTTAAGGTTAATTGATTTCTAAATGGAAAGAATTATATTGCTTGACAATAACTGTGATTCAGATTTTTGTCTACAACTCACCTGGGCACTGTTATTATGGCGATTGGCAACCTTGTAGGATTGTTGAGCCAAGTCCAGCAAACCCTTATAACCTGAAATGTCTTGTCAATCAACTCCTCGTAGTGAAACCGTCTTTCTGTTCTGGTATTTATGCCACGATGATGATCTGGCATTTAGGCGAATTTTAAGAGACATCTTCGATAGTTGTTTAAATAATGAAAGTTTACGCTTAGCTTGAACTCATAAGAATTAATGCCAGAAGCTCTTCGAGCCCAAATGACATTACGCTAATGTGAAAGCATGTTCCGTCATAAAGCCTTTACGTAGAAGCTGGATGCTGGCAGATCAGTCTTTACAAAACGATGTTTAAGCGCGCATTAGCAGACTGTGACCCGCAGAAATATCTTGAAGGGCCCGCGTGGACGTTATTAACGCGAGACCGACCCGTAGTTGAGCTCGCAGTAGGCCCTGCTGACACGTGATCTTCTATTTCTGCATCATGCTCTTTTATAAGGCTCTATTCAATTTCAATGATGAAAATCCTGACCCAAAGCAACAGCCACTTTCTCCCAAGTTCTCTTTTGTAAAAGTCCACCCCCTTCGCTAATAGCAATCGCCGCTACTTTAGTTGCTCCTCCGCATCACTAAGAACTTTTCCTCTTGCAGTGGTTAATCACGTGTACCTACCTGACGAAGACTTTGATGGAATCGACTGGAGGAAGCTTCATCAGCCAATCCATGGACTAGTCGGATACGAGGCCCACAGTAAAGAGGACATCCAGCTTCTCTCAGACCCTTTCTTTTCACCCGGTGTCGGTGAACCAATAGGTAAGGACTGACAAAGATTTGTTCAAGCTGTACTAACCCTTGAATATAGGCCCGGATTTCGATTATTCTTGGCGAGAAGATCCGCTCAGATGGTCGCAATGAAACGCCAGTTGCCTTTTTTGAGAAAGATTGTGATTGGGAAAGTACAGCGTTTCGCCTTTTTCCTTGCACGGCATTTAAAATCAGTTAAGTTGATGTTTAGCTGAATCAGATGATCTCACAAAACGCCAGTTGCCTTTTTGAGAAAGATTTTTATTGGGAAAGTACCACCTTAAAGGGGCATCTAATGTCTTTGCCTCCTTAAGGTGGATTATTTAAAACGTTTCTCTATTTACCTCGCAAGGCATTTACAATCTGCTAAATTGACATTTTTGTATAGCTGAAAGCTTCGGGAGGCGAAACGCAAGCAATCTGCGAAGAATTGTTCATCCAAGCAGGTTGTTGAGCGTAATCCTCCTTAATTTTGTTTAATGAGCTTCTTTTCAGACCCAGCAAACAGCTGTAACTGATCACGTGCTCTGCTCTTTTTTCCCAAGGTGATCACGCGAAGCCTTCGGTTGTACCCCAGTCCCTTCTTGGTCACCCCGTCAACCATTTAGGCCAGCCTTCCTCGAGCGCCGCTTCGCCGCAAAAAGTTATCACAACGCCAACGGTCACTGATGCCAAAAATGCACCGTCAGCTGTTTTAACCGCAGATGCAGTAAATACCGCAAAAGCTCTTACTGCAGCGGGCGCGGTTCAGGTGATATCAACCGCGGGTGCTGGAGCGGGAACGGCTGGAGCAGTAGCAGCTGGGGCGGGGGCCGCTGGAGCTGTAACGGCTGGAGCGGTGAAGCGGCAACGGCTGGAACGGCAACTGCTGGGAACAAAGAAGCTCAAACTGCACAAATACCAAGTAAGTCAGTTTGTGTGTTAATGTAGTTTCTTCATTGATATTGTCGGACGCACCAAGTTGTCAGGCCATCCAAATTGTCGGACCAGATAAATTTTCCATGCCAGCCAAATTGTCTTCATTGAAATTAAATTTGCTTTTAACGTTGAGTTTGAAGATCAGCTCAGTGTTTTGCCATTCCTATGCTGCAATCTGGTTTTATCAACCGATCCAAACGCTAGGTTCGACTAACAGCGCTGCTGCAATCGCAGCTACAATGGCAGCGGCCGCAACCGCAGCAGGAAACAATGGTGGAAATAACGCAGCTATATCACACGATCACAGCTCCATGCTTACCTGCAAAATGTGCACGATTTACACAAAGAAATTGTCACGGGCGCCGAAAATGCTGCCGCAAATGTAGGAACGGTTTTGGCAAATGACGTTAAAAACGCAACGCACGCTCATTTTATTGCCGATGTCAAAGACGCGGCCTTGGCGAAGATAAAAGATAACAACGCTCATGCTGCGGAGCTTCATCAACTTGCCAATGCAGTAACAAGTGGTAATAGCAAGGTAGCTGCGAAGGCGAACAATCTTGTCAACAATGCCGTCGTGATGGCAACGCAAAATTTGGAAGTACCAGGTGAGTAATTTTTTTTGCAAAGCAATGCAGATTATGGTGTTAACTAGAGAGAAAAGCACAAAGATATAGCTTATCCAAGGAAAGGCTGACAAAAAGAAAGACAGGCTAAAATCATGCCAGGGCCCCGAGGGGGCTGTTAGAGAGGACCCATGAGGGCTGTCCCTTGTACAAAGGACCCTTGTTTCACAGAGGTGCATGCAAAAGTAAGGAAAACATCTTATTGAGAGGCCTGATTTTTAAAGGTCTTTGTCTTATAGACAGATTCCCAAGTTAAAGAGGTCAATATCATGTAATAGCACGTGATGTAAAGGTCAGGATGTCAAGTTTCTTCTAGCAATAATTTGTTTCTCCTTCACAGTGACCAAGAAGGCAGCAAACGTTACTAGTGGCCTCACAGGGCACGTTTACAATTCAGAAGAACTGATTCACTCCCTCCAACAGCCTCGGGTGAATGCCATTGACGCGCTTGAAGCAGAGGCTAACAAGCTAGAGGACCTTCACCACGTAAGCTTGGTTTTTTGTGTATTTGAACTGCGTCTTTTACGTTTGTTTATCGCTGCAGTGCTGATTGCCAGACGTTTCTTCATAAGGCGCGGGTGCCTTTGGTTAATAATCTCCTAAGCATCTTCACAAATAGAACCATCGTTAGATTTTGCAGTCTGCTACAGAAATTTTATTCCTCTGACCGCATCTTTTCACCTAATTTTAGATCTAGTTTTATCCATCACATTAATTATAAAACTCCTTTTGAGGTGATTGTATATAAGACTGGTAATCCTTTGTGGCTGCATTTTTAACTAACTACTTAGTTAATATTTACCAGTGGTTTTTCTGTTGAGTTACCTAAAGCCAAGATCATCTTTTCGAAGTACCTGAAGTCTAAAATTTGCTACCTGAAGATATGAAATGAAAGTGGCTGGTAAAAGCCTTACCTTATTTGACCTTACCCTGGGTACCAGACTCACTATGTATACGAATATAAATCTCTATTATTTTACATATAGTGAGTCTGGTACCAAGGGTAATTTGACCTTAAACACGGGATCTACTTTAAAGAAAGACTTCCTGACTAACTTTTAAGAGCTGACTGAAGAACACCTTGCAAAGGAGGAAACAAATTTAAAAGCCTATAAAGAGTGACATGGAAGTTCAATCCTTAGAGCTTCTATTTTGCAGGTCGCTATAAGGTTTCCAATGATTTTCAAAGGAGAGATATTTTTATTCACTCTTGCCAGTGTGTTTACTGCCTAGTTCTGTCCTTCACCGCGATTGCTCTTATATTACTTATACTTTCAACAGAACTCTCTTCACATGGGAACATATTTTAACCAAGCCGCCCTTCACTCGATGAATCCCGTCAGCGTCGGCAAAATTCTTTCTCATGGTCACGTGGATGCCAACATGCATGTTCCTGTAGTGTATGGAGACTGGCACGCGCCTGCACAGGATGCTGAGCAAGGTATGTCCCCCGTCTTTTTTACTATTTATGTAGTCTGCTCACGCTAATAGCCAAGATACACAGGGGGGACGCTGATGCATAAAACGATAATCAATCTGCAACAGTATAATCCATCTCTAATAGAAATAAAAGTATCAATGATAAAAATAGAGGTGGCAGGTAGATATATAATTAACAAAAAAGCAATTAGAACTCGTCTAGCGTTAGGGTAAAGAAATTGATAGTTGAATGTACCAAGAGTTGAAGATGAATAGAAAGAAGCTCAGATCGGAACATTGTGGAACTTCGTATTTTAAATCATGAAATCTGGAGTGTTTGCTACCTAGGGTGTTTCAAGTGTCAATTCAAATTAGAACGAAGCCTAAGGAAGGCTGAAAATTAAGTTTCATAATGCATACTAATGTATATAGATATTATATAAATGCAGATAAATGCATGTTTTTTACGAGATATCTAATAAGCACTGTTAAAGAGGACTATTGATAGAGGAAAATTGTTTGTATCGCGTATCTCTCACTGCAACTGTTTCTGTTTCCCATTGGATTCAGGACTTTCTTCACATTTTCAATACGCATCAAAACGTCAAGTTGTTGGCTGGTTGAACGCTAGTGTTATTAAGTTGTGAGTTCAATGCGAATTTGTTATTTTTCAGGCCACGATTCATATGCATCTCACTGGAATCATGTTCAGCGTGAGTGAATACTTTTAATTTTTTAAACCATTGCACGGTTGTGAAAACAGACTTTGGGGACTTCAGTGGGGAAGTATCCATTCCATACATAATTTCCCTGTCGAGACTAGCCTACTTATCTTTAAGCTTTTTTGTACGGCTCGAAAGGCTCGCTGTTAGATGATTTATTTAACATTTCCATAAAATTTCGTTCCTGTTTTTGACAATTTAATCAGACTTGATACTGACCAGTATGTATTGGGTGGTACAATATTTGTTTGTCCAATTTGGGTAGCCTGTTAGGATTGCTCTAAGACGCTATCAAAGTTTGCGATTTCCTTTTACAGTTGACTCTCACCCACAAGTCGTTGATTTGACGCCTATGACCCCCGGCGGAATTCAGTTCACCAACCCAGCGAGTGTTGACATGCAAGGCTTAACGGGGGTGGGCCTTCCCACCAATGCTGGGGAAGCAATAACAAATGCCGCGGCGAATGCAGCTGCTAACGGCGCAGCGGCTGCTAATGCTGCCAACGCCGCAGGAGCAGCCGCTGGTGGTAGTAACAGCATTGCTGCCAATGCGGCTGCCGCTGCCGCAAGTGTTAATGCCGCTGCTGCCGCTGGGTCAGGTGCCGCCGGCGCTGGGACAGGTGCGGCCAGTGGTTCAAATGCGGTCGCTGGGTCAGTGGCGGCTGCTGCAGCAGGTGCAGCTGCAGGGACAGGTGCTTCTCCCGCTGGGTCAGGTGCCGCCGGCGCTGGAGCAAATGGAGGAGCAGCTGCTGCGGCTGCAACAGCGGCGGCAAATGCGGCTGCTAGCTCTGGCGCTAGAGCTGCAGCCATTAATGCCGCTGCCGCTACTGCTGCAAAAGCGGCGGGAAGCGCCGAGTTTAGCGCGGGAAAAACGGAGGCAAGCAACATTGGCAATGTCGGCGGAGTTATGAAGCAAGGTTCTGTCGCTGCCTCTACAGCCAAAGCAGTATCATCTTCAAAGGACGAAATCACAGCCGAAGGAGACCAAGGGGGGTACCCTGACCTCGCAGACAGTGATAGTGACAAGAGAACGACGTCAAATGAAGAGAACTTCGATGATGACGTTTCTAAGAAAATCGAAGGGAAAAACGCGAGAGCCGACAAGAAGGAAGATCTTGGAAGTGGTGAAGGCTCCGGCCTGGATGCATCGACCGCATCAACTGCCGACGTTGAGGAAGGGAGCAAAATCAAGTTCAACACAACGAACAACGACGATTTCAGAATGGCCGAAGAAGCAGATAATAAGCAAGAAGATGGATTAGACGGGAAAGCAACAATGGAATTCAATCAGACCAATGATTCTAGCCCAGCTGAAGAAGAAACGGACAAAACTATCGATAGTGCGCTCGATGCTAATTCTGGGCCACGCGAAGATGCACAAGTGAATGCCGATGATAAAACTACGAACCTAGAAGTTGGGAATTTAAAAGACACCAAGGTCAACGATGCAGCTGGAAGTTCGGCATCGCTTGGAGTAGAAGAAGGCTATAAAAGTTTTGTCACAAACACAGATGCAGAGAGCAGATCAGCAAATGTGAGCGAAGCTATGAATGGTGGAGAAGCAGCTCCAAGCAGTGAAAGCGAGGCTGATGGTGACGAAAATGATGAGAATGTTGGAAATGAGGAAAAATCTAGCAAAGAGACGAACGCGGAATCAAGGAGCGCTGAGAAAAATTCAAAGCATAGAAGTAATGATGCGTTGTCCACAGAAGCTGGGGCGCAAATTGCCAGCGATGAAGTCCTTCGGGGAAACAATGCCCCCGTTAAAGTGAATGGGGTAACAAAAAGAATCAAAGCCGGTAAGAAGATTGCAGGAGGAATGAAGAAGCATGATAAGAAAAAGGAAGCCAAGAAGGCCATGGCGAAGATGAAAGTGAGAAGGCCGGCTGAGAAGTTGACCAACACGTCAGAATTCTTCATTTCAAGTCATGGCAGTGTTAAATCTGACTCGAGGCAGGCGAAGGACCGAAGCAATGAGTTCGTTGTTCCTAGAAATCAGAGCAAGAAGATCGAAGATGTCAAAATTAAAAAGAAGAATGTCTCTGAATTTTTCCTGATAAAAACCAACAACCTCACCAGCAATGAGCCAGTGGGTGAAGAAGAAGTGTTCTCGAGAAACAAAGAAAAAGTGACGTTTTTCACAACACCGCAGAAGAACAGTGGTAATGAACTAGACGACTTCAAACTTTCCGAATCAGCCAAGCAGCATTTATTGCCGGGAGATCTGGAAAAGCTGTCAAAACTTCACCGAATGCTATCTATGGCACAAATCGATTTGCTCAAAAAAGAAAAACCGGAAGAAGTAAATGCAATAACCCGGATGCTGAGACCGGGCTTTGGTCGACAGAAGCATGTAACGGAGAAGCACTTGAAGAAGGGAGATTTGGTGAAAGGAAAATACCGAAGCGTCATTCATGAAGCTTTGGAGCAAATTGAAGGTGTAAGAAAAAGCTTGACAAGGCAGGAGGAGCAGCAATTGACGGGGGCACAGCCTAAAAACGAGCAGTACAGGAAAGCAATACGTGAAGCGTTGATGGAGGTTGATGCAGTGAAGAAGAGTCTAATGCAGACTGCGACATCATCGAAAATCTTGACCAACGCCCTGGCTATCTCGAATCTGGCTAACCTGTTAAGTGAAAGCACAAACATATTCAACAAGGCGTATGGTGTCATGCACGGGGGGATGCCCGGTTCGCAGGTAGCCGGGAGTATGGTGACAGGGGGGTTGCTGAATCCAAGTGCGTCCGGATTGCTCATAAACCCGGCAGGACCCACGGGTAGCGGCCCGAAGCCGAAGCGGCCCACTAATGACATCTATGCGGAAATTGGCACCCCGGCCACTAATGAGGATGAACCCGGACAGAAAAAGTCCCTGCAAGCATTGCCGGTTGGGAATCATTCCAAGACAAAGAATAAGGGGTTTAGGACGATTAAAGAAATGAAGAGAGGCTTTATTGGGAAAGCCTAAAACTTCATTTTGAGACTTGTCTCAAAAGAGCTCGGAAAAGGGGTGAATATTTAATGCAGCCTCGCTTATGGAGGACATGAACAATCCGGTTTTGCTGCCACGTTTTACTAGATGTCATATGTTTAGTAGAGCGTTCCATGAACCTAAGCGACCTGTGATTCGTTGATGCAGTCAAAAAATCCTCGACGTGTATGACATTAGGTTAATCGGAATACCCGAATCGGATTGTACATCTCCGCCCTCATTTATGTTGAAATTTGCTTCCGATTAGGCCGCTTGTTTCTTTGAAACAAGATGACAAAAGGATTGTATTGGCCAACTTATGCATCGATTCAAATGTTCATGGGATAGCTTCATGAAGGCAAGATTGTGCTTAGATAGAAAAGCAAGACATTCTTCGAGGTGAAACATGAAATTCGCGTGGCTACCGCGTGACCCGGGAGACATCAGCGGGTCAAACTTAAAAATATTGGGAAACCAGACAGGGAGATTTTGAGATTGCCTGAGAGAATGCTGGCATTTTTATTTAGATAAGGTCAACTTTTGGTAGCCTGATTAAGGCAATAATTATTAGCTTTTATTACTCAGTGTTTTCTACATTCCCGTGTTCATTATATGAATCATGACTGAAAGCTAGAAGTCAATAGTTGAATTCAGTTCGCTTCTATGATTAATTAATTGTTCCATCCACTGCGAGATGGATATCTTAACTGCATCTCATGTAAGTTGCGAAGATGTTTTGATTTTGTACCTGGTTGGGGATATATATATATTAATATATTTATATATATATATATCAAATCTTTTCTCGATTTCACTAGTAGAGGTATAATGTAAAGTTACGTAATTGTATATTTGCACAAAATAGAGTGAGTTTCGTCCTGTATGGTATATAGGCACCGTGGTGTCCATGATTTATCTTGTATCAAGAAAACAAGCTTTTCTGTCTTATTTTTTGTCTACATCACGTGATTGCAATATTTAAAGCACATATAAAAATGAAAATAAAGAATGTTTATTCACATTTGCAATCAAACCTAAAATATTAACTAACTTTGGTGCTAAAAATTTTTGATGAATTTTTCCTGTAAATCTAGCTATCATTGTCACATTTCAGGGGGAAGGTGTAAAATTCAAAGGAAATTTATATTTGTTACGATTTGTTTTTGCTACCTTGGGGAGGGGGTTGTCTGCGGAGGATTTACCCACAATGCATTGGATAGGTTTGTGCGGGAAAGGCTACCACGAGTGTGGCCTTACAAACCAACTTGTCGGTAATCGAAACAAAAATAATGGAGGACCCTAAAATAAAACAACAGCTCATTTCTCGAGGATTTTGACAGTGGGTATGTTCTTTACGTTAGTCAACTTTGGCATCAATTTCGTTCTTGATACTGATTTCTGTTGCAAGATATTTAGGCCAACAGCTAAGCCTGTGTGGTCTCAATGTAATCCTAATACAACCACAGCACAGTCAACATAACTAATACTTGTCTATAATTTACACTCATTTACACAATAAATGATATATCAAATGTAATTTACAATGTTTTTGTTAAAAAACGTCTGTGACCAGCTTGGTATTTTGTTTGGGCTCCTGGAATTTATGGCTGCAAAGACTAGACATTGCATTGGCGTTGTAAATACAATACACTTGCAATATGGAGTCATGCTAGTGTACTGATAGAAACTGCCAACAATGTAGAACCAATGGCAATAAATGCCCATTCCACACATGTTGTGGTGCACAAAACTCTGTTCCATGTTTCAGTCAGATCCAGTTGTAGTGTACAAAACCCAACTACAGGTAGCTGCAATTAGGCCCTGATCCACAGGCTGGCAGCTTGATCAGCTTTATTTGGTCTTTGGGGGAAGGAGCAATCTCCTCTGGCATCAATTGGCACCAATTACAAAACACGACACTCTCCTAACCTCATTGGGCATCAAGGTTTTGAGCACCAATTATAAAGCACTAAACAGACACTCCACTAAGGCGGTCCCCAGAGCATAGAGTCACAGTTGTTGATGTGGAATCTGTACTTTTAGTGGAATGAGATGATACTTGTCGCTCAGTCCTGTCAATTGAGAGTTCTTGTGTTGGAATTTTATGTGTTTCATAAGTTATATGATAATCTGGAGGTTGACAGACATTTTTTGCACCTTCTGGTTGGGAAATCAGTTGATGTTTTAATTCCTCTTCCTGTGTTATTTTCTTTGTTATATTAGAGAGTCTAAAAGGAAAAATTATAAAGATATTCAGCATGAAAACCATTAAACATTGATTCGCTGAAGTCACTCAGAAAAATATTATACAGAAAATTACAGAATACAGAATCAGCCAAATACAGAAAAATAATTGCTCTTTAGAGCAAGCAAAATAAAACAGAAAAATTTATCAAAAAACAATATGGATATTTTGAAAACTTTCAGAAAGCAAATAGACAAATAAGAAGTAGTTTGTTTGATAATATGAATAGCATTTGTTCTATTCACAGAGTTTTGCAATAAATTAAGTGTTGTTGCTTAATGTGAATATATCCAGTTCTCTTTCTACACAATCTGAGTATGGCTCAACACATGTAATTATGAAGTTAAACATGTCACAGTATGCATGCATCTTTATGTTTTCTAAAGCATTAAAAATCTTATTTTAACAACAACATCGATAATAACATCATACCACGAAAACAACACATTACTACAGAAATTTCTTGACTGTTGCAACTTAGGTGAATAGCAAATCAATTCACATTAGTAATACTATTTTAGCGTAGCACCTTATCAGTTGATATAGCTTTCTCTTGCAAGAATTTCTAGTTTAACCCTAAAGTGCAACACATCATGTCTAGATAACCATTTTTAAGCTCAAATTTTTCATATTACCTTCTTCTCCTCCAGAAAATTGCTATGACAACCACACCAAGAGATATGAATAGAAATATGCCCATCAAGATAAAAAATGGCTCTTTATAAGCATCAACACAAGCAACTGAACCTAGGATTAAAAAAAGATAAAACCAATAAGATTGAAAAAGCTTTAAGACAAAGAAATGCAGCACATTTATAATTTGAAACTCCTTCAAATAAAAGAGGAATGTCAAGTACAAGAGATAAACAGGTGGTAGTGTCTAAACCAGTAGGTTAAGCCAGAAAAAATTTCAAATATAGAGCCAATGTGTGGTACATCTTAACTGACAACTTAGAAGTATTTCTAGTAAGAAGTTTCTAGCATTGTGCATCACAATGATCGCTTAGCCTCACTCCAACGTGAAAAATGGCAAAATGGTGCCTACCCCTTGTGGAGCCTTCCTTGTTTAGATCTTCCGTGTTGCCACTTGCTATGACTTGTTGCCTCTTTGGCTTATCTATAATTGGTTGCTTTTCTGCATTATTTTCAGTGTCCTGCCCCTTTTGTTTAACACTTGTTGTGACAGTGGTTTGTACAACAGCTGTTGAACCGAAAGTTGAAACTTTTTCATCAACATTGTGCTTTTGATTTAACAATTTTGGTTGTGTTTGGGCCTTCAGCTGTGTTGTAGGTACGAGAGTGCTTGTTACAGTTGTAGGTGTTGTTGTTGGTTTTGTTGGCCGCGTTGTCGTTGGTGGTTTTGTTGTTGGTGGCTTTTCGCAACACATGTCCTCACAGCTATTACATGTTCCATCTATTTGTTGAGTAAAAAACATCACTTTAAAACTTCACATTTACTGAACTGAAATGTGTTTACCACTTCTCACTTGTACTACCTTACACCGGATCCTTGCATATCTGAATGAATACTTGTATAAGTCTATAAAAGCATCTCAAATTGAGATCATTGCATATAGAATTGGGGTGAATGCAAAATCAAAACTATAGACCTGTCAACCTATAATTTTCAAAGAAAATAACAGGAGATTTGGCCAAAATCAGGGAGATCCCTGCAATTTGTTCAATTTATAAACAACATACATATCAAGAAAGTAATGGTGACCAAACAGGTAATGAAAATAATTATCATGGGTAGCTTCTTCCTAATAGTTAATATATCTTCATAATTCTTAACATATTCATTAATTTGCAAACACTAATAAGAAAACTTCAGGCACTAGTTCACCATGAAGAAAGTCATTTCAATCGTTTTTTATAAGAAAACAAAAAGACAAGAAAAAACAGGGAGAAAATTATAAAAAATAGGAAACTGTGAGAAAGGAAGCAAAACCTTGGCAAAACTGGGATATTTGAAAGGACTGAAACTAAACCCAAGTATTCTATATCTGTGTCATGCTTGGTTTGGCATCACCTTAGGTATAACATTTGGAGAATGACTGAATGATTTTGAGAGTACTTACGTTCTGGGCAAACTGTGACTTTCAATTTCATGTTATGAGTGAGGCATCTACCACCAGATTTGTTGGTCAGACCATCCTTTTTGCCATCTGATGTATCTATTGGAGAGAAATTTGATAGATGCACTGTATTAAAGCCATTATATCTCATTAGATATCATATCTGTTTGGATAGAGCAGTCCTTTGTTATATTTTGATGCCCTTGAAAATTATATTCAACTATACAAAAAGAGCCATTTTGCTTCTTTGCGAAGTTATGAGTGTGTACAGAGTGTCAAGCACATGGCCTCTAAGGTAAGGGGGAGATGGGTAGAGGTTGTTAGTTTCAGGGTTCCCATTTTGGTATCACTGAAGGCCAGAGGGGCAGGATCCCAGGACCGCAGCTCCCTACCCCCTAGTTACGGTGGGATTCTGGGGGGTTGAGTTTCAAAGCTGCAACTTACTGATGAAGTAATACGTCTGGCCTGGTTTGAATGACCATCCATTCCAATTGAAGATGCCGAACGTCAGGCGCTCGTATTTCAAGCGTGACATTGTCAAACCGAGGTCGCATGTGAGAAGGAGACTGCTTGGAAGATCCACTGTACAAGAGTCGAAGCCAGCCTTGGTCACCATGTGAAGGTTTTCAAACAGCCTGTCGGCTTCTTGTTGACTTGGTGACATTGCCACTTCCAAGATAACGTGTGGGCACACAAACGTGATCTTTGTACCAAAATTCAGAAAGATATGCGGCGGCTTTCTGCAGAGCTTACCCGTGTTGTTCCGAAAACTGAAATTCCAAAAATATTGATCAAGTTTCGTATGTTTTTATAAAAATATTTTTTTTCTTACATAGAACTGCAGTTATTTGTATTAGAGGTTCTAGCTCCCGACAACATGTTGTCCCTATTGGTGAAATAGGTGACATTGACACTAGAAACAATTCATCTAGCATCACTAATTAAAAGCATTATGTTTGTTACTTAATTAGATGTTCATTTCATTTTGTAAACCGGAAGCCTATCCGTATAAAAACAGTGCTGAAATCTGTGTTAATTGATTTCTGTACGTTCAGTTTCGTATATTGCATGAAAGTTACGACTCTACCACCTACGTTCTAGGTGCTGTATTTTAAACTTACACCTTAAACACTCCTTTGCAAATTTCCCACTCATTCCTTTCCGTACTGATTCACTGAGCGCTCACCTCTAACTCAGCTATAGCCTCTGAGCTATCTAGAACCCAGCTACGGCCCCCGGCCATAGCTTACGAACAGAGGTCTTGTCTTATGAAGACGTGGAAATGACGTCACACGCGCGACATCCTCAAAGTGTTTCTATGGTTCTGACGCTCTAATATTGATTGATACCTAGTGCTTTTTGCATTGGTGAAAGAAGCGTGCTGTTGGTGAAAGAATAAGCTCGTGCAAACTCTATTGGAAAGCAAAAAAATTCTTAAAGGCTGAGTGGTGACCCAAAGTGTGTTTCTGGCTGCAAATATTGTGAATGCTCTTGGGTATACAATCTCTGCCAAAAGTAGTTGGAACACCTTAAACATTTAGTGATTTTTCACCCCTCCCCCGTTCTATCTATATGTGAATCCATCACTTTGATTTGTAGGATTATTCACTTTTGCGCTACACAACATTGTTTGAAGGGCGGGGGGATTCGGCACCTTGCGCGATGCTAAAATTAGAGCAAGTGTTCCAAAACTTTAGGCAGAGATTGATGGCTTTGCCAAGCATCTAGTAACAGGGCCGGGGGCGGGGTGCATGTGAAATATCGCCATTAATGGCCTTAGAAAACCCGATTCTACGAGCCAGGGTGATTTGAAATAATACGGAATATTCTATGAGAAGGGGAACATACATTTCCACTATACACATGGTGCGGTAAAACTGCGGTTTAACGAAAGACTTAACCGTAATCACGTTTCTCACAGAAATCTCTCGTTAAAGAGGCTCTGTTTTTTGTTACCATGGAGACATAACAGAAGATCAATATAGAGGATTATCCATGTACAGTTGCAACCTTTGTTCCCTTTATGATTTATTTTTAGAAAGCAATAATGCGGTTAGAACAGTATCTGATTGTACCATATTGGGTTTTGGCACAAATTAAAAGAGGGCCTGTTCACTTAAGTAACCTGTTTTTGAAACCAAGTACTTGTTGATCGCAAATGTTTCCTGCTTTTTGGTCGAGAGCAAGTAAATCATCCTTGCTTTATTTTTTCTCATGCCTGATGCTGAAAGAGTTAGTTCAATCTAAAATAAAAGACGTAAACAACTTGAAACAAGGTTCCTACTTGATTCCAAAATCTCTTCACTTTAATTTTCCATTTCACCGTTAACTGCGAATTTCAATTTCTTAAGACTGAAAAACATGCTTTTCAAGATTCTGGCCTGTTTTTGCCGTTGCATCCTTTCTCTTTTGTGCAAATGTTTGAAGAGCCACTGGTGCTTCCTTGGTGCTTTGTACCCAAATCATAAAGGCCCTCGGAACAGGTAAATACTTGTAGTACACAGTCAACAGATACAAACACCTTTACG
The DNA here is from genome assembly GCA_003864495.1 of Nemopilema nomurai. Classification (NCBI taxonomy): domain Eukaryota; kingdom Metazoa; phylum Cnidaria; class Scyphozoa; order Rhizostomeae; family Rhizostomatidae; genus Nemopilema; species Nemopilema nomurai. The sequence goes on from ML133380.1 coordinate 1,101,245, forward strand.
ACTTTTCTGGAAGCCAAGCAAGAAAGAATCGTTACGCATGTGATAGGATCAGAATAGTTTTGGTGCAGTAAGACCACGACACAAGACGGACTTTTTACGAGTGCGTTGGCCAAAATAAGTGGGTGGATTATGATGCAATGATTGCGTGTGTGTTCTCAATAAACAGGAGGCGTATCATGGGATGTTTGATGGGAAGCAAATTGTACAATAATTTGGCTGCATGTGCTTTGTATAATTCCGGGAGCCACCGGTTTCTTGTTATTGTCAGGTATAGAAAGGAAATCACCATCCGGAAAATAAGAATAATTGAAATCGTCAGGGGCCTAGAATTGATAATAATCTCTTTCATCGAAGCTGACAAAGAAAAGCAATAAGCAATGTGTAGTGTGAGAATATTGATAGAGGTTATTGATAAAGAAGCCATATTATTTAGGCTCGTCATAATATTTAGACTTGTTTTCCAAGATTCAAGTTTTTCATGGTTGTCCCCTTTGTAGAAGTCCCCTTTTGGAAACGAGACAATTGCAAACGAGGCTAGCGCCAACACCGACTTGGCAAATGAATGATTCACTGAGAGTATCATCGGCATCGGATTCTCTGCTCCCATGAATCATTGCAAAGGCCATGTCATGTTTGTAAGGTCCTAAATTATGACATCCTTTGAAACTGAGAATGGTTGAAAGTAATGACATGGGGGCGTTACATAAGAGTTCGTTTCTTAGGGCTGGTAGTATGCTATTAATTGCTGCTTTGCAAATATAATTATTACGATGATGATGATGATGATGATGATGATGATGATGATGATGATGATGACTAAGTTGGTGATAGTAGAACACGTTGACACAGCTTACAGGTACCTTTATTTTCGTTTGCGTTTGCTGAAAGAAAACAGGTGGGACGAACTTTCCATTTTCGATTCTTATTTCCAAGAAGGAACTTACGTAGCGATTAGGAGCGTCTGACATACCCTTCCGTTTATGGAAATTGAACAAGAGACTGTTTCCAGAACTCTCAAAAACAAAAGCATAAACCATATGATAATGTCCGTTTTGCTATTTGCGACGTTTTGGATCATTCGTTTTGAATCGTTCGTTTTGGATCGTTCGTTTTGAATCGTTCGTTTTGAATCGTTCGTTTTGGGTCGTTCTGTTGTAATTTTGGGTCGTTACGGCTGGTTTTTGGCTGGTTTTGGATCATTCCATTGTTTAGTAAAACCGGATAATGTCACTCAAAGCAAAATTTGGGAACAACTCCAAGTAATAAATTTCGCTTGGTGGACTGTAATCTTTAAAGTTTTAATATCGGATTAAAAAAATGCACAAAGCCTCAACGCATATTTGGAATCAAATGTTAAAAAAAGGTTACTGAAAGACACACCAAAATACAAGGAAAACGAAATACAAGGAAGCACTTTCATTCTATAACGTAAAGTCCTGGATCAAAACAGAATGACCAAAACGCGGAACGAAGAAACATCATTCTTAACATGCACTACTACCCATAACACTATCCTATTCTGGTATTCACGTCAGCCACTATTTTGCTTTCTAGGCCGCACCCATGTCATAGTCTTTTGGCTTGACAATAACGACACATTTCTCCGCTGCCGGGCCTACAGCAAACTGGTATCGCATGGTGTCTCAGTAGATGCCGGACTAACATCTTCTTGAGGCACACCCTGTTCCACACACAGGCATCGCGGAGCGGGGGGGGGGGCTGCTGAGGGGGCTTTAGCACCCCCACTTTTTTCAAAAAATGCGAAATATTAAGTAATAAACTATCAATAAAGCCTCTTTTTTAATGGTTTAGCCCCACCCCACTTTTTTAGACCCCCCACTTTTCTCAACGCTCCGCGGTGCCTGACACACGAAGAGAGGAGATCGGAAACCAGTTCGAATACTTTCATCATCTGACTAAACAGTTTCAAAATCAAGGGACCTACAATATTTTCTTTAAAATCTGAGCAAGAGCGAATCTATATTGTTCTGCCACTATTATTAGTAGTTCGCCGTTCACCGCATCGTCCGTGCGGGTTTCTCTCTAAAGCCGTTCTCAGTGGACAGCGAACAACCAGTATCAAAATATTATGCCGATACAATTGTATTCTGTTTCTGATGCGGTATTATGGATTCATGGCCAAAGTCATAACTCTTTAATGCTACAAAAATACGTATTTAGAGGGTTTGGAGATAAGCTGAGGATTTGCAATACTTCATTTATGCCGTCAGAGGGCGGTTCCACACGTGCAAGTCACGCACTACAGCTAGCAAATATAGGGCTATCCCCCCGTCAAAACCTTCGAGTTTAGTATGCCACATACCGACTGTTTCGGATTATAGACCTGCCGGACGGGGTTAACGTAGAGTAAAAGCCATCTTTGAAACGATGTTTATAGTTGGCAAGCTATAAGTTTATTACGATATTTCTCCGAGGATTATGTTTTATAGGTATAAATTTATATTTTATACTATAATAGGTTTATATTTTAACAGAAACTGGACAGGTTATATTTTGTTTCCGGAAAAAAATTTCATCCACCCAAATATTGGTCACAAACCGGTCTGGTTCAATCATAAAGGGTTCCTGTAGGATTTCGGGCGCTAAATGATGGTCGGGTGCATTTTGATGACATAATTAAAAAAGATGTTTGGGCATCGTTTTGTAATGACGTCAGGATGCACTCGAAATCGCGCGTGCAGGGCAATGCCATTGGGCAATGCCAATACAGGAGCTTGAGAAGCAAAGTTGACGAAGCAATCCGAAGCGTGTTTATCGTCATTTCCTATCGATAATCAGCGATAAGTCGCTGGCACGCACGCAGCGGAGTCGAGTTCAAAGACGGTCGGATGTAGAACAATAGTCCAGTAAGATGCCTTCAGGAACCGGGGGCGATTGAAACGCGCTCCTCATTTAGGAAGCTGATACCGAGCCCTCGACGTTCAACAAGAAGCTGGCGAAAATGCGGTGGAAGTGGGATTTATAACACCTTTTAGTTCAGGCGATAAGGCCCAAGGCGAAGCGGAGGGCGAAAATGAGCCGCAAACGTTAAAAGTGCGTGGTATATTTGTTTTCCCGTAGTTCAGAAGAAAAGACAAATGCTTTAAACATATTCAGGAAACAACACCTTAAGACAGAACTTCCCCCATTTTCGCTCGCCCATTCTTAATTCATGACAGAATGCTTCTGTTCAAAATGAACGCAAAATGCAGGCCCATTCAGAATCACCGAATTTTGACAAACTCGGAAGGGGCGAATTCGGAAAATGACGAATAGGGGTATCAAGTCTCGCTGTTCCAAGAGCATTCACAGCCGTCTCTTGAGAAAATCAGGGGCTGGAATTACGGATTCATGCAAAGATGAGGCTCTTTTTCCGTACCAAAAGCACGAGATTCCGTTTCCAGCCTCCAAACTGCCATTGGAAAAGTTAACAAACATTTCTAAGACTGTGCCCTCCTTTCATAGCTTCTGTGTCCTTAGGGGTCTTTTGTAGCCCCTACTGAGATTGATAAAAAGATTAATCCCCTTACTGTGTTCCAGCTTGGAACAAATTTTCTGGTACAAACCGCCCCACTGTGCATTGATAACCTCTAGTCTTATTTATAAATACAATTTCCTTTCCTGCGGTAACATGTAATCGATGTTGGATTCAGTCTTGAATCAGGCTTAAGCAAGATGAGAGGTCCTACAATATTTCAAACGGCCCAGAATGATTTGGTATTAATCTCTTCCCACTAGAAGTAATTAAAACCCAAATGTACCTCGTAATCAACTCATGAATGCTATCAAGTTTAAAAGATAGGTGGTTTTCAGGTCGTTTTGAGGTTATGAGGAGTCCATTTCTGTTTTTATCTGGTTTGACCCATGGGAAACGGAAAGTGACACAAGTCCATGGCCTGTCAGCCTCCAGGGAGTGTTGACTGTTACATGCAAGGTCCTGTCCATGGGATGAATGAGATGTGTCAATCTTCGAAGTTGCAAAATTTCTGTTTCTAAAGAAATCTCCAGCAAATATCATTTTCTGCCTAGAATGCTTCTTCAAAACAACACACAGTTTGTAGTTTTTAGTCATCACTGAAGAACAATCGATTTATGTACAACAATTGGATTGTATCAAAGTTTCTGATCAAACTTATTATATTTGTGAAATGAATTAACATCAACATTTCTCCACTACATCAAGTACAGTTTCCCAGCTTTTTACAGACAGAAATACTAAACAGACTATGTGTAGGTGGAACAAACAAAGACTTGGAACCTTGAAATGCAATCATTTTGTTTTGTCACCTGCCAATTGTGATTTAACTGTCAAAAATGTATATTAAGACACTCTCCTCAAAAGACTATTCCTGGGATTGGCAAATCACTGACTGTTTTTTGGCTCCCAATCCAGGTGCAGATTTAACACAACAACAAACTTGAGTGGTTGCAAGTGGTCACATCTATTTTGTACCTTAATGTCCCTATCGAAGGCCAAAACTGGCTAAGCATTATGTTTCAACAATACAAAAAGGAATTCCAACATACATCTCTGCCAAAACCTTAAGGGGATATTTTGTAGCACTGGGACCAAAAATTAGCCTGGCCTGGAAGGTTTCCAGTGGATCCAATCCAACTTTCCTTCTAAGAAAAGCTTTGGCAAAACAATTAAAAAGTGTCCTCTTAACATCTGAAATTATAAAATTGTATGTGTATCTGAGTAGGTATTTGAAAGAGACCAACCGGATTGTAAATTTGCTTCCATAAGTAGCATAGCTTTTCAGAGAAGACAGGAAGTAGAGTGCCTGTCAATCATTTAGAATTGGTGCCTGACAGGTCTAGATAACAGTTTTCCTTCTACAAAGAAACATCCTTAAAATAAATGACTTCATCATTAACTCCCAAATAAGAGGATATCCATAAGCTTCTAGGATAACTTTTAAGAACATTTGGAGTTTTGATGCTGTAAGTAAAAACTGTTTGAAATTTGCTTCAGTTTGAAACTGGTTTCTTGGAAAACATGGGACCTATCTTACTCTCTTTATAGTGAAACTTTCTTTTCATGAAAAGCTGATCCAATTTAAGAGGCAAGAAATCTTTAACAAGTTTTAACAAGAATTGGAATATAATAATAAGCTACTGTGAAAGCTTGTTATTTGAAATATAATAAGTTGTTTATGAATAACCTAAATATCGTGAACTGTGGAATAATTTTCCAGTTGTAGGAAACTCAAATGTCTAAACAACATGTTATAATTGTGATAAAATAGCATTGTCTCAATGAAACTCTAGGAAATGGGCATGAAGAGATTTATAAAGATTCTGAGGATCAAATGAATTACTTTGTTCTAAGTTTATTTGGCTTTTAGATACTGTTTTTCATACTCTAGTGTGTGAAAATAAATGAAAATATTCATCATAGATACTGAACATTATTTATTTGAAGATTTTCAAAAGTGGCAGGCTTGGAGCAACTTGTTTAAAAGTCCAAATTCGAAATCCTTGACTATCACAGACCTGCTAAAAATAGCTTTGACCGTAATTCAGTTTATTTACAAAGCTCTAAATCTTGAAAAGGTCCAGCAACTCACATTTTTCAGGGTGAATAGTTTGGAAATGTGTAAGTAAGACGAAAGTGAGTTGTTTTATTCTATTCTCAATTCAACAAAAGTTTAGTTGGATACAAATACCGACAGACAATAATCGCGATCTTAGAACCAGTCTTTGCAGGAAATTAAGAAATGTTCTCAGAACCTAAGAAAATAAAGATCTCAGTATAAATGTTTCTCTGTCAGATGGTGTGATAACATCCTTTGGAAACAACATAAGACGGATGCTCGAGAAACTGTTGAGGTATTGTGGATAAGAGGAATCTGTATTTTATCAGACAAAAACTGAAATCAGAACTATTTTTCTAGAAAGCTGAAGATATTGAAAGTATTTTGTTACTGTTTGTTGCGAAAACACATTTGAGTAAGAACAAGTAGTAAGTGGACGCCTCGTAAATTCTAATTAAATTGAGGCAGACTCGTTTGTAACATGTTTAACTTCGCTTGGAAACGAAGTTCGTTCGACAAAGTAAAACGGATGCGGGATTCATGATTAACAAGTGAATTAATTTTCGAAAGGATGAGCAAGGTTGTTTTGTTCGTAGATTATTTCAAGGGTTCGGGTACATCGAAGCAAAGTTGGTCGAATATTAACTCCCAAATCCAATCGCAATAACATGCATAGGCTGTTTACTTGGTAACACTAAACATTGCTACGAAACAAATAGATAAATACACGCAGGCAAGGAACTTCGATTCCCAGGAGTTTGCCTTAATCGGAATCAAAATACTTACATATTGTTTCTTGCGTTCCAGTGAAAACTTGGAGCGAAGGCACGAGATTCCGTAAAATCAAACAACCCAGAGAACAACAATAGAATCAATGGTGTGATCATGTTGGAAATTCGGATAACGACAGTCAGAGCAACTGGAATCGAATCGGTGAGTACAGGCACGAATTCCGAGCTTTCAATATATATCTTGGGGGTCTGTACTTTTACCCCGGTAGATGTTTTTTCTTCCGCTTTCTGTTCCGTCAAGACCGTAGATATCAACGGTTTGTAGTAAGAGCTACTACGTAAACGCCTAGTGAGGCAGTTTTGATGTATGATAATTTATGCTAAATTATTTGCCTTTATTGATAAGTATTTAACAATGGGAACACCACCTCTATATCTGTTTACTTTAGTTATGGACTTATAAAAGATCGCAAAAACCAATTTACAGCTTTTTGAGAAAATTATCGCCACTGGTTATATATTTGACAAAACGCTTTCTACTTATTCAACTTCTGTCTGTGGCTGGAGACTTTATCAATCCCATGACGTAATTTCAGTCAGCGGTCTTCACACGGAACCGAGGTTAGGGTTTTCGAAACCGTTTATTTCCTTTCAAAACCAAATATGGTCTGTTATGGAAGACGGTAGATGTGTCATAGGGGAAGACAGGGTTGAGCTGTTTTAGAAACCATTGAAGCCCCCACATGTAATTGTACATAGACACTTTTTTAACATAATGGAAGTACTTAGGGGAAAATTCACTCTTGAATCGAAGTTCATCAAGTATTTTGATGCCAATACTCTGGGGTTAAGACCGTTCACAGGATCTCAAGTAACGGGGGCTAGGGGGCAGCTGCCATTAAAAATATTAAAGGATTCCCACGTCTGAAGATTCACAGACCTGCAAATAAGTTCTTGGGTGTGATGGCTCGGTTCCCTTTCCAAAAATAACAGTTCCTCTTTTGGTTCTCTATGATGATGACCCCGATTACGTCATTTGTCAAAAGAAGAAATCATGGTGGTCAGATCAGAATGCTTTGGTTTTGAGGGGTGGGGGATCTATATATATATATATATATATATAAAAATATTGTACATTACCTACAATAGGTATTTCGTACAGAGTGTTATTGGTACGTTTAAGTTCATAAAGCTAGCAGGGTGGCCTCCTAGTTCCTCTATGTGCACATTTCCTATGTTGGATCCCTTTTGTTAGTTCCAAGAAGACACCAGTGGTTGGTGTTCGTCACGCATGACCTCTTTTTCTGCTCGGCGACAATGAAGCACCATGCATATGCAATAGGTGTATGGTTGGTACCATTTGCTGGTTCCGTGACCATTCGTTTAGTGCGATTATGTTTGCTGTATTTGTGGCTATGTTCAGAGGCTGTACACTTTGCTCGATTTCCCAAGCTGGACACCTGTGTGAAACAAGCCCCCATCCGCTTTTATTTGCTCCCCTAATGGCGGTCGAACGCGGGAATTGGCCTCCAGATGCATACCAGTATTATAGAGGGTGGAAATCGGAAAGAACTTAAATTTCAATGTCTAATCAATAAACCTTATACTTAATGTATGTCCAGTAACAATTTCAGGCAATCACTCGAATTGCCCTCAATAAATTTCTGAACCCTTTCTTTAACTGCAACTTATCCAAAGGCATTTAGCAAGCTTTCAAGCTTTTCGGATCTCACACGCTTTGAACACGGAGAGTGTGTTTGTCATCTTACAAAATGCTGAAGACATGCCGAAGCCCATTATTGTGTTGAAGGTATGAACTACTATTACCTGTCGATATATGTACATATGCTTTCGGCAATATTGTTCAGGGAGGGAAGGAATGTAGTAGGTTATCTAAAGTTCTAATCAGAATACTTGCTTCAACATTTTTCAGTGTTGATATCTCAACATGAGAGATTTTCTAGGAGATACTGATATAGATACAAGGATAGACTAAGAACTCAAAATTTTAGACAGTTATTATTTTTATTCACTTAAAATATTTCGAATAAGATGACTAACTATGAAAGAAGTATAATAAAGATCCCCTAGATTCCTCAGTTTTCACACCTTTATTCAATGACATGGTAGCCCATCAGCGGTCAGTTCTAAGTGAAAGTTGGAGTGGGTAGACTCAAAATTGTTACTGGCGCCAAATTTATTATTGTAAGTGAGGAGCCTTCGCTTTTCTGCCTTCAATTTCGCCCATATTCCTCTAGTAATCTTAATTGCTACACACCACATGATGTTATTTAACTAACTGGAGTTCTATTGGATTTGCATATACAACTATAAGCTTGGGTCGCGTGACCTAGAACGATTTTCCATCGTAGAACGCTCATTTTCTCATCCCTTTGAAACTTCCACGACATTTAGGTGTGAACATATAAAGTAGTCCGAACTGTGTAAGTCCCCGCAAATTAATGGCGTACGCAAGGGGGGGGGGGTTAATGGGGGTGTCCACTTGCGAGAAAGATGGTCATCGAGATTTTCCAAAAAGTGCTATCAAACCATTACTCAGAGGGAGAGCATGGTTAGGCAGATCCAATAAAAGTTTTAAGCCATGTCACTAGCAACAGAATCTTACCATGCACAAAATGCACCTTGCCGTTGCAAATCTTTGAAAGAGTCTAGAGGGCGTGGCTACTTACAAATGTTCCAGACACTCATACCTTTATCACTTCTTCTCAAACTTATGACACGAATAAAGGGCGGGAAACACTTATAAATTTTATGGTTATTTTACGGCATGGAAGCTTTTAGATAATGTCAAGAAAGCTATCAAATATACAGGTAGCAATTTATTAGAAACCGCTATTAATATCGAAAGAATCAAAAGAAAGCCTAATATTATTGAAAACCTGAAAATGACTGTCTCCTAGCTGTCATAAACATTGAATTTTTTATAAGACATTATTGCTTGAACAGAATTCAAGCTCTAACACAAATGTCGTGTTCCCTGGAGACTATCCATAACAAACAGTGAACGGGACATCACCTGCAGTTTCAGCACTTTTTCTCATGACAATTTCAATGTCATTATATAGAAATAGAACATCGTCATTATTTCCTAGAAACAAAAAAACAGATCAATGCAAAACAAAGCTATTGTCAAAAGTTGCTCTGTAGGCTTTTAGAAGTTCTATGATCTTTTGTCAAAATTGCACAAGGTCTGTGGACTTTAAAAAAAGCTCAGAATTGCTGTTAAAGCCAAATCAGGTTGGGGTTCGTATGAGAACATTTGATAAGGAGCTGAGTGTCCGAGCTGACAAATGCATTACAATCCTTCCCGGATCTGAAAAGGAAGAGCATTGACTTCCTGGGAAAAGCAAATTTCGTAGATTATCACGCGGCAGCTACCACTGAGCAGGCTTTGGACACCCCCCCCCCTTCCCCCCAACAAAGATTTTACTAGCAATATATGCAAAACATTAAACCATAAACTACCAACAAAGTCTCTTTTTGTACGGTTTAAACCCCCTTCCTCACTTTGTACAAAACGCCAAAAATTAAGTCATAAACTTCCAGTAAGGCCTCTCTTTATACGGTTTTTGGTTCCCCAACATATTTTACAATTCCCCTACTTCTTTCAATACTCAGCGATGCCTTAGCATGGTTTTAATAAAAATTTTAGTGATGCAAGTACCGGCGAAAGCACAAAAGTCTCGGTCTAGCCCCCATCATGTTTTGCGAGTTAGTACACGCTTTTTTATAAGGAACCTACCTCAAGGCCTAGTTCCAAAAAGTCCTTTTTCGTAGACCTCAAATCATCAGGTTTTAGTATCAAAATGTCCTTGAAAGTTCCTTTAGTTCTCACAATCGGTGTTTTGACTACAATAAGCCTTAACATTCAATAGAGAGAGGGGCGAGACAGCATATGCGGAAACTACTCAATAAAGCACTTGACACACGAATAGCAAACAATCTATGCGAGTATTGGCTGCAAATGAATGGAACTGCCTTTTTAGCGCTTGATGCTTGCAGTTACAAAAAATTTTCTAATCGAAAAGTTCCTTAGGGATTTCGTTTTTAGTAGCATAAGTTTTTTATATATTTCGGCCTTCTACATCTAGGTTCCTAATAAAGTGGTTCCTTATAAAAAAGCGTGTAATTGGGCAACTCTGAATCAAGCCTCATTTTCACTAGGTGTCTTCGCCGCGTGAGAGCGGTCTTGGAGAGATGTCAAATTATGTTCGAATCCCGTATCAGAGTGGCATAGGTCCAGAATCATCATCTTGTTTCTCACTTCTTTCCTCGTCCTGTACGGGCAGGTAAGGACAATGTTAACCGGGGGCATTGTTATGCAGAGCTCAACAGAGCTTGGGCTTGTTTGGGCAGTGTTGAAACAAGATTCGGGTAGCTTGGCAGCTAATCTAGTAGAATTTGATACTCAATATATTTTTACAGTAACGAGTCAATATTGGCTATGCGACACAATACCAATGTAAATGCGAAACAGCTATGTTTAGCTACTTCTTCGGGCGTGTCAGATCACGAAGTAAGACGGGGAAAGCTTACTTTCCCTACCTGAAACAGAGATGTCAAAACAACATAATTTCGCGGGCTATAATTTCATAGCCTCCTTCCTCTATTTGTTGTTGTTGTTGTTGTTGTTGTTGTTGCAGCATGTTCAGTCAATCGCTATTACGAGTCGTACGCTCTCTTGCTCGCTTACTTCTTTAACTAGTAGAAGGAGGGAGATATAGGACGCGTTCAGGGGGGGGGAGCATTTTGGACTATGGTGAACATAAAAAGCTAGCTAGGCCTTTTCTCGAGCCCCTGTTAAAATGTGACTTTTTCACTCCTATACCAATCACAACAACCCAATTATCGATATGGAGTATATTGCTTTTTCAGCTTCAAGAAAAAGCCGGTCATGGCTCTTTATAGCCAAAAGCTGATCGAACTGTTGGAAATTGTTGTTTTGCTTCGTGTTTAATTTCAGACTGGTCGTTAGAGCAAAGTTGATCGGTCAATATCTCATTTTGAAAATGCAATATCTCTGTCAGCCTTGAAGAGTCAACTCACGACTTTCTTCCGACTTGGGAAAATTTTCCTTGTAACGTGAACTATGGGAAATTTGCCAATGTTACCAGCTGGATTTTATTTCCCTGGTATATTGGCATTATTAATCGTTTGAGGAGAGTATTATAAGGTGCAAATGTTTAGCCCTAATATAGGTATCTCTATTTTGCTTCATGTTCATGCCTTAATTTCTATATTTGGATTTACTCTCAACAACCACCTTCAAATTATCACAGCCCCCTGCGCAGGAACACTGCGAGCCATAATCAGTCATGCTGCTTTCAGACTCCTAGGCCCATTTCCATAATAAAGGCGGTGAACATTGTTAGTCCCTAATGTACAACCAATTAGCATTTTGCAAACCCAAATAATCGTGAATGGTTAATTACAGCCACGAGGCGATGAATAAAAGCACATTTTAAATATTACAATTTACAGCGTTTTGTGTCAATAGTTCGCGTGGATTTCTATAGACGCGAAACGATATCGTTGTAGCGAGGAGAAGTTTTGGTTTTGTGGCTGGCTGCAGGTCCTTGCCCAGACAATGCATGGGGGACTGGGGATGAGCAGAAGTTCCCGTACTGTTTAATCTTTATCTTGAAACATGTGCGACGTTTGGGTTGCTTGTAATTTGAGGCAAATGTCCTAGAGTTCTAATCCGAGTCACTGTTAGCAGGTAACGATCGGATGCGAGTGAGATACTCTTGCATGGCAGCCTAGCTATGCGAGTTCGAGAATGTGGAGGAGAACCGTGCTTCTCGTGAGGGAATGCATTGTTGTACTTTGCTTCAAAGTAACGAGTATTTGGACTCTGTTCCCTTGCCTTGAAGGACTCCCAATTCCCCCTTTTGTTGTACTTTAGAGTGGATTAACAAGATGTCACCTTTTCTCATATGATCGCCACACCAGATCTTTCAGACATGACATAATGTATACAGAAAAGTCTCCCGGACCCTGAAAAATCCTTTAAGTTTAGATTAGAAAAAGACTTTATTGATGATTAGAATCAGCTGTCTATCTTGATGCAAAGTTTATCTTCAAGAAAAAATATAGCTTAGGACCTATGGCAGTCATAACAATATACTTGGACACTTTCGGACACGACGAGATGAGAGAATGTTCGGGATACTGTTGGAATTTCATTGTTTCTAGATATTACTGTGTATCTACGCGAGTGTACAAAGTTAAACCACTGATCAACCTGTTGCTTAGCCACATTTTTCTGGTGTGGTTATCCTTTTTAATTTCCAAGATAAATACCAGAGTCCAGGAGATTGTGCATTCCTGAAAGATGATTACGAAAATCGATCTTGTCTGTTTAATATCATGGATTTGGCATTAAAATACCATATTGATGCGTCTGTCAGACATGACGAACAAAACATCATCACTTCTCGTCAAAAGGGTTTTACATTATTGATGGTCTATGGAAATCCAAGCACATTGTCATTGAAAGCGACCCAATCAGTGTCATCATCCGGTTTTAATCTAAGACTGTAATTAGATATGGTCAGGTTTTTTTCACCTGTGTAGCATAGAAAACAAGATCGTTCGATGTATGACGCATCTGTGCAATTTTGGATGGCAGATGGTATCTCAACTCACCACACCTTAATGTAATGCTCAACATTTTGTATGAATCATTATAGCAGTAAAACACCGCATTCGTTACGACCTTGCTGTTTCCTTTGCGCTACAGGCCTATGCAATTACACTTTGTTAAGCATTTTCCACAAGCGAGCTGCAAGCCGTACAAGATAATTTTCAGCAAGCTGTGAAAATCTTTCATTAGTTCTTGAGCATCATCTACAGAGGGGTCCGTCCACAGAAGGAACGGAGGTTCAGAGAATCTAGGTAGCACATGACACAGAAATGAACTTTGCTTTGTAATATCTGATCAGCTGAGAGACCCTTGACTCTAAGCTGCCAGTACTTCCCCAAAGCGATCGGGAATCGTTCTTCTGCTGTAATCTGCTTAAACAGATACACGCTTTTTTATAAGGAACCACTTAATTAAGAGCCTACATGTAGAAGGCCGAAATACTTTAAGAACTTATGCTACTAAAACGAAATCCCCAAGGAACTTTTCGATTTAAAATTGTTTATAACTGCAAGCATCAAGAACTAAAAAGCCATTCATTTGCAGCCAATACTCGCATATGGCATTTGAGGTGCAGTGAAAATTGAGGGACTATTAAGAAACTTTTGGTACTAAAATCTGATGATTTTAAGTCTACAAATAAGGAACCTTTGGAAATAGGCCTTGAGGTAGGTTCCTTATAAAAAAGCGTGTATGTCTCCATTCTCGGATGCGGATATTAAACAATAACTTTTCTGCGTAAAAACTCCTGTTGCCTATGACCTTTTCTCTTCCTCGATCCTATCCAGTGTTGGGGCTGCGATGGCCCACCTGGTGTAGGCAGTACTCCCTCACTCAACAGGTCCAGGGGCGGATCCAGAGCGAAATGTGACGTTCTCACCCAAAGAAGGGGCGAAAAATTTTACGGGCCACTCCCAGTTTAATCCACCGGACACGTCCTTTTGCCAAGCAAACTTTGATTTCTTCCAGAAACTCAATTTTATCGATTTCTCATGCAATATCCGAAGGCAGGAAATCGTTTTTCGCGCGCCTATCGTTTTTTGAGTTTACTCAATTGAATTGAATGATCTGAGTGCTCACCGCGATATTGGCTTTACTTTTTCAATGGAATGGTAACGTCACTGTTTCTCACATCCTACGTCAGAGTTTCTCACCAGAAACAAAAGATGACCAAATTTGATTGTTTTTTTCGACTCGCGCACGAAAATAATTTATTTTCGAGTTCTCACCAATTCATTGGTTTAAAACCAAAATTCTGCACTTTCATTGGCTGGCAAAATAATCTCTAAATTTATTCCAAAGATGAAACAATGGCCTAGAACAAGGAGAATTTAAATCTCTATCAAATTATCTTGAATCTTGCTCCTCCGCATTGATTGAGTCTATGTAAGCTTATGATGGCTCTGTCTACAACTCGGAGACAAACAAGGAAGTCAATAGTTGTCTTGGAAGTTAAATTGAATATTTTAACCTTGTTTTTCCATGAGGGACAGTTATATAACATAAATAACACATCTTACTTGCGCTTCATGTTAGTAAATGCAAATACTAAAGGAATGAAATAAATTATGATAATTATGACTTTATCTAAGAATCAATTCTTGACTTGGTTGGTTGCATATCTTTTTATGTATGTTTGCTGCAGGCCAAAACTCTTAAGTATTTCAATCCTAAACCATTTAACGGCATGTAATAAATTGTGAAAATGGCATGTTTGCGATGCTGTTATGAAAATATGACTTTTATGCTAGATTAGCTTCACCTATTAAATGAAAGCGACTCAGGTTTTTGGCCAAATATTTGAAAATTTTTTGTAAACATAAGCAGAGTTTTGGAAACATTTCAAGGTGGATCGCATAATTGAGGAAATAGACGTTTAGAAGCTGAAACGTGCCAATGCAAATCGCTTTCCCAGCTTACACGGAGTAATCCACTAGCATCCCACGACACGCAGAGTTAGGGCGAAAATGGGTCGATTATTGATGAAGGGGACAGGCAGGGATGAAGGAAGCATGTACAAAGTGAGGGGGGTAAAAAGGGGACACATGACAACTCCAATTTTTGGATATAGAAGGGGCACTTTTGGGTCTCGCAGTGTCGCCAGTGGGTTTAGAAGTGGCTTTTTGCATGGTTTGTCAAAAAGGGAGAGTGCCATGGCCGCTCTGGCCCCACGGTTTTACGTGACCAAAGATGGGGTAACTTCACTATTCCAAAAGTAGATGCGTCGTTTATAGAAGAGGGCGAAAGGATGGATTATTAGAAGAATAAGACATGATCTTTTCGTAGACACCAGGAAATGCATGCAGTCCCAAGTTGGTCAATGGTACATTTGGTATCGAAAGAGGGAAACGCGAAAGTGACTATGGGAGACGCGAAAGTTAAACTCTTTAGAAGAAATTTAACCGTCTAAATTGAAGAAAACATTATTTGTTGACATGGATAAATTGGAAGTGAATGTCTTAAATGCTGTTTTTGACTCAAATCAAGATAAAATCAAGACAACCAAAATATGGATTTCCCTCCTTTTTCTCTAGCCTATATTGATGTTTACTTCATTTTGCTTGTTATCCAAATCGTATAAATCGTGAAATGTAACCAGGAATTTCTTTATAACATTACGCATTTCGGAATCACATTTCGGCTAGCCAAATTCAACTGCATTGTTATACAAAAGTTGATAGGCAGGAAATTAGTTAATTAACCAATGTTTCCAGTGTAAGTTAGTATTTTTTGTGGGACAAAATCGATATGGTGGCATTTATTAATTCAACAATGCTTTGGTTTTTCAGCTTTAAAAACATAAACTTTGATGGCTGCTTTTCCAACAACATGTCGCTCATTTTTCATAATAGAAACAAAAATTTCCCGCTTTGTTTGGAAACTTTGGAGTTTATTTGTGTTGCGCAATGATTAGTTTCTTTAAACATCACGTTACTTGCACTCCATCCCAAACAGCATGGGAGATTTAGTCTTTTTGTTTACATGAAGTAACTTTGCTTAACGTGCATATTTAAATACTAGTTATATTCAGTATATCGCAAAATCTCCACTCCTTCGTGCACGTTTTTAAGAAATACTCATTAGTAGCCTCAGATTTCAGGACTATGCCAGTGACGTCATTTCCCATTTCCCAAAAGTTTTATTGTTTTTTCTCTACCACCCCAGTCAAATTGGTAGCACTGTTGCTCTCTCCAATGTTTCTTCAAATAACGGAATAGACAATGGACAATCCCAGTACGAGTTTTCCTAGATGGTCATGTGCAGTATCATCTGCTGCGATTGAGTTGAAAATGTGAAATTCCGATGTTAAATTTGATCCAATCCCATACAGCTGGATGCTTCTTTAAAAAAATAATAATAATAATGGTAATAATAATGCATATATTTAACAGATGCAATACAGATGGCTTTTTAATGCCAAAGTTACAATACCTAAAATAAATTTGTTCTAAAATAGTTACAGAAAAAAGGACTGTCTCTTGAAATAATTACATTGTTCAGCTCTATCAATTTGTTTGACAAAGATACAAATGTGTTATGGATAAAAGATTAAAATTCGTTTTATGGCTGCTGCCCATCCCTCAATGCACTTTGAAGGCCTGGCCGCAGAGAACGATGGGCTTTCCTGCTGCTCTCACATTAACTAATTTGTGTGTTTGAATTGACTTATGCGCCTTGACGAATATTTAATGCATAAACGACAAAGCAAACACATTTGCGATGTCTTGAAGAATGATGTTCCGTGTATAGATGTTATACCCATTTGCATTATGTAAACTTACCCACAATGCCTGTCAAAATTGTTGGCACACTTACGACAATTCTTTGACTCACGTTCACTCATCCCCCTCCCCCTACAAACAATGTTGTCCTGCTGCTAAACGAAGCGTCAATTTTACACCAATCTTTTTCACCAGATTGACTGGATGCTATACTTTGTTACCAACATTGCTTTAGGGGGGAGGAGGGGGATTAACAGCTTGTGGCGTATCAAAGAAATGAAAATTGCAAAAACCAGGGAAAATACTGAGGTGTGCCAAGGACTTTTGGCAGGCTTTGCAGATCAAACAAAGAATAACAGGACCAGTGTTCTGACCAAAGCAAATGTTGAGCTGTTTCATCCTTCCAACGAAACCACTACACACTCAAAAAATAGTTGCTTAACTTTAAATTACATAAATCAGAGCTGCCTAAAGCGGCTTCCAAATGTTCTTCCCAGCTAAATCTGCGATTAAGGCTACCAAAAGCATCACAGCTCTTAGTCCGCGGTATAATTCCCAAATCTTCACGATCAAAACCACAAAATCATTTGATATCAAACATTAAACACTGTCTCAAATCGAATCCAAGACATAGGCTGATATCGTAGATTGATTAAGCCTTGGCCAAACGATTCGATTTTTCACTCGATTTTTATTCTCGACATTTGGTCTGAAAATCGAGCGCAGTGGAGCATGGATGGCCAAACGATTCGATTTTCCGCTCGATTTTTCACTGGATTTTTTACTCAATTGCCTCTGAAGCCTCTTTCCCATGCCAAAACGCGCCAAATCCAAAACTCTGCGATTTAAAATGGCGGCCAAGAAACGCAAAGCTGCTGCCATAATCTTCATCATTTCCCAAAGATGAATCCGATTCAGAGAATTCAGTAATTTTATATTCGCCATGTTGCATTCTTGCTTGCTTCGTTTTGTTCATGGCCTTAAAACTTCACCAGCGATCCAAACTTTTACACAATTAAAATGTCTGTCTTGTCCCCTCGCTGCAAAAATAATTCCCGCGTAGAAACAGGTTATTGCGCATGCGTTCGCTCGACTCGCTCGACAAGGTGGCCAAACGATTCGATTTTCATTCGACAACATGTTTTTCACTCGATTTTTTTGATCGCGATCAAACTTCACTCGACATCACTCGACGCCATTCGACTCGCTCGACAAGGTGGCCAAACGACTCTATTTGTCACTCGATTTCTTGTTGAGTAAAAAATCGAGTGAAAAATCGAATCGTTTGGCCGGGGCTTTAGTCTCTTGAAACCCAGTGCAGCCTCGTATCAGTGTGCCATTTCGACCAGCAACCTCTGTCACATGCTCGAGATTGGCAGCAAGTCCGCAGTTCTCTGTTTCCAGAAGCACTTCGCATAATCATTACACAATATAATGAAATGCAACCTTTCTCGCATAGTCCATATCTTGTTTTGTTTCTTGCCTCCATCCAGACTTTTGTCAGCTTGCATGAGTTAACCTCGTTTTAATAGACACCGTGTACTATTATAGTTATCGAAACACTGGCGTCGTATCCTTTGTCGAACCATTGCTGTTTCGTTCCACATTTCTCTGGCCTACAGCAGTACTGGGTTCGCTTTGAACCATGTATAAATAGATATACCAGGGTAGATTCTGGATTTACAAAAGAACACCGTGCTCACCAAGAAAGATAAAATAGGCCCACAATCTCTTCGGTTGATTCTAAAGGCGACATTTCACATGAGATGTTAAGGCTTTTCTGTGTGTTCTAGTTTTGTTACTTCATATCTCGCTGTACATTAGATATTTACATGAAATTATCCACAAAATATCCACAAAAAGGAGATGATGATGGATATGTTGACGACAAATCCAACAAGACAAGAAGAGAGCTGTGTCGTGAATAGCCCCAGGGGACACAAATTAAGCCATTCCCGCATGGGACTACAATATCCCTTGTCTCTTGATAGCGAATCTCGCTGAAGTGTGCTCGATTTGGGAACAAATGTGCCATAGGCGTGCTCAATCCCAGAATGCACTTGGTGTTTCAGGCCGATGTGGCATTCGATTTTTGTACTATTCATAGGGAGCTAAAGTCGCGATGGTAGGACTCTGGAGTTGTGGCTTATAACAAAAATGTAAATAAATGCGCATGAAATCGCTTTAATGAGTTGGTATGGGTTGAATTGCTACTTCAAAGTGTTAAACTATCAACACATGGTAAAAACGCATTATTCTAAGGGCGTGTCTTGTTTTTCAGGTCTTACAAGTTCTTGGTGGTGTCTGACTACAACCTGGGCATGACATTGGTGACATTGGTCATGTTGGAACAAGTGAAAGGTAATTTATTTAAACTTTCTTGAAGTCGAGCTTATCTTTTAGCGCATTCAATACCTCGCCATACCCAGAAGCATGTGCAACCTCTTATCAGAAACTTCCGTTTGGTGAATCGCCGTAAAAAAATTACCAGGGCCTATTCTATGGAAAACGAGCAATTTCTATCATCGTACTTGCAAAGTATGCGAAAACTGACGCATAGGAGTTTCTGTTCGATACTTTTCTGTAACTGGAAAATAAAGATGGGGTCATATAGATAGGATTATCTTCTGTTCTGTGGCTATACCAATAAGCTTTGGCCTGCAGAAATGAAGGCATCAGCGGGCAAGTTGAAGGGACTACAGGCCTGAAACAAGGTACTTGAAAACAGGGATAGGCCTGTAGGACATAGAAACCAAATAGCAGTCTCCATTTAGTTTCATAGGAAGCAAACCAAACGCAAACCGTTCATAGTATACTCAGTATAGCTTGTTCGAATAACAACTTTAATTGACGCAGCAAAGTATTACAATGCATAGAAACTAGGGCACGAATAAAAGATAAAGTTAAAAGCAACCTAAATTAAGCTAAATGCGAATAATATACGGTCTTCTTACTTCGCAATCTGTGGGCTAACATTACGTGTTTACAATAACCAATAGAGATAACTGTTTGCAGATCACTAGACCAGTGAAGTTATAAGGCGTTGCCTCTCGCGGGTAGCGTGATATGCTTTCGACTAGTCAGGGTGCTCAGAATCGGGGTATATCATGCTGATATAATTGAACCGTTGTTTTCCTTAGTATCAAATAAAAATAGCATATGTGAATATTTCAAGGATTTTATGCTTCAAGGATATTTGAAATTTTTTCTTAATTGAGTCCTATCTCATATTAAAGCTAACTATAAGGACATGGAGGTAGGAAACTTGTTGACAAAGTGGGGTTAGGCAGAAATAAATGGTGCATCCTTCGTTAAGGGGGTATACAGATATTAGAAGCGCATTAGCCTCCTTCTACGTACAACCCTGACAACATTGGAAGTCCCATGCCCCCGAGGGTAGTTGCTGAAACCTCTTCCAACATGGTCATAGACCCATTGCTCAATATAGCTCGGTTGTTTATCAATAATTATTACCTGTTCCATCTTTTCAAATTATTGCTCGAAGCCCGCTTTCCTGCCAGTGTTGCCTCTGTTGGGGTTAAAACTTTTGACGAAGTTGGATTAAAGCATAAAAATCTTATTTCTAAATAGTATATATAAAATGACCTGAGCCCAAAATACTTTTCCGTTTTTCGGTTATGAGATAACTTTAATGGAAAATACAAGAATCATAGAACATGTACACTAATATGTTAAAAACCTCTGTAGAAGCTGAAGAGGTTCTTCTAGCTCCACCCTTCAAATCTGTTATTCGAAGTGCTCATGGTTCACGATACCAGTTTCTTCTTTCTTCGACAACTTCCTTTCCTTTTCAGCGTCATGAGCTTTGGCGTCATCCTTCTCCGTCAAAGTGACCAAAACAATCTAAAAAATCGATGAAATCTACAATGAGTGATTGAAAATAACTATATTACTTCAGGATTAATCCACGCAAGAAGTGCTGTTGACAATTAACTAACAGCAAAAGTAAATTAAATGATAGTTTAAACAAAATTAGATGCAACAAATCATGTATAAGTATCTGCTGGTCTTTTTTCAAATATGATTAATTAAACATAAAGCTCAATATGATATATCCATCTTTACAAGCCATCTCCATTAGCCATTACCCTTTAATCAAAAAACGAGTGAAAAAGATACACCCCTGACAGATCCATATCTCTAAAGGTGATCTATTAAAAAAAGACTTGCAGAGATAGCAAATAGTGTCTTTGACTTCTCCACTTGACACAATTTTATGTAAAGATCATATGAGTACATGTACTTATAAAAGTACGCATGACAAAGTGGAAATTGCGAGCGTATGTGCACTAGGATGGAGACTTAACGGCTGTGATCTTGCACAGAAACTTGAGATTTTGAAAGAAAAGATCCAATGAGTAAAAACCCATATAGATGCAGGAGAGGGTTTTTCTAGCCCTTATTATTTGGCCTGCATTTTCTCGAAAGCAAAGCCAGTTCTAACAAGCAGTTTAAAAGTTATGAGATATTTTGCTAGAAATGGCGTAAAATGTTGACTCGGTGGATAATTGTTAGGAAATTTAAAATGGTAAATGCAAGGAAAATTGTTTTTACGCTAGATTTTGAGAAAAAAATCCATATTTATCAAAAACGTGTTTTTTATAACATTGCTCAAATTCAACGAACCTACTTTAAAATTAATATGAACATTTTCTACCAAATATAGATATAAATATAGCGATCAAGATAAAGTCAAACAAAAACAGAGGACAATGAGGGCATTTCGGAAATGGAAGTACCAAGACTGGAGTTGGTTATGTTAAAAAAGAAGGTAGGTATCATGTCACGGTGTACGAAGAAAACTGGTAAGCGATGGAGCTGTACATAGCTGTGAATAGGATGGTGAAATAGGTGAATATCTTCGTACACAAACAGTTGTTGCTACACGTGTAATAACAATACATTGTCTTTCTTAGCACAAGTAGTAAAAAAATGCTGGAAATATTTCATAAGAACCTTTGATGTATCCACCTGATAAGATGAACAATTTTGTGGATAAAACGGCACCAGGCCTGTTTAAATTGATTCTTATATTATTTTTCGTAGAAAATTCTTTAAGATTCGTTGAACTGATTCCCATAATCAAGGTTTAATATAAAACACCGTTTGATGTGGAATGTCACCTACAGGTTTCAGA
This sequence comes from Nemopilema nomurai, assembly GCA_003864495.1. Lineage (NCBI taxonomy): Eukaryota > Metazoa > Cnidaria > Scyphozoa > Rhizostomeae > Rhizostomatidae > Nemopilema > Nemopilema nomurai. Next base: position 1,123,057 of record ML133380.1, read on the forward strand.
CCGTTAAAGATCTTCTTACAACAGCGCTGCAGTGGTGCCGCCATTTTGAGTTCTGCACATGCGCTCGCAATTTCCACTACCTCTATTAGCAAAGAATTACATAATTTATACATGCACAAAATTACATAACTTATACCAACACATAGTGTGGGTACAAAGTATAATTGCTAGAATACACAAAGGGGCATGATCAATAACTTACTCCTCCGGATGGCGACTTCATTTCAACCTCAAAGTCTTCGTTGCTCTGCCTAAGATTGTACCTAGCCGGGCGCCATTTTCGTGGAACCAGAGACCAGAAAAATTCCTGGTAATCGAATAGAAGTTTCGGGTCAACATCATCCGGGTTTCCAGGTCCTAGAAAATAAAAGTATTATCAGCTTTAGATGAGGGGTCTCCATGTGCGTTTAGAGTATGTGTTGTGTAGAACGAATGGCCGAAACCACCAGTTTGTCAAACCAGTGATGACATCAAACAATATGTTTCAAGAGCAAGTGCTTTGCGGTACCAAACTTCACAAGAGCAAGAAATAGCGGAACTAGTTTTTTTTGAGTTTCTTAATCAGAAGCACTGGAATGAATGCTATAGGGAAACTGCAATATTGCTAAAAAGTTACGGAGCATTAGTGTTGGTCTTATCCTTGGTCGTAGATGCAAGGACTGGAGGTGTGTCTTCCCAACTTGGGGAAGGCCTCCTTTAGCCTAATGTGTAATTGAAACTGTGAACGTCGGAAAAACTCAAATTTATCGAGATAAAGGACGAGTCGCCACTATATTAAAGATGCTTTATACCTCCTAATTACTTGCTCTCATGAGGCCTATCTTCAGTCACCTTTGACCTAAATGGCCTACGACGAGATGACCGCCGCCATTATAAAGATGCTTTATACCTCCTCATTACTTGCTCTCATGAGGCCTATCTTCAGTCACCTTTGACCTAAATGGCCTACGACGAGATGACCTTTGACCTTTCAAAGTGAATGACTGGCAGATTCTTCGAATGGCTTAACGGTGAAAAGCTTACCAAACACCCAGCTGAAGATGACGCCTGCGACAAAAGTGAATGTCACTCCGATGGCCGCGTACCAGAGGTAAGAGATGCTGTAGAAACTGGCCATGTTGGTGCTGCAAAAACGGGTTTCGAAAAGCATTATCGACTACCCAAGTTCAAGCAAACGGAAAAAGCGGACAAGAGGAGAGGAGGATACGAATCGGATGTTGTAGCTCCACCGGCCTCTATTTCTTATAACAACTACCAATGTGAACTATCAATAGTTAATCTATTGAGCTTTGCGGTTATGTAGCGAAAACACTGCTGTAATACTTTACTATCAACGCGTAGCTTGTTGGCGATAAGGGATTTAATCTAATTGGTGGAAACGCTGGAAAATATTTCATTGGTTTGGAATATGGAGTTTTGAACCACAGGGTTGAATTTATGTGTAGAAACGAAAAAAGAATGCACGAAAATAGAAAATTTTCCATATTATTCTACAACAAACGCAAATTAAAGGGCATTTAAAAAAATCTCTTCTCAAGACGACTCAAAAATTGGCTGTGAAGATAAAACGAACGGTCTGTATACTTACTCGTATGGCTTGAATTCATTTAAGTACACTTTAGTGAAGTTGTGTGGGTACAGATATGTGCCATTGTTAAAAAATCTCGGGCACTTCTCCACTGATATGGGTGCATGGTGCTTGTTTGGGGGGTAAACCTGGGCACCGATGGCCAGCCAGAGCGTCGTTGTCACACCCACAAAAGCCCCACTGTATGCACCCTGCAGAAAAAACGTGGGGTTACTTCAGTTGAAATCTAATACTCATAGAGGCAACTTAGTAAAACCTGATTCATAGTGGCAGTTGCCTAATATCAAAGCACACTACAATAAAAATATAATATAATACAATAGAAAACAACACATTACAGTGCAATACAGTGCAATACAGTGCAATACAATACAACAAAATACAATAAAAACATAATATAATATAACACACTAGAAAACAACACATTACAATACAGTGCAAAACAGTGCAAAACAGTGCAAAACAATACAATAAAAATATAATGTAATACAATAGAAAACAACACATTACAGTGCAATACAATACAATATTGATGTCCACATATTTTTGTTGCAGTCGTTATCAATATCAGGCAGTTAGTAATTCCATATGATGTGTGAATAATTTCCAAACATGGATCCCTCCCAGTATCATCAGTGTTATCGATGTAAAATCATATTTAATTGATGCAACAAATCACTTAATATCATCAAATTTTACTAAAATGATATTGTATGTAATCATAAACAGTTGTATTTGATATTAATTGAACAGCAGCACCTAAGGGCAGATGAAATCATGGAGAATGGAGACAAATGGACCAACCTTCCATGTTGCAGACGGAACAAGCATCCCGAGGGCAAAAATACCAAGACATGGTCCGCCAACGATTCCAAAAATACTGTACGCAAGCTAAGAAATGAATATTGAACCGCGTCAAAAGAGATCTGTGATAGGCGAGGGGGCGTTGCGATTACGAGGACTACGTGTGTATTTAGGTATCTAAATAACATAAACAGCACCATATAACAGAAATGCCACTGTAGCCCGTTCGTATCAATGTTTAGTGAGACAGTTCTATTACGTCATAAAAAGCAAAATGGCAACATACGTTGATACGACATTTCATATAATGAATTTAGAAAAGTTTTAAATTAGGTCTTGTGATAAAACGACGTGCTTTAATATTCTTGGTCGTACAAGAGCTTGTCATCCGTACAAGAAAACTTGGTTTCAGGCTTATTGAACAAAAAAGTGGGATTGCTTTAACTATTGCATGTGCGTATTCTGCTATGAAATCAGTGAAACAACGCAATGGGTACATATATCGCAGTTGGCCTGATCTGAAATTAGTGATTTCAGCCCTCTACTAATAGAGAGGGCAATAAAGAGAAACGGATAAGAATTAGAGAGAGTGCGGAAAATAACCGACCCGAGCGAGACTCGAACTCACGACCCCTGCAAGGGAGCAGCGCGGATAAATTGCTTGGCCTAGAGTGCTGGCTTGAAAGCATGACCCGATAGCTCAGCGGTAGAGCACTTGGCGTACAAAGTCAGGGGTTGTGGGTTCGAGTCTCGCTCGGGTCGGTTATCTCTCCGCACTCTAAATGAATCTTCGTAAGAAATCCTGTGCCTATTGCAGAAACTGATGAATAAAAATAGATACAGGGATTTGATGGAACAGGTACCTGTAATACGATACAGCCATATCGCATCAAAATTTGCAACATGTTTAACTAATCTTCTATGTTTAGCGGTTATCGTTAGCACTACTTTAGACCATATGAACCAATTCAAATGCATTCTTGACAAGTGATCAATTCCCCACTCTAACTTGAAGCAAATCGATTCTAAGGCACGTGACGACACGGCCAACAATAGGGATCGATCTCAGAACGAGGCAGTGGTTGAGGTTCCAGAGGCTCATTCGCTCGCCACATGACACTAAAACATCTGCACAGCTCAATGCGAATTGTTTTGAAACTTTCTTTTTTGCTTCACAAGTTTCTGATTGTCCCGAGGTTTTCAGAGGTACAAGAACTTCTTAGGCTGCTATGAAGCTATTTATTCATCTATATTCGAATATCTCCTGATAAATTGATATCAATACGATATTTGGTCTTCTCCTACCTGCCTCTTGTGCCTTCTGCAACCTAAATATACATATCGCTCTACCTACAAACGTATCTATCTACAATGCCTGCCAAATGTCCTTGGAACACCTCAGTATTTTCTCTGGTTTTTGCAACTAGTTGTTAATCCCCCTCCTCCCCCCTAAAACAATGTTGGTAACAGAGTATAGCATCCAGTCAATCTGGTGAAAAAGATTGGTGTAAAATTGACGCTTCGTTTAGCAGCAGGACAACATTGTTCGTAGGGGGGATGGGGGTGAGTTAACGTGAGTCAAAGAGTTTTCGTAAGTGTGCCAACAATTTTGGCAGGCATTGTAGTTCTGTATGACGGGGAAACAATAGCACCGACCCCATATCTATCCATCTAAGTATAGATATTTTGTATCATATCTGTAACAGGTTAACGGTATAATTTTAAACGATTTGCTGTCGCTTTATCGGTAAACATTGAAAGAAAATCTTTACAAATGGCAGGGCAATGACGGTTGCATGTAAACAAAGATTGGTTTGATATTTCACCTGAAGAACCATTGTACCGACGAACGAAACCAAGAATGCGCCGCCGATGATGATCATGCCAAATGTGCAAGCTGAAATGACGTCATTACGTTAAATTACATAGACGGAGAACGTACAAGGGACTAGAGGGAATGCGAATTCACTAAACACAGAAATTTTTAAACCAATCAAGGCAAGCAAGGGCTTAACAAATTCCCCAATAACCAAGCTCTATCTTAAAAACCTTCAACTTCAATGGTATCTTGCTTAATGCACTACTGTCATTGCTAACTGGTGCCAAATCGTAGAATCAAAATAAGTCTATTTTTTATCCTGCATTTTGAGACTAGCAAGTCAATTCTAAAGCCTGCTGGTTATTAAAAACTTTGGATTTAGTATAAGGAAACTGTGATTTCGTTGTATATAGGCTGTCTGACATTTCTTGGTGATTTTGAGACATATTTTTACATGCTGAATATCTGTTCCTTGTTTCGTCATTGATCAAAATAGACTTAAATATGGGACCTTAATTCTTTATGTGTATATCAACATGCCTCAAAAGTGCATTTCATTTGCAATTACAGCATCCAAAGGGCACATTTTTTACTCGGCGTTTGACTAGCCTTACATCTGCGAAGAGCGTCTTTAGGGCAGGTCTTGGTGGTAAAATCGGTTCACAGATCTAAATGTAAACCTTCACTTGTCTACGGGCAACTATGGGACTTACCGATTATCTTAGAAATTCTGGTTGACCATACGTCCGACATGCCAGGGTGAACTTTCTTCACGATGTCTTCCAATGTGACAGCCGCGATTGAATTAAGACCAGATGACGCTGTACTGTTCGGGAAAAGAAATACTATTCAAGCCACCAATCGAAGATATGAAATCTAGAAATCGAATTCAGAAATTCTACCAGCAATACTAAACATACATAGCGTGCAATGGAAGTGGCTATCTCAGGGTATTAGCGGTAGTATCTTCTTTTTGGGCTTCGCGATTATATTAAACACCAAAAATGCATCGATTCAAAAACGCAGAAATTTAAAAAAAGGAGTAATGGAAACAAAGTCTTGGAATGGCAATTAAATTGGGCGGGCTCAGACTGACTGACTCAGATTGACGCAAAAAGTTCATCCCTAGGCAATGGTTCTTGACGTTGAAACCACCAGTGTGGCAACCGCAGTTACCCTGAAACGACCACTAGAAGGCTAAAGGATGAGATTAATGTTTCAGCTTCTCTTCTAGAGCCATGCGAACAGCCAAGCAACAGACATATGGAACGATTAGTCTACTCTTAAGTTCCTAACTGTAGATGGGGTCTAATCAGGAGGGGGTTGGCATTATCTTAAAACACCCTACAATGAGGGGGCCATAATAGATTGAAATGCTGGGCGGAGGTGTTGGGAATTTGAATTCAACAAACTCCTTATATATTTGTTTCGAACACAATTTGAACTTTTCTTTTTCTAGAAGGCATGAGTAGGTGGTAGCGAAATTGTTTCATATGATTGGTGAATGTTTTTATTTTTGTTGCATAAAAATTAAAAAAAAGGGAGGGATTGAATTTTGCATGAAACACATAATTAGGTGGATGTTAATCAATAGAAATGGGTGGGCAAAATTTATGAAAATGGAGTTTAGCCCCCCTTACAATTACGAACTTGACAGTATTGACTCCCCAGTGTCTGGTATGCCAATGCGTACTTCGATGAAATTGACAAGTGACGGTGAATGACAACGACAGTGCGTACTGCAAGAGGAACTTGTCCCTCCGTGCCACTGAGGATAATTACACGTTGAAGACTGGTGAGTGGATAAGGGTGAATCTGGGCGTTGATGAGGATGTTCTCAAAATGATTGGATGATGATTAGATGAAGGATGCATTTACCTGAGGGCGCCGCTGAATAGGCAGGAGGTGAAGAGACCTGGTATGCCCTTCCATTTGCCAAGATGGTCGATGATGAAATACGGCAGAACCTAGGGCATAATAAGAGGCTGAATTGGTACAAGATGATGATGGAGACAAAATGAGAGACTATTTGACGAGAGACAAGATTTACAAAAGATGATTGATTTTGTGGTAAAGCACTCCTCATGGTCTAACAAAAAGCTGCTAACAACAGCGGCAATGATTTAATCTTCTCCGCTATTTCTTTCTTAGTATTAGCCTCTGCTAGAGAAAAAGGAATAGTACACTGTATAATAACTGTGTAGTCTTGTGGAAATATTACTCCCTGTCGGGAGGGGGTGGACACCCCTGGAATTAACGTTCAATCAACATTCGAAGTTTGGTTTGAAAGTATTATTACACACAAAGCAAAAGTAACCGAAAAGAGGCTAGTCATGAATATGAGGCAATGAAACCTTTAGTAGACTACAAAGTGTTGTCAACCTTGGTTCTCGTGGAGATATGCATAAGTAGTTGTCTATTATCAAAAAAGTGGAAAGGATTAGATTCGCATGAATACCTGATCGTTGCTTGTAATTTTGCCATCCTTTTTCAAATCGCATTTGTGGTAATTGGCGAAGATGACTAGGCCATCCATGACGCATAGAGTTACTATAACAACCAAGCCGAGGATGCACAAATAAAGGGACCTGTTGAATATGACGAAAAAGAGGCTGCATAGAAACAAAGCAGTGACATCACAAAACAGAATAGCTGAAATAAAAGCATACTGTACAGGAAGGGGGATTGTATTTTGTACTTAGTACTTCAGCTCCAGGAAAAGCCTATTGGTAAATGTTTCTTCTGTCAAGGCACTCTTAAGCTGAATTCACACTGGACGCGTCACGGCGCGGCGCGTCATGACGCTGACCAAATATGGTGGGATTAATTTGACGCTATGCGCACGCATCGCGTTTTTCCAGCCTAGCGTCACGATGCGTCAAAGTTAAATAAATTCAACTTTGCCGCGTGCTGACGCTTCAGAACAATAGAAAACTTCGGGAATTGAGTCATCGTTCTCTTTCATAACCGGAACCTCAAAGCCCTATAGTTTTAAAACATCACTTAAGTACGGGGACGTAGGTAGCACCTTAATGAACGGGTTTCTTTAAAAGGCACGTTTCCCGAGGACACATTTTCCGACTTTCAGAGGAAAGCTTGTTGTATAAAACTGTTGATGGAGTGAAAGGGAATTAATCGACGATACAAAACGCCAAAGAGCAACCAAAATAAATGTTTCCAAAATAAATTTAAGCTCTGGCTTTGTTTTGTGTTACAAGAACAACAAGGCTGTCTTTGTGATAGGCAGACATTGTGTTGTGAAAGCATCAAAACCGAATGACGCTCCCCGTATGACGCTTTGTGTGTGAACAGTCCAAATTTTTCCTCGAGTGACGCTTTATAACGCGCCGCACCACGACGCATCCAGTGTGAATTCAGCTTTAAAGACATAAAGCAAATACAAAAACAGGTGCCTCTGCTGAATGATTTGATTTGTTTCTAACTTGCATCCGAAGGTAGTTTTAGGACACTGAGAAGCTTAAGCTTATCGAGCAGTGTTCTGGTCCTTCCTCTCGATGTGACCACACCTCGTGATTCCTTATGCCTGGAATTACAGAGAGCTGGCAACTCTCCTCACTCTGTGTGCAAGTTTGGTCATGCCAGAGACTTGAACCACGGACCGTTGAGTCCGTAGTCAGCACCTCTAACCACTGAGCCATCCTCGCACTGTGAATATACCTCTAAGAATGAAAATGAATACACCCCTAAGACGTAGAAGCAGAATGGCGAGGATAGACTCGCTGACCTTTGGGCGGTTCGAAGCGATTTGGCAGACAAGAATCTCTGAACAGCCGTCTGACTGACTGTCCACACAGGCATCGCTGTGAACGCTCCACCGATCGAAAGTGTCCAGAATGTATTCCTGACTCTTGGGTCAGGGTTGAAGTCGAAAACCTTCGTTCGTTGTCCCTTTTCGGCTCGATCGAAGACGACTCCAAAGCCTCCAACCTCCAGTGTCCCAACGATAAGTACCACTATGAGACCAAGCAGCATGACACCAGCTTGGAACACATCGGTCCAGATGACGGCTTTCATACCACCCTAAAATTGTCATTGGTTATTATCATAATCTTGCGATAAATGGGCCCGACACGATACAACTAAAGCTATGAATTTTAGGCCCACCAAGAGTTATATCTTACTATCCTACCCACATCTTCGCTATCAACATTAATTCTATTTGTCAAGTGTCGCAGTTTGTACTTGAGTATAACGTACGAGAAGCCGAGAACATCGAAGTCATGGCCATGTAAGCTAGATAATTTAAAGGGCTAAATGTAAGGTCGATATTAAGTTACTGAGTCAGTAACTTCATTCCATACAGACATGTTTCTATTAGCTTTGTTCTTCAAATGGCGGAACCAGGACATGAAAAAGGGGCCAGCTACAAACAGGAAGGGCATTCTCTTTTCATGATGAGGAGAAGCGGGCAGGCTAGGGTGGTAGAATAATTGCTTTCTTTTCCCTCCCCAGACTTCTGCAACTGTAAAAATATAGTCTCCATGGCTAAACAGAGTCGTCAAGGTGATTTTGGGCGAAATTGTCCAAAATGTCCATTAAATAATATGTATTGTGGTTCTGAAATCGCGGTTTCATCTTACTATGGATGTCCAATGCTGATAGGATCCGTCTTGGAAAATCTAATCCTTTTCAAGACATTTAATATTATCTTTCACAAAATAGAACACCGTCCCGATTTTTGTCTGTCCGCAAATGAGTATATGGTATTTGTTGATCGACGTATCAAAGAGACGCAAAGTATAACAGGGAAACCAAAGACTCATTATTCGAACCAACAATCAACAGAGCAGTCTTACTATTCACGAACTCAGACCAACAAGCTATTTCAAATTGAAGTCTCTTAAAACGTAACAGCTGTTTTCATGAAACCACAACACTCACCAGAGTGGTGTAGAAGTTACAGACAAGTCCAGTTGTGATGATTGTTGCTGTGAGAGGCACTCCAGCGACTAGAAAAAACAAAATGTTTGATAAAAGGAATTAAATATGAGGTTGACTTTCAGAGTTGATTTGTAAATGCCTGAATCATACAGAACTGCTGATCACGTTGTTTGCTAAAGGTCTCACGAAAGACTATGCAAGGCCATTTTAGAAATTAGAAAGAAAGACATAGAGATAGGAGCCAGAAGAAACATGAGGGGCGAGGAAGATTGGGGGCACAGGGGGTGGGGGCACAAGAAACATGGGGATGGGGAGATGGGAGTACAAAATCACTATTTGCTGGGGGGCTAGGGAGTTGGGGGCACAAGAAACACGGGAGGTGAGGGAGACTGGAGTACAGAATAAATATTTGCATGATGACAGTGTTAAGCGTGGAAGTCGACGTAGCGCCTTAGAACAAGGCCAGACGGTAAACAGACAACTGCTTTTAGTTCTAAGTCAAAACATGTGAAAGATATTTTTTAGTTAGCCGTTCTTCTACTAGCGGTTCTGTGACCATTTGTCTAACGTTAAGTGGGCCTAACTTGAATGGCTGGCCTCATTTTCGTAAGACTTAAAACGAAATTCTGTACCAACCTGCTTCCAGGGCGAGGCTAGGAGCGTACAACACGACTGACAAATACAGCAACTGTAAACAAGAAAGAAACAGAGGTCAGCTGAGCTAAAATGGTTGCAGCTTACAAGCGAGTACAAGGTTTAGTCACGTGACACATTGACAAGTTAAGGGGCTAGTACGAAATTTGTTGCGTTTTTAAAAAAAATCCGAACATCTTGATATTTTGCAAAATTTTATCTTATCCCAGAATTAGATAGCTAAATTGATGGAAAATACACATATTTCTCAATTTTAGCACAATTTTAGCAGATTTAGAAGGCAAGTATGAATAATAATTCTTTTCAAATTTCTTCCAATCGAATTTATTTCATACAAATATGGATTAGTCGCGTGACACCTTGACAAGTTAAACTGAGTACGAGGGTTTCCTATCTTGTTAAGCTACTCATCCTCACAACAATTGCGGTCTCTTAGGATATGCATTTTCAAGCGCTGGATTCCTTCTTCATAAATCCATGAAATCCCATTCTGAGCAACCAAATCTTAGTTGAATGCTCGGGCCATTCTGCTAGCATCTTGGCAGTTTCCATAGCGACCCCCAGACCTTTCATCAACCTTTCATTAAACGGTAATTCGATAATCGTAGCTGAGCAAATTATTTGCTGAAATTAGATACACCATTGTGATGAAGTCTGGCGAGAAAGCCTTCTGTAAATCCTAAGAACCCAGATCTGTGTTTCTCATAAGCGTTTGGCAGCTTGGATTTCAGTGCAACTCCTTAGCAGGGCCTAATTAGCTTAGTATATGATAAAAGTTCCAAAAACGTTTTCAACAACAATAAAAGGAGCTGGTTCAATCTAACAACGAACAAATAAGGCTCTTGGTATCCCATAGAAATACAAGTAGGCATCCAACTTGGCTTTGAACTTTTACTCCCTTTGAACATCATGGTTCCCCTCGTTCAATTCGCTTGCTGAACAGGGAAAGTCATTTGCCTGGCTGGGTAAACATCATCACGAAAAACTAGATGACCCAGATGAACTGATACAAACATCATCAATAGAAGTAGATGGCCCTGTTTATATACACATTGGAAGGAAATGCATAAAAGCGTGTTCGGAGCAATGTTTACTGAAACAATATTTGCCTTAAAATATCAAAATTTCCAGTTAACAATAGAGATTTAACGTAGAAACACGAGCACTCTTCGAGATGATATTAGATCTGGCATCTGATGAGTGTATTCAACGTCAAAGAAGGCGTGCTTTTTGTCACGAGCTCAGAAAGTAGTCTTAAATTCCTCTTGCGAAGATTTACTTGAGAGTTATTTAAAAAAGAAAGAATAAATCAACTTACGTATTGCAGCATAAAAAGGAAACAGCCCAGTGACCGTACACCAGGAGAGAATCGCATTTCGAGATACTGTAACGAAATCATGCAAACAGTTATTGTTGTGATTAAACAACGTGAAGAAGCATTTTGAAATGGGGGAGGGGGTAAATGGGGGCAGACGAGGGGCGACTTTGTGAGCTGTGAATAGGCACTTAATCTCAAGGACTGAAAAATGGGGAACACGTGTCCCTCTTTCCTCTAAGTCCCTACATCGAGCTGTAATGTCTAAGTTTATGGAAGAAAGAATCAGTATCAAGGATTTCTTCAATTGCGACCAACAATCACAACCAATTACAGTCAAATCAGTAATCATTAATCAGTAATCATTAATCATCAGCACGATTGATATAATCAATATAATCATAATATTTATCATGAATATCATAGTTGACTTCGTATAAATACCGCTTTAATCATTTTCCAATAATCTTAACCAGCCGATCGTTAGAGGCAATCAGGTGACTTCGGTTCATGGGAGGGAAAGATACTATTTTGGGTGTCATGGGGGGGGGGGTGGTAGATTTTCTTTTGGGTCCCTCTGAGGGGCTGATCGTTATTTGGAGAGTTAGATCGTTATTTGGATCGTTATTTGGAGAGTTAGATCGTTATCAAGGTTGCATAGAATTGCATGTTATTGCAATCATCAAATTGCGTTTAGTGAAAGGACTGAGCCTCATCTTGAATGACGAAGGAATAATTTTCTATTAATTATTACAGCCAAAGTCTTGATAGCCACCACAAGACAGAGGCAAGACAAAACAGTCTGTTGTTGCCTAGAGACCTCAACCGCACTCTTTTGAAACATCATGATATACCAGAGACCTCAGCGGCAATCCTTCTAACCGCCAGTACCACTACCTTGGAACACTGAACAAAACTTGAATGGTGTCAAGCAAAATGTCTAGCCGTAATCTGCGACTCTTCGTACTCTCAAATTCTTAAGCAACCTATTCCATTTAGGCGGGGGTCTGGCCGGGATCTTCGTTTCCGTAATTTCCTGCTACACCGACTTTAACGTCCTAATTGTTAGATTTTCGGGATTTTCGTTTCCACAATTTCCTACTACCCCGACTTTCATAGCCCTAATTGTTAGACTGGTAGATTTTCTAGGCTGACAGAGTGTCTTTGAGTTATTTGTGAACGTGGGACGAAGAGGGGCACTTTTGTGGATTGAAAATGGAAACTTCATCTCAACTGCTTAGGAGTGGTATAGGGAAGGGGGCATGTGGTATTTACGTCTCTTTGACTGATAACTTCAAATATTAAAAAAAAGCAAATGCATGAAGTCGTTTTTTTCTTCGCCACGTCCCTGCATCGAGGCCCACCGTGTCTATCATAACGTCTTTTTCTCTATCTCGAGATATAATTGAATAAAAAGTAGAGACTAATTTCTGCTATAGAGTGCGAATAAATAACAAACTGGTGTTAGATAACATGAACCCTTCGAACAAATGGAATGTGGAGTTAACTTGGCAAGGATATCTAGGGACACTGGTCTGTTTCCACTTGAAAACACTCTAACTAAATAAATTGGATTAACAGCATATGATTAATAACATGTTATAAACAACACAATATACAATTGTTCACTCAAACATGAAGACTTTCAAGATAATTCGTTGGAAACACTTTTCCGACAAGACTGGGAACAATTGTAGTGACGTCAGAGGACATATTTGCTGGCGGATTTCGTGTTGCGAAATGCCACCTTGTCGCCCTGCGACATTTCTATATTTAACCCTGGCAAAATATTGTCACAAATGCGAGAAGCTGAGATGGGTGGATCCGAAAGGAACTTCGGCACTGTCCCTTTTGCACTGTCCCTCTTGCACTGTCCATTTTGCAATGTCGCTTGTTATCGACCTGAAGCCGTGTTTTTCTAGTCTGACCGAATCATAAGCTGGTTTTGAAAACAGATACTATTACCAAGGAATTACAGATATGTCTGTCCGGGAGGCATCTCGTATTTGAATCAACAATTCATTTCACACACGAATGACATTGAAACGAAATATCCGCCACACCCCTCGTCCTTTCCTTCTAAATAAAATGTGTTTCCATTCTCCAAAACATTTCCCAATTAAACTGAAAACGATGCAAATAAAATGGAAATTTCTAACCCACTAACAAGTTACCACTTGGGCGACCAGGTTAAAAAGAGCAGCAACTTTTATTTGATGTGCAAATGCAACTGTTTGCATACGTTCCGCGATTTCAAGTCGATGGAGAGACGGCCTCAAAGTTGACTGCGATTAGAGAAATAACCTAAATCAGAAGGTTAAAAGTAATATAGCTTGAAATTTACCTCGTGTGCACTGGTGATATCAAGCCGGTAGAAAATTGGGGCGTATATCACAGCAGCAACGGTGCAAAGGATGAAGTACGACAGAAGCAGGACGCAGTACTGTACTCCGTATGTGTATATCTCGGAAGGGACACCAAGCAGAGTTATGGCGGACAGGTACGAAGCGAGCAGGGAGACGAAGATGGGGAAGCAGCCCATTCCTTTGCCAGCCATAAGGTATTCCTTTGTAGACGACTGCTTGCCCCCATAGGCATGATAAACGCCGATGGCGCTGGAAACCAACAACATACAACCGAACACGACATAGTCGGCAACACTGAACTCGTTCACGCTCATGTCGCTAAAGCTCCGTCGACCGGCGAGTAAGAAACGGGAGCAAATCGTCGGCTTCTTCCAAAAACCTTGGCGTCGGCTTTCAATTGGTCCTCCGGGTTGTCTTTCGAGCAAGTTCAAAGCCCGCGAGTAGCCAGGTGAACAAATGTTTACCTTCGTCCCCTTGTTTTGATCTGGCTGCAAGCTTGATGGTTTTCTATTGTCTGCTTTGTTTTGTTCTGCGTACCCTTGTGCGGAAGCAACATAATTGGACCAGCGTGATGTCTTTGTGTGTCTCACAGCAATTGTCCGATTTGTTAAGGGACACAAGCCCAGATTAGCTGCAACTCTTGTTACCGGACGCCCGGTGCAACGAGAGACCTGGTAATAGCAATGACGACATAGCCAGCCAAAACGAGAGATCCAAGCGCATGAGAACCAGGGAAAAACAATTTTGACTCCGTCCTGTCGATCATTCCTTCGGACAGGAGCGGTCTCTCAAACAATTCTAAAATCTGCCAAGTGTCTGCCATCCTCATTTGGGGGTAAAGTATGCCATTTTCAGGGGCATCTAGTCCATTTTCAGGGGCTTTTAGTGCCCATTCATAAGAATACCCTATGAAATTTTCACTCGGGCACCATCTAGTTTGGATATAGCAGGGACACCGAATACGAGGGGAATTGGAGGCCCGAGCGGTCCTTGGGAAGTGCAAACCAAAAAACCGTTCGTGGTAAGCATCTAGAAACAAGTTGTGATGTGTTTCTACCGACTGCGTTGCTCAATCTCTATGGACGATCCGTGCCATAGTTGCAGAGAATACGGAGCCAGGTCGAAAGAGACAGAGAGACGATGCGTTGCCTGTTGTATTCTGTAACTCTGACTCTGACTGACCTATCTTAACTTGACAATTATATTTATATCACTATTCGAAAAATAACTTTGCTGACGAAGGATGAGAGAGGATGATGAGATGATGTTGCAATGGGGGCGGAAAATTCTAGGCTGAGGAGATGTGTCAGCATGCATGGTGTGCCAATGGAAAGTAAACAAACGAGTCACTACACAGGCACGTACTGGCTTCCAAGCGCAGTAGGTGGCAACACATCTTTGCGAACGATTTCCTGTCCACATTGGCCGGCTTTTCATTTTCATTTGATCAACATTTGATTCAATTTTAATAACGTTTTTGGAAATGTATCGTCTAGGACTTGAAAGCTCTCATTTTTGGAGAAAACTCTCATTTTTGAATATGCAAAAGAGATTATGATACTGGGAAAACGCAGATTTGGTGTTCACCCTTTGAAAGAAAAACGCGGGAGCTGCCATTACTCAATACTGTGGGAAAAATGAGTAACTGCGACTTCTTCCCAGCAATTTGATGTAAAATCGTGATTACAACGCCTTTTCAACTTTGGTCATTAGAGTTCGCAACGCGTTTCTGTCAGCTAGCATTTACAAGCGCACGCATGGATTTCCGCTTGCCAAGCCTCTCGTTCTTATTTGGATATTTCTATCGACCATATTTGTTTACTATCCATTGCCTACCCGAGCCACTAGGATGTCGAAATTCATATTGCTTGATAGGGGTGGGTAACACTGTGTATACTACTAACTATGTGTATAATGATAAAGATTCTCCATTTTTTCATATAAGGGGTCTGGTACCGAGAGGAACGGCGGGTTAGAGTTTAAAGATGCCCTGTGTGGCTTGATACTGCGTCGAGTTCACTGCGTGCTGCTTTAACCCCATTCACCTACTTACATTACCGAATAGGCTTCTTGGATCTTTGCTTTTTCATGATGTAAGGTATGAGCAAACAAAATAATTCCTGGAGTCCGAATGAGCTGGGAAGGATTATTGAGCGAGGCCCCGAAGCCATTGGACTACAACAAGACAACGAGTACTAAGCCCACCGCACACGACAGACTTTTGTCTTTGAAAGACGAAGATTCTTTACTTCGGAGCACACTACCGATTTTTGTCTGTGAAGCACAAATTTTTTAACAATGGGGAACTGGGTAGGAGACAAAGGGGACTGGGCAAATTCGCTTTGGCGCATTTTTGAATTTTTTACAAAATGGCTCCTAGAGGAAAACGAAGACACTTGCAGCAAAACTAGCAAGACTTTGTCCTTGACAAGCGCACACGGCAGAATTCTGTCTTTGAAAGGCAGAAGACAATGAATTCATCTTGCCCTCCCCAGTAAAAGCACTCCCCCCAAGTGATAGCTCTCCCCTCCAATGATAACACTCCACCACCCTCGCCCTCCCCCCTCAGACCTGGAGATTTCACACATTATTAATCAGTAAGATACATTACAGGAAAACAGATATACTGATATTTACATAAGCCTCGTCATTTCTGCCTATTCTTTTGGCCTTTTCAACCACTGACATTATAAGCCATGATATCCCATCCAATTTTATCGTGTGCAAGGGATGCTGGGACGCCCCCGAGCTTTGAAGACTCTAAAATGCACAGTAAATGTATCCTAGTGTGTTCCAGCCTTCAAATCAGACTCAAAAGTGATGCTACATGATCTCTTTTTACACACCTGATTAGACCTATCTAGAATCTCATTAAACAAAATATCAAATTTCAATTGTGAAGCTTAGAAATAATCCTATTTACTACTTCTCTTAGAGTCAATCGTTTATCTGGCAAAATAGTATTTTATTCTCAATCGCACCCTGATGGAACTTATTTATGGAGAACCTCACAGACAATACTGTCGAACTTCAATCAAAAAAAGGTACGAATAGGTGATACTTCATGTCACTTTCATCAGAAGGAAAAGTTTATGGACAAAAAATTATCTATTATCACTGCGCCCATATCTTATGCTTGTTTGCATCTAGCGATCTCTTATCCAGGGCACAATAATTTTTTTTAATAAAAAATTTGACCGAACCATGACAAAAAGGAAAAATGAATAGTCACTCTTTTGAAAAGTTCTCAACGGATAATGCATGCCTGGAAACAATCCTTAGAGAAAATAAGGAAGAACAGAATTAAAACTTGTTTTACTTAGGAACAAAATCTTCACAAATAATAATCAACAAATTACACTTCGAATATACATATTAAGCAAACGAGTCTTGTACAGAAAAACAAGTCACAATGTTGTTAGAAAAAGGAAGATCGTTCAAATAAGAACCCAATGTTTATGAAGCCTGTGCGAAGATTTAAAGAGCTAGGGGACCTCGGCAATATCAGTGTATGCTTTGCCAGTTTAATTAACAAGGAATCGACAACCATGGTGACTGCATAGAAATTACTGCTACTCTGCTCTGCTGAAGAAACTCGAGGGGCAATTCACTTTTGCAAATAGCGTACGAGATTTCCATGAAAACAATAGGATACCCAGCGATTTTTTGATAAAGCAATAAGATTTTCACAAAAGGTGTACGTGATTATTTTGGAGTGATTTGCCCCTCGAAGAAGCTGAGGATGAAATTGACAGTTGAAGTAACAGTCAATCCACCCACGAGAAATTATTTTCCAGCTCGGAAGCTAGAAATAACTGTTATTAAGTTAGTGATATCGACCTTTATTAAAAGCTTACGGTTTACCGCGAACGAATAGATTCAATCTAAACACAGCTCTGATTAAGACGTGTTAGGGTGTGCTTAATGTAGGGCCTTGCTTGATGGAAACAAGATTTAATCAGTTCATTTGTGATGATAATCGCAAACAATTTCTTTTTTCTTATTACTTGGAGCAATTCTCGATCTACACTTTTCAGGCGACCATAAGCCAACTCTTCATTCGGGTGAAGGTACACTTCTCTAATCCTCTTTCAGTGACCACCTGTTTAATTTTACTTCTAAGGCACCCTCTCCTCCATTTTGTGCACTATTAAGCAATGAAAATGACGTCATGAGCGAAGAAGCCAGGGGGTGCGTCAGCTGTGGAATATTTGTAAACACCTGTTGTTAAAAAGCTGATAAGTTAGCCTTGTTGCTTATTCGGGCAAAAACTTTGAAGCCCTTCCCCCCAATTTATTTAGCGTCCCCCCGCCGATGAAAGAAGTCGAATAACCAATAGGGCCAAGGCGTTGAGGACTATCAGCATCAACAGACTAAGAAAAAGTTAATTTACAACTGCAAGACGCCATTCTCAGTATCTCGTTATTGCAGAACAATGAAGATACCTCGAAAATTCGCAGCATACAGCAGTTTTACAAATCGGTTAAAGAGCCGATCGTGTTCACGGGAAAATCATACGTTATAAACAAACTCTTGAAATGGCACAGATTCTTAAATCTACCCAGTCTTTGATAAATCTTCTCTAAGTTAAAAAGTTGCGATGCATCAACGGTATCGCCATGGCTTGTTTACGACAAGCTCGAAACATCGCCTGAAGTATCGCCAGTCTACTATAGCGGAGGCATCGGCAAATCCGGATTCAGATATCGAAATCTCTTTTCGCCAGGGAATGTCAGCGACTGGCTGATGGATTGGGAAGATGACGAGCGACCCTTTGGCTTGCTTTTTTCCCGCCGTTCTTTTCCAGGCACCAGCCGCTGGCCTTTACATTTACAAACGAACTTCTTCATCAAAGACCTGATTTTCTCGGGGATAATTGGACTATTCGACATTGTCACCTAAAAAAAGCATGGAATGCTGTAAAAGACTGAAATATCAATAAACTGAATGCACTCTTTGTTATTCATTCGCAATCATTCAAATATTCCTTTGTTTTTTTAATTAAGAAAATTCTGTCTCTTTCATTGAACTTCCATTCTTTATTGCTGGTGAGATCTTTCCAGTAAATCCCTTATTCATATCATCAAATTCCTTTAAGATGGTAAAACTATTATTAAAATTGAAAAATATATATATTATACTCTATCAAATCACAGATTGCTTGTCTACAGAAAATAAAAAAACAAAGTGGAATATGATAAAAAGCAAATATGGTATCCCCAGGCAAAATCATTGTACAGATTCCTGGCTTACTAGGCAGTACTTGAAACAGTGATTCGCAAGTTTTGAATTTTGCTTTGCATCATGCTGCAAGCCAAAAAATGAAAGAAAAATACCTGTGGAACGGCTTTCCTTAAGATCGACTTGTACTCGTCCTTAGTAATTTCTTTCGACTTGTAGTACAATTTCAAAACCTCTTTGCACTCCTGCTCCACTCTTGACTGCCTAACCAACATGTCCACCATTTTCTGCTAAAAAGAAAGCAGAGATTATTGAAAGAAAGAAAGAAATCTTTCGTTCTAGGGGTTATTGTTTACAACATTATGCCATGGTTTTAAAATTCAATTTATTGAAAAAGGAGATTTTTATGTTGATTCCAACAAAATTCCAAACACTAATCAAATTCAAAATAGGAAATGAAGACTTTTAAAAAAATTAATTTGAAACTAAGCTTTGATTTTAATCAGCTAAATATTATTCAAGCTAATGTCATACTGTATGATAATAAACAATGACAATATTGAAACCCTAAATCAGGCTAGTTCAAAAATAAGGGTGTATTCCTTCAAAAATTGATCAAACTTAAATGAATACAAAAAAGAAATTATATCACAGCTTTAGGAGAGAAATTGTATAATTGCCATTCAGGTCTAAATATGGGCCTAATTTTGCCATATTTAATATAATACACTTACAGCTCAAATTTAAGCACTTTTACTTTACTTTATTACTTGGTTTGAAAACTTTTGCAAAAGGAATGGGAAGCAAAATCTAAATGCACTTCATGTGATAAGGACTACAGCAGTAGATCAGCCTTATTCTAAAATATCTTTCCATAAAGCAAAAAAAATTGCAAAACAATCTTACCTGTTGCTTTGATGAAGGTGGCTTTGAGAATCCCTTAGTATTCTGTTTTTCATCACTCCTCCTGCT
Organism: Nemopilema nomurai; assembly: GCA_003864495.1. NCBI lineage: Eukaryota > Metazoa > Cnidaria > Scyphozoa > Rhizostomeae > Rhizostomatidae > Nemopilema > Nemopilema nomurai. The sequence continues at coordinate 1,142,658 of ML133380.1, forward strand.
TTGCCTTTTGACTTCATGCCTAGACTTTGCTTCAATAATCTTTTGCCAAGTTGGATTCTCGTATCCAGAAAACGGTTCCTTCAGCCTCATCTCAACTGCACCCTTCAGGGCATCTTGCTGGAGATTTTTTGCATCCACTGGTGACAGACCAATATCCATGAGGGTGAGATCTTCTGGGTTATATGGGGAGTCCTCAGCCTCAAGATGATAGTAACTATCTGTTTGGTTTATTTCTGCCTCCATCCCAGCTCCACTAAACTCCTCTGGAGGTGTATAGGGCTGTTTTCTCTTTGTTTCTATTTCTTTTGATGGGGAAAACTCTGGTGTTTTAGGGATACCCCCTTTTTCGTCACTTGTTTCTCTGTCAAATAGAAGTGGAATAGCAGATTCTGTTGGTTTTTCTTTGTTGCTTATCATTTCTAAACCAGGAATAGTCACAGGCTCTAGTCCAGGTATGAGCATCTCTCCCGGACTTCTCATCTTTGTATCAGAAGGGCTCTTACTTTTCTTCCCAACAAAGTGGCCATCTTCCAACTTCAGCTTAGGGGTTTTCCTTGGGGAGCTGCCCTTTTTCTTTTCATCAATGGGCACTTTTTCTTCCTTTGTGTGCAAAGATGATTGATTCCTAAAGACAAGTCTTTTTGGACTTGTCTCCTCATTTTTCCCCAACATCTTAGCAAAACCATCATTCTCTTTCTCTTCAGAATCATCTTCTTGTGCAAATATGTCATCAAAGAGATCATCTTTTGACTTCCTGCAACAAACATGCCCTAATTTCATACTGCATTATCATTAGGTAACATTTTATATTCAAAACACTAGTCTACAGTGTTATGGGATTGTACATTGCTTTGCTGAAACAATACACAACAAATACAAAAAAGAGGCTCTTTAAACTCAAACTCAATAATATTCAGCTTTACAATAGATCTAAAGATTAAGATAAATCAATGACAAAGATGGGATGAAGGTAACCTTGAAGGCTAGTAAACCAGCATGGACATGCAAGAGACCTAACAAAGTACTCTATCCATTAAAAAATTACAAAAAACATGTCAGTGCATCAGTGAATGTTTGACCATAGTACTAATAAGCTGTTAGACATTTGATAAATTGCAGCAGTTTGAATCAACTCCACATCTGGCAAAAGGGGTTTGGTAGTCAAATAAAAACATTGTTATGTATATACACCAAAAGAATCTCAACAGAACTTACTGCAAGTTCTTTTTTTCCTTTCCTTCATCTGCAGCTTTTTCTTGATCCTTTTCTTCTACCTCTAGACTAGGTTTTTCCTCTTCAGCATCAACTTTTACTTCTTCTTCTTTTTCATGATTATCATCATGCTCCTCTTTATCTGATTCTTGTGTTTCCTCTTTGTCATCACTAACCTTCTGGCTAAGAACGATATCCTCTCCTTTGATCAAAAGTTCTTCCTTCAGCTTTTGTGTTTCTTCCTGGCTAAGTAACTTGAATAGTCTCTTCTCTTTGCCAACCTTGACCTCATTCAGTTCATTTTTTGACAACTGATTATTTTCAGCTTTATTATCAGTGGTGTCTGCTTCATAAGACTTGTCATTTAGATTATCTGGTTTTACAATGTTCTCATCTTCCAGTCCTCTTTCTTCCTCAGACACATGCAATTCATTGTCTTCCAATACACTGTTACTTTTATCGAGATTTTCACTGTTAGCATTTTCATCAAAATCCTTTTCAAGAGAATCTGGTGACTTAGAAACTGCATTTTTGCCACCTTTAGGGCTGCTCTCTAGAGTGGGAATTACTTTATCAGATATGACATCACCCTCTGCATTGTTATCTTTTTCATCATCCTTTTCTCTGTCACTAAGCCTCTCAAACTCACTATCTGTGTCAGATCCTACTATTTCTTCCTTTAAATCTTCTTCTTTCTGTAGTTTAACACCTATCTGACGTTTTTCAGTACCTTCTTCCTTGTTAGCTTTTTCCTTCTTGACAACATATTATGACTACGAACAACATCCAGCTTTTCTCTTAAAACATGTGTGTCATGAATTTTTGATGATGGCCCTTTTTGTTTTGTGTGTTCCTTCTTCTCATCTTTAACTTCATCTCTAACTCTTTTTTCACCCTTTCCATAATGATGCCTTTCTTTTTTATGTTCGCTATGAATTCTTTCTTTCTTATCATGTTCTGTTTTGCTTTTTGTATTAGATTCAGCTTCCTTTCTCTTTGACTTCTCAGAAATACTCCTATCTGAATGATGCCTTTTCTTAGTATTATGACTTGATGTTGAATATTTTCTCTCCTTGTCCTCTTTATCTCTACTTCTTGACCTGGCTTGTTCAACATCTTTTGTATAATCTTTATCCTTTTTCTTACTTTTTTTCTCCTTTCCTTTCCTTTCAACATCTTCTGTGAGATGTCTATGTTTCCTTTTATGCTTCAATTGCTCATCCTTCTCTTCTTCATATTTCTTTCCACTGGTCCTTTCCCTTGATTGCTCTCTATGTCTACTTTTCCGCTTTTTCTTACCTTCTAGCTCTGCATCAGAGCTTGGTGAACGCTTGTGGCTGCTCTTGCTTCTCTTTCGCTTTCTTTTCTTTGTCTTTTCTTTATGTCTATGCTTTTCATCACTGTCCTTTCTTAAGCTTTTTTCATGTTTCTCACTTGAGTTTTCCTTTAGTCTTTTCCCATCTTTTCTTACTGACTTGTGTTTCTGCGACCTATGTTCCTTGCTATCTGGTGTTGCATTGCTTGCTTTACTCAAAGGAAAATCACACAATTCCTCTTCAAGTTCTTTTACAGCTAACATATCAATATCATCTTCATTTGATTCTGCTTGTACACTGTTGTCACTTTCATGATCACTACTAGAAGGCCTTCTAGACTTTTTCTTTTCTTTAACGACTACAAAAGACTTTTCCTCTCTTTTACTTCCTCCATGGGACGGCTTTCTAGATCTCTCTTTCTCATTTTCAGACTCATCACTTCCACTAGCTGATTGTTTAGAACTTGATGAGCTTTTCCTACTTTTACTAACTTCTTTATGCCTTTCTTTCTTCCTTTTCTTCTTATACTCTGCATCCTCAATCTTGTTTTTATCAACCTCCTTCACTGCGATTGACTCAATATTGTCTTCTGTCTTCATTTTTGCAGAAACGTCCTCATCATCAGTAAGAAAACCACTTTCTCTCAAACAGTAAGTGAGTAGCTCTTCGTTATCATCCTCAAAAGCGGGGACAAATCTTGAGTCACTTTTCTCTTTGGGCTTTTTGTTAAGAGAGCTTTTTGAGGCCTTCAACTGCATATCCAGCCCGAAGTCAATCCTGGAGACTTGCTGTTTCTGTTGGGCTTTCTTCCCGAGAATCTCATCTTCAATACTCTCCTCATCAGAGTCAATCACTAATGGGCACGCAGGATCATACGGCACATCCATTATTTATGTCGCCCCGGGCTTCTTATTTAGGCCCTTTCAAGACTTCTTGCCGCGGCACTTCCTTCGTTTAACGATCTGTATTCATTTAAAAACCGGAGATAGCTTTGCTATAGGGTCAATTAAATTCCAGGTCTAAAAGTCCATCCCGAAATGCAGGGTGTAAAGGCTTGTTTTCATGTGCAGTTCATTTGTCTGCTTCGAATCGAATCGAAGGTGGCGACAACAACCACATTTGAAGCCTTGTGTGATGCCTCGTTTGAAATCTAGCCTCGGCCTCGCATATCCTAGCAACAGTCCCATAGATAATAGCAATAATTGTTGGTTATTATCTTTTCGTTTACTAGCGTTTTGGGCCAAGGACTTTCAGAGATCCCATGTGTTGTATGACAAATTATTCTTAGATAACGCGGTACCTTTAATGTGTTTATGAATCATAATTAGAAACACAAAAAATTATTGAAGGATTTATAATAAAAAAAGTTAAGTGAACAGGTGCTTTGTGGTACAAAACTTCACAATTGCTAGAAAAAGCGGACTTAACACCTAACTTTAGAAGAGCCCAAGGGAAAAGACGAACTCTTTCTGTCTACTAAGAATGGGATTTTCCATTGAAATATAGACAGACTCCAAAACACCTAGGTGAAAGGACGACCTAGCTTGCCCAATTATACCAAAATTGTCGTCACTGTATGTTTTGGCGCAATCTGGATTCTCTAAAAGATGTTGTCCTATAGCCGAATCGCAATTAATTTGGGCATTGCGTCTTTTACAATTTCGACGCGGCTGCTCTCTTTCTGCAGACGTTTTGGTCCTTATGCTCGTGGGAACATGCTGCTTATTATATCCTCCAATCTTTGAGTAGTGCGTCCGCATCTGGCTATTTATTCGGTCAGTTTTTGGTTGTCTTCCGACGTTTGCATACTCTAAGGAGTGTCGGATGAAAAAAGTACTTTTATGTATGCGAAAAATAGTTCCGCTTTTTCTAGCAATTGTGAAAAAAAGTTACTGAAGATTTATAATTTTTGATTATAAATTATTCTTACTGAGGAGGCTGCGGCAGGGCAGCAAAAATTCTAAGAAAATTTTTTTGGATCGTGTAGGTTATTGTTTTTGCAAAAATAAGTCGTAATTTTTCAAATAGAGAATTAGCATATAGATGTTTGGGAATAGGGGAAAATTTTTTAATGCAATTTCGATAGTGTAGTTTAATACTTCGACCAAATAGGTCAGACAATGATTTTTATGAACAAGAAAGTCATTCACAAACCAAATTTTTACATCGTTCATTTTCTCATTACATTTGATATACACAAAATTTTATAACCTCTAGCAAAAATATTCGTTAATACAAATGTGAAATTTGGATTTTGTGGTATGATACAAGGATGAAAATTAATACACTGCATTGATAAGTTGAAATCTTTTCTTAACTTTTTGTTCTTCGACTGAAGATCTCATTCATCGTTAGACCCTTCTATTTTGCGTTTCTAATTATCAAAGTGCATTTGAAAAGGTATGTTTAATCGTAGCTTTTCTTGTTGATAAATTCCTCAAACGTTCAAAAGAAGTGTTGTGAAGATATATTGATGATGTATCAAATAAAGTCCTTGTGAAAGCGTTCCCTTCCAGTTCGTTGACACCGGTTTTAAAATGTGATACTTTTGGAAAATACTAATATTGAGCAATGTGTATCAATATTTGTCAAAAAAGCAAGCACAGATGCGTTTCTGTGTAACTATTTGGCTCTGCCCAATCTTTTAAATTCCATCGATTGCAAACACAAATCTTTTGTTTTTCTTCTTCTCAATTTCAGTATTCCTTCTAGTCATATGAAATTCAAAGCGTCTTATTTCAATATTCTCGATTTACAGGTAATCGCGTCACTCTTAAAATTGTATTCTAAGCTTGGATGATGTTGGTAGCAACAGTTTGCTCTAGTTAATGTCTCTTGCTACACTGCCATCTTATTTTCAATCTTTTACGTTAACTGCACTTCCAACATCAGCATACGGGTCCTTTATTCTGTGTTCTTTCGTCTTTTCTTGTGAAAAATATTTGCTGTTGTTGTTCTTGTTGTTGTTTGCAGATGTCACTCCGGTTGCTGAATTACCAGCGACCTCCTGCGGGGCTGTCTTCGATAAAGCAGCATTCAAGGCACTTTTGGTTACAGTGGACACATCGAATTCCTCTTCCGTGCTCGAATCAAAGTCCTTCTTTGAGCCAGGCACACTTTGCGTTGTCTTTTTGCTAAGCGAGCCTACATCGGAGTAAGGATCCTTAACGGCTATGGTCGCATTGCTTTTACTTATTTTTCCAAGCTGACCATCTTCTGTCTTCTGCCCTTTTGAAATCTCTCTTGCCTTCTCCAGTAATGTATTCAATTTATCAGTAAGCTCGGCTACATCGACTTTAGGCTTTTCGGATTCTGTCGTCGTCTTTTTACTCGTGCTGCCCTTCTCATCATCAACCAGTGAGGAGGAGCCTACGTCAGCATAGGGGTCCCTATGTTTACTCAGCATTCTTCGCTCTGTCACGGGTGCACCGGAAAGCAAGGGACTCAACTTGTTCCCTTCTTTCTCCCTATTTGATTTACTCTTCTTTTCTGGGAAGTCAACTGAAACCCCCATTTCTGAATAGGGGTTCTTTGCCCCACCAGCCAACCCTTGTCTTGCATTGGAAGGAACCACTGTACCGTTGCTGTGTTGTAATAAAATCGATCTTGAGGATATCTGAGTTGACTTTGATTCGTGCGCTCGTTTATCCGGTGTCAGAACTGGTGTCCCCATGTCAAGATATGGGTCTTTCTTGGCCACAGCAGCCGATGCGCCCCCCCTGGACTGTGAAAGCTTCTTGGTGGGGTTTTGTATGGGCAGACCAAGTAGTGTTGCTTTTTTGGATGGCTTGAAGCCGGGGTCTTCTGTTTCTGCTACAGGGATTCCTGGAATGAACGTATGACATTATCTACTGCTTGCCAAGGCAAATGTTCAAGTGTCGATAAGAAGGAAGGACTTAGATCGCGACCGTACACAGCTGAGCAAGGCTGAGCACGTTTCAGTAACTGGTCAAACCAACTGAAAATTTCTCTGAGCAGGCATGTCGAGTGCTAAGTGAAAGGTTAAGTTCGTTTGACCAGGGCTTTAGAGAAGCAGATTGTACACAGGATTAACAAATGAAAATCCTTTTTTGAATGGTCCGAGTAATGTCGATGGCTTCGAGTTGGAACAAGATTTTGACTTCATCAATCTTGAATGTGATTGATATCAACAAAAAATCCAATTTATTCAATTCATGACCTACTAACAGAGTTTGTTAAAAAGATAATTATTTCGCTCTATTTTAGATGGGTAGTAAGATATTCAAGATAGATATTCCAGACAAATGTTTATAGCAATATTTCAATTTTTCTCATTATTACTGTAATTAGCTTTTGAACTCAAGCAGCCTAAGATCTTAAGCTAGTTGTTTATCAGAAACCAGGCTATGAAACAGGAATCACACACTTGGGTCTACTAGGTTTTTAATCCCACACTATGTTTTTAAAAAATTGTATGAAGAAGAAAGTTATCGTTGTCGATGTACTTGTTATTGTTAGCGACAGTTACTGTTGATACAGGTTTATAAAACTAACTTTTGGGTAAGTTCTGAATAATTCGATGGAGACGAAAAGAATTTATAAACAAGGAAAAAGGAAAGACACTTTCCTTCAAACAAAAAGAAAAGCCTTTAGTGCTTGCAAATCGACAGGGCCTGTCGCTTCAGGTTAAGCTATAAACAATTAGTTGACGGAATCAAAATGGCGGCCAGATTGAGTTTCAGTTCAGTTTTACCTAGATGAACGCTCATCTTATTTCATTTCGAGATTATACCCACTTGCAATTTAAAAGTTAGAGAATCCTCTTGTCAATAAAAGTTTCATTCAAACTTTAACTATCAATAGCCCTCCTGCTATACGATGTACGCAGATATGCACTTCAACTCACCCATAGAGGCGTATGGGTCGATGTTGTTGTTGCTCCTCTCTGTACCAGCGATGTTCCCTGTTGCTGTTTCACTCAGAAGTTCGTGTTCGCTGTCAGACTCGGCGTGTGTGCTTGCGATAAACTCCTTCGCAGCGTCTTTGGAGTCGCTGTCTGGCGCTTTGGGACTGTGGAGTGCTTCATCTGTCAAACCTACGGAAGTGACATAGTTGTCAATTTCTGCTACATACTGCCCCTTGAGACGGTTCTCAAACTACGCTGATTCGATTAAAGTCAGGTCGAATTCCGTAAACTTCCGCAAAGCAAACTTCATAATTGCACCCGTATAAAGTCATAACTAATGAATGAAAAGTTGAGAAGTGAAATAAATCATTCCCGCTGTTACTCTCCCTTTCGTCTCAGAGATCTATTACTCTACATGCTTTAGGAGCGAAATTCATTTGGAGGGGGCAGGGGGCTGCCTATTGAATTTCTACTCATTCAGTACCTCATTATTAAGGCAAAACACTGCAGTTTAACAGCTTTGGGGGGTTGCAACGGGCTTGCTATATCACAGTCGTTATAACATTCTTGACATTGAGAACATACCAATTTCTGTGTAAGGGTCTTTGGCTCCGTTGACCTCAGCTTTAACCTCGGTTTGACCTGCGACATTCTCAGTGGTTGCTGCAGTCTCGTCTGGCGTATTCAGCCCAGCCGCCATGGTGTTTTCTTTGATCACTGGAAATGGCCTATTGTTAACTGATTTCTTTCCACCAACCACTTTCTTCTGGTGGCGTAGCTTTCTGTTCACATTATGCCTTGCTCTTCCTTTAGCGTGCAATTTGCCCTTCTGCACCCACTTGTGGAACCCCCCCTTCTTTCGTCCCCGTCTGCTGATCGCCTGCCTCCTTGCATGCGGCACCATATTTCGCTTGATATCGGCGTATGCGTCCTTGGCGGTGTCATCCGCTGAATCCTGATATATTGTTTTCGGTACAGACACACTCACGCCCGGGCTAGTGCGGGCGACTATTTCCGGCGTCGCATCTTCTTCCGAGGACGGTCGTAGATCAATCTGGATCGGACGACGCAACTTTGCGAGCGGACCGCGAGGGTTCAGCGTTATCCTAACCGGGACCTTCGGTAGCTTTCCGGCAAGCTGCACAATCGCCTCTGGATTCTCAACTCCGGACGCTTCTGTCAATGCCTTGAATAGAGTATCTCTTAACAAAGCGTGCTCCTCTTCGTCCGCTTCCGGAGTCGGGCGTTTGCTTTTTACGAACCGGGACTTCTTTGATGACCGCTTTAGCCCCTTATGAACATGATTTGATGCCCGCTCTTCTCCCTTGTAGAATTTCTCGTAGGGCTTCATGGCCAAGGCATCAAGGCTGCCGAAATACTCATGTGCCGTCTTGATCATCTGCTTCTCGTGCCTGCATGTGTCATCAACACAGTCATCATAAGACGGGTCATCATCAGAGCTGTCACTCACTTGGTAGTAGGCCTTCTCGTCTCCGAAGTCCCGCTTCTTCAGCTGGTTAATCAGCTTGAGCAGTTCCGGGACTGCCAATTTCGATCGCTTGCTTACCTTCGACCCATCTTCAGTATCACCGTCATCTTCTTCATCCCCAACTGAAATCTTATCCAAGTACCCCTCGATTTTAGGCAGGTACCTGTTATACGAGTCTAAGCTTCTGGTTATCCCCGGGTAATGATGCTCCAGTTCCACTTGCTGTTTGTGCAATCCATTGATCTTGCCTCTTAAACTAGTCACTGATTCGAGCTTACCCGAGCTTCGTAGCCCCAGCTCGCCCATCAGGTCCTTAATTGCCATCTTGTACAAAGACACCATCATGTCCTTGTCGAATAGCGATAGTAGTTGCCTTTTAAGCTGTTCATCGTTGCTTGCCTTGTCGCCTTCTTCCGTCAAAGCTTTCTCAAACACCTTTGCGTCTGTATAACCCTGGCTGAAGCTCTCTGGTTTTGTTGCACTGCTATGGGTGTTCTTCCCATCGGCAGACGCAGCTGTATGCTTCTTCTCCCCTGCGGATCCCTCCGACGTCGAATTCTGCTCCGCTCGTTCCGAGGCAAATGACTCGATGTTTTCTGGCATCTTCAGCTCAAACTCTGTGTTCCCGAAATTGCTTGTGAATGCAGCTTCTTCACTTGGTTCTGTCTCGCTATTCTTCTCTCCCTTCTTATCTTCATCTGAAGCCTTCTTCTTATCCTCTTCATTATCCTTCTTATTGTCGTTCTTCTTTTCTTCCTCAGCACTCTTTTCTTTACTTTCTTTCTCTTTCTTGTCGTCCTTTTTATCATCCTTATCTTCTTTCTTACTATCCTTATCTTCTTTCTTACTATCCTTATCTTCCTTTTTATCATCCTTATCTTCTTTCTTACCATCCTTATCTTCCTTCTTACCATCCTTATCTTCTTTCTTGTCTTCCTTCTTTTGATCTTCTTTCTTGTCTTCCTTCTTTTGATCTTCTTTCTTGTCTTCCTTCTTTTGATCTTCCTTCTTATCTTTCCCTGCATCTACGATCTTCTTGTTTTCCTCCTCCGCAGCGCCCTTATCCTCATCTGGCTTCAGAGCATTCATAGTTATTGGATCTGGGTCTTTCTTCTTGTCATCAGTCACAAAAATGTCCTGTTCCTTTGATTTTGACTTCGAGCCCTTCTCTGGCGACTTTTTATCCGCACATTTCAGGAACGCGTGCTGTCCCCTGGGTAAACTAACTACAACCCCCCTTTTGTACGCCTCTTCTGGCACCAAAAGGCTTGGTATTTGTACCTTCTTCTCTATGATTCCGATTTGCCTTGAAATATCGTCTCGTTTGGACCCATTTGATGCACCTTTTCCCTTGGCTCCCTTGCCTATAACTGAGAATTTAAAGTTTGGATACTCGAGCACTGTTCGTGCCGCTGCCTTCATCACATTGACCGGGCCAATAGCATCGACCGTCTTGTCTTTGTTGGCGTTGAACTTCATTTTGATGGCAAGCTGTCCCTTCAGTTTGATTGCCACCGGAATTGTGACCGTGCACGGGGGTGGGGGCGGCGGTGGAGGTGGTGGGGGAGGTGGGGGCTGCACAATGGGGATTGGAATGTAGACTGGCTCTGGTGGGGGTGGGGGGTGCTCGTGGATAATGTGAACGGGCTCAGGGTGATGATGGTGGTGGTGGAACTCAGTTTCTTCGTGGTGGTACTCTGGTTCATGGTGGTACTCTGGTTCGTGATGGTACTCTGGCATTGGAACATGATAGTCAGGCTCCTGGTGGTGCACATCAGGTGGGCCATGTGGCATATGAATCGCGTCAAACGGGTTGTCTAGCTTCACGTGGTATTGGTGACTGTTCACTATGTTTTCCAGCTGATTGATAAAGGGCTCGGTTGAGTCTGGGGACATCGAGTTGGGGTTTTCATTGCCGCCAAGGCCCGGCATCGTATCGATCTGTCCTCCGATGCCTAGGCCGGGTATTTCAACTGTGTCCCTATTTTTGCTCTTTTCATCGATCTCCTTGGCTTGTTTTTGCTCCTTTTTGTCAAGATCTACAATCAATCAGCCATACAATCAATCAATCGATAAATCAGTCAATCGATAAATAAATTAATCAATAGATCACTTAATCAGTAAGATCAACAAATAACAAAGCTATCGTTTGCACTTCTTCGTAGTGCCATACTATGCATCGTGGTTCCAGGAATAGGTGATCAAAAGTTGAAGTGGACACAGCCAGCATAGAAATTCTAGAAACAGTATTGCGGACTGAGCAGTGCCAAATGTTGATTGGTAAGTGATTATCGTCGTTTAAAAAATCAGTCATACAATCAATCACCCAATCAATTAATCAATTAATCAATCAATAAAATAAAATTCAAGTTTTTCAAGTTTTTGTTTCTAAACATGTGTGAACCGGCGGCCTTTTGTCGGCAGTCACATAGTCAATCAATCAATCTTGAAATACTATTTTGAATAAGATTGTAACAATTACACCTGGCAAAACCTGTAACAATTCGCTGGTATGTCTGCATAGCTTTATCTTTTGGTGGTTGTACAGAACAGGTAAGCATATCTGGCTTAAAGCTTTGATATCTTGAGACAACCATCCTGATATTGAAGCCTGTGTTTTGGTGCATTTGTATTTCAGATACAGTCCTTCTAGAACCATACACCTTTCTTAAGCTGATTCTGGGGTTACAGTCTGTTTAATTGTTGTTTTGGGGGTATTCTCGCCCGGTTTGCTGTTTTCCCTTACCAGCCGTAAAAATCACAGAACCATAGAATGATTTCTGGCATGAAATTTTATTAATTTTGTTACCAATGACTACTCTTGCGGCCAGGGTCAGGATTTGGTCTGATCCAGTCAAGAGCGCCGCTAAGCTTTACTTTCGCCAACTCATACAAGATTTTAAAACCCTTTTGTCAGTCAAGCTGACTTACCTGCATTGCATTCTGCTATTAATGTTAGAGCCACAAGGATACAAACTGAAAGCAGATGTTTAATCTGAAATAAAAAAAAGAAGAATTTTGCAACATGGCAGACATTTTCTACATATTTTACTCTGCGGTACGAGCCACATCATGCAGTCTATGGAAGTTTAGAATATCGAGCCTAATGTATACTGCACACAGATTCCTATTGAAAATACTTCGGTTCACAAGCACTGATAAGATTCATATGGCCTCATTGCAAAGGAACGGTTGGATTCTCCTGTAATCGGGATGGGTAAGATGAATTCCCCATTAATACCAACATGGCTTAAGTTCGACTATAGATGACGCAAAGTACAATTTTGACACCCTGATTCAGTCATTTAAGCCCCGAAGGTCCTTAACTTTTGCAGATATACCCAAAATAGATGTCAATCATTAATTCTTAAGGCTTCTTTTGCAATTCATAAATTTTCAATAAGTATTTTTCAGAGTCATAGAGTTTCTAGTGCAAGCATCAGACATTGATTCCTTTCTTTCAGCTGCAACTATCAGTCAAATCAGAAGTATATATAACAGACATAGTGGTTGGACGTAATCTCGAAAGACTTGTTAGCCCTACTGTAGAAGAACTATTATTGTAAAATCACCAGTTCATGGGGGCTAAGCTTTCTCTGCCCCCCTCCCCTAAGAGATCACTTCTTGGCTAATAGCGCTGCACAAACTGTAGTGACAGCTTGAGTGACAAAATTGTTAAATATATTGTAAGTGCCATTTATAGAGATAACTAGATGACCTTGTGTTATTTCCCTCCATGAACGGCACCATATGAAGTAGCTGTTGCCTAGCCTTAATGTTTTAATTACTTACATGAAAAACAATCTGTAGTTATCTCACCAGAATGTGGTCGAGACTTAACGATCCATAACAATTAGAATTCATAAGAAGGGAAGGCAGTTTGCTTGGAAGGAGAGAGTGCACTCGATGTAGCTCGTTTAGAAAATATGTTCAAATGGACTTGGTGGTTATGTTGTTGTCGCAACCTTGTGTAGTTCAAGGTGGTTAACCTGTATCGCCTTGCCCGGGGCTATGGTCTCAGTTGACCTGCCAAGGAACTGCAGATACCTAAGTCTGAGCATTATACCGATACTCGGTCCTGCTCAGAATCGATGTAAATGTAGAAGTCTCATCTGTAGGCCAACTTCTTGATTTAATTTGCACGCACTTTCTACCACGGCACCTCTACGATGCTTGCCCTTTGCAAATTGCATCATCTCATCCATTATGTCTTATCGACTGTTCCTAAGATTTCCTACATATCTTCTATATATTCACTAGTTGGTCTTATCTTCCCTCCATGAGACCCTACCATCACAGACAATAATCGGGCAACCTCTAGCGAAACTTCAATTGCCAAATTTCCATTATCTCAGCTTATGCAAACTGTTTTTATTTCGTGTCATGTATGATACAATTGCTTTCAATATCACAGTCAGAATGCTTATTAACTCGAAACCTCAAAGGTATCAATCCGACATTCGTTTAAATCGCTTATCAGTCTTTGCTATTCCATAACCCACGAGTAATGGATAAGTATATAGCACAGAATGTGTCTTCAATGAATATATCAATACTATTCACGTACCTGTTTCCGCCTTCTTAATTCTATAAACATTTTAACTTCCTTTTAATCCGCTGTTTTATTGCTCACATGTTCATGCGACCCAGTTTTTTAAGATTTTCACCCTATTACCAGCTCTGTTTTGCTTTCAAACCTCTTTTCAAAACGCGAGGCCTTGGAAGCCAAATATCCTTGAAAAAACTAAGAAAACTTTTGCCACGCTTGGCCGATCATTGTTGAATAGTTGAGCAGCGCTGGTGTCAAACACTGGTTCACAGGAGCTTTATAATGCCATGGATACCCAGTGACCCGTTGCTCGCTTCACTGCACCCGGTAACCGTCGGTCGAAACAATGTTTGTAAGCTATCTGCAAACAATACTTGTTTAAGAAGACAGAACACAAATAAACAACTCGCAGCTTTTAAAAGTATATCGAGAAACGTTTAGCGTCTGAAATGCTGTCTGCAACTTTCTCTATCTGGAGAATTCCATAGAATCCAGTTTCATTCTACTGTTTACTTTTTAACAGGTATGTATTGACATTGCCGATGGCTATATGGTTTTGTGACCGATCGTAAACAAAGGACTCAATCAGAAATGTATTGAGCACCCACGTAATTCAGAATGTGCCTTTGGAGTAACACTCTGTTTGCCATTATCTGGTATGCAGTTATGTTTAATTGTACCCCATTTGGATGAAGTGGGATGCTTTGCAAGGACCTGCAGTACATCGCAAAGCCACCGTGTTGTGTCATATCTGCTGTATCACCTTGCATCGTTGGCTGCAAAGTGCTATAGTGTGCCGTAGTGTATTGCAAATAGTTTGGTGTAGTATGTTGCAGTGTATTGCAATACCCTAGGTGTAAGGTGCTTTGATAAGGACGTCTATCCGTCAGATCGAAGCTCGTTTTCCTTCTGTCTGAAAAAACATGAGCAGAGACATTCTAACTTAACCGTGTAAAAGGGTTCGAAAGATCTTTCCTGCCGCAACGCGCTCTAAAGCAAGTTGCTCAAGACGAGAAGACGTTGCTTTCAATGCTTCTCACGTGGTCATGTGTTTGATAGCAAAAAGATATCAGAAAGAGTTTCTTGTCCCAAGCCAAGGAATATCGCGAGAGTTAGAGTTAGAGACAGAAACTCTGCTTGAGAATTAGATACAACATTTATCAAATGGTTTGTCAAATAATCTGTCACATAGTCTGTCAAATAGCTATGTACACTAACATATATAATCGTGACAGATAGTCAGGTAGAGAAGGCTAGAATTTTTAAGGTTTCCTTTGTACCAAACATAAAAAGATACATGAATCATTTAATGAGACACCAAAAATTGTCATATGATTTACTGTCATATGGTCTACTGTCATATGATCTACTGTCATGCGATAGAAGACTTGACAAAGCTGGAAAGAGAAGAGCAACATAGAAAGCAAAAATTTATACAGGCAATGTAAGGCATGTTTGTAAAAATAATGCTAGTCTTGTTGACTATGTCATGTATAATTATTAATAAAAAACCATATCCGAGTAAATGAAAACCTGATATTCTCTACGTTGGCACTGATACGGCCACATGCAGTGATAAAACATCTTATTGCATGTGACGTCGAAAGCAGCATTTTATGACGTTTGAACCACGTGGATGAGAGATCTTCCAGTTGTCGTTAATAAAAAACCGTTTTTGATACAATTCCGATTCAGCAAATTAAATGAAGCACGAAATGATTATAGTTTTTTTCAAATCTATAACTCTCACCAACTTCAGCATTTTGTTCGCAGATAATCTTTTAATGAGTACCTTTTTTCCCGTGATAAAATAAAAAACATTCACAATGACATGGCGGCTAGCATTCCAGCTGTGGAAATTTTTGTATGAAGAATGTGTTCGATGAGCATAGAAGGTAAGAACGGAAACACCAATGTGTGATTAACGCTGTAAAATTAAAGATGGAAAATTGAGAAAAGAAAGATAGAGAGAAGTAGCTACCATTTGCCTATAGCCTCGATCTCAGACGGGGAAAAGTTAGGTGTGTACATTGTATATTCTTATCAATTAATTAGAGTTTTCCAACAACAACAAGTTTGATTACAAAAAGGAAGTTTATGAATAATGAAAACCGTTTTTGAGCATGATGAATTTGAAATGTAGAATATATCTTTGCTTCACTTTAGAATTTCTGTTCTACAAGCACTCAGACTCTAGCCTGAGAAACTGAGGGGGGGGGGGGCATCACAAAAAATCCTGGGATAGTAGTTCACGAGTATTTACAAAATGCCGCCTTATTTTAACGTGATCTAAATCTTCTTTTTTAAAAAAATTTGATGTATAGTATTAGCGCATGCGGCAGTTTGCACTAAGTATAATGCATATGGGCGGAAGCATTTATCTACAACCAAAAATCCACTTAGAAAAGGGGGGCAAGTGAAGGGGCGGAGAATAATTCCGGGGGCCTTCTTTTAAATGCAAGTACTGTGTTTTTTCAAAAAAATATGTGCTCTCTTGGGGCTGAATAGTTAAAGGAACCGTGCGCATTGCTTCACAACAAAAGAGGTTCGCTTAGTCACGTGTGTCAAGCGAAGTTTGTTACCAGCACAGATAGGCCCATTTTATTGGTCGCTGACATTGCCGAGAAATATTCAAAACAAAGTCATTTGAGTAACACTATTCCTGAATTTGCTGCATGTATCTGTTTGACAAAGTCCGAGCTTTCAGGGAAAAGTGTTTTGTTTCTTGCTTCGAATTGTGAAGATAGGCGAGAATAACCGCCAGAGGTGTCCGGTCCTGGAACTAGATAAATCGCATCTGGAACCATCTATGGCCTAAGTCCAGCTCAACCAGGCTTGGATTCTTATTAGCATGAGACTCACAAGTAAGAGCTTGTTTTTTCACGAATTATATTTGTGACTTTTGTTAAGGAATAGTGTTTTGAACAGTTTTTTTCTGACACCCTTGATAATGCAAATACTTTAGAATCATAATTAATTTAGTTTCATTATCACAAAACCATGTGTAAAAATCTTTCATATTTTATGAAGGGTAACACATTTCAATCTGGTCGTGCAAAACATGGTAAATCTTTTGGTATTTGACTAACTTACAGCCAGCTGGAGACAAAGCTTTTAACAAACAAATGTCCAAGCTCTCGCGTTTTATAGAGATTGCACCATGCCTGGGAAACATATCAATTTCGTAGGGATTGCGCTAGTGCTCTTGTGGCTTTTCTTCCGATAGTTTTCAACTCGTGGAGTTTCATGGCTCCGTACCCAAATATCTTTAGATTCTATTAAAACTTGGTGCTTCATCGCAACGCCTGCCATTTTGGATGCACACAAATTTTAGTTCGAAATTGCCCAGTAAGGAATATTTTTAGTACAGTAAAGAGTGCAAAATGGTGCGTAAATTTTAGGCCTGTTTCTGCACTTTGATGCAGACCCGAATTCCCCCTGGAAAGTCCTAGCACTCGGAGGCATTCATCGCCCGATCAAAGGTCATTCCCATGGTGATGCTCCTTCGCAGATACCCGCCATTAGCAATTTCGCGAAAAAGCATTTTAAATTGTTGCGATTCAAAGCTAATATTACCTGGTATTTCTTGTAATAATAATCATGAGAATTATTAGAAGCAGGCTGCTTTGAGCTAAAAGAAACTGCGTTTACGGAAATCCGATGCTCATTCCTTGGAATGCTTGGCTGGTATCCTTCGTTTTCTTGCACCAAATAACAGGCCATGTTGAAGCAGGTACCAAAATAACGTCTATTTAGGCCTAGCGATATTTATGGATGGTTAATCTTGAGGCTAGCCTAAAGCTAGTTTGCATTTGATATGAATGTCGAATTTGCAGAAAGAAAAACATTGGTGTTTTGAAATGCGATGTGCACCTAATGTATGTTATAATAACTATGTCTTTAACATGTTTTGGCCAGGACTACAGTTCAATAGCCCTGGTGTGAGAGGACGACTGATTTTGTTTGATCAAGGCCAAGTTACTTCGGATTAGCTAGATCTGAACCATCTCGGATCTCATATAAGCCTGTTTTGCTTTGATTTGAAATAAGATCCAGCATAAATCCCAGCTTGCTCAGGCCTCAAGTAAACGTGTTTTGATTCGATCCTACTCAAACTGTGTTTAGACGCATATCAGAAGATTTAGAAGGAGCAAAGAATAAAAATTGTGATAATGTTTCCAGAAAGAAAAAAATAGTATTGGTTTCATAATCCTGCGGATATAGCTTCTTCCCTTTATCAACGTTGATGCACGTTGGAATTTGCAAATCAGAATCTGATGGACGTTTAAAAGAAAGCGAGTGATTTTGCAGTTTGCTGTATAATATGAATCGTGGCAATGCTTTGCTCATTTTCAAAGTTTCCTGAAAGTTCTATTATCAACAAACGTATGCTCCTTTTGTACACATTTTCCCCAGCACCGTACCCAATTGCTCAGGTAATATCTTTCTCAGTGATACTTTAATACGATGTCTTTCTAAGAATTAGGCCCTTTTCTGTGCATAAACATCCCCCACGTCCCTGATTTCAGGAAAGGAAAGAAAACAGTTGGCAATCGTAGTGACGTCAGCAAGCAAAGAGTACTGGGTCCCAATGGTGCGTGTTAACTTGCTGGCGGACGAAGGCAAGAAAATAAAGGCCTTAATAGACGAGCTATGCCTGATATTCCATCGCTCTTACGAAATGTCCAAGTACAAAGAGAACTACCCGTGCCACAAGCGGTCGAAGAAGCTTTTGCTCTTCAAAAAAGACAGCATGAGACGAATGTATCGAAAGAAGAAAAACGGAGTTTATATGAAACTGAGTGATTATAGAATTCGAAATGGCACTGAATTCATTTTGAATTATTCATAGAAACGTATTTGTAAACACGGTTTTGGCTGGATTAATGCAGAAGAGCTCCGTAGTGATAATTTGCTACTGCAATCGAAGATTTTCTTTTGGTTTTTTGAATTTTAATATACATTTCTCGACCTCAGCAATTAAATTTGCTTTTTTAGCATCATTTTCCATGAGAAGAAGCAAAGAAACTCGAACTGTTCTTAAACGCCTGGCAAATCCATGATCGTTTTCGACAGAGTCCTGGCACTAGCAAGCAGGAATGTCTGCACATATTCAGGGGGGCTAAATGCATGAGAATAGTGGCAAAACAATAGCAAAATCAAATAGTTGAACTATTTCACTAAGCTTGCAGCCCCCCTTCCTGCAGGCAACCCGTGTGTTTTAGTACGATACAACTTAAAAACTACATTTCGCCACTCTAGAAGAAACCACATCTCCTTTTAGTCTTGTTTCTTTAAGAAAGGAAACAGATGCTAAAATCTCTTCGGACATTTTATTCTCAGTTTTTAGCAGAAATTTTAATGCGTGCATTTCGACACCCGTATTGCTACGTTTTCATGGATTAAATATCAATGGCCATGGATTTGAGTATCTAAAGTTGAATTAGAATCGATCAGTTGTAGAAATTTATACAGAGAATTTTTCGGATTTCATATAGGGCCTTAGGATATATATACATAGTTCCTTGTTCTGATTTTATTCCGAGAGTACACAATAAATACCCTATTCCATGAAGAAGACTGTCTCGCATTGAATCTGGTGCTGCTTGCGATGTTGTTGCTTCGACTAGAATTCGGCTGGCTAATATGATATATCGTAACCCATGAGTTAGTAGCCAACAATCACGAACTGGCTTCGAGTGTTACAACCGATTCAGAGCCGATTACAAAAACAGTTTTCATCGATTGATGCCATTCCATGGACAATGATTTTATCACTGAAAGAAGTGTTTCCATTTAGCCATCAAGTCCTGGTTTCCAGAATTTCTCGAATGTTGCTTTGTTGTTGCTGCTGTATTCACTTCTGATGTTGTTGCTGTTGTTCTTGTGGATGTTGTTGTTGCTGTTGACACTGTTCTTGTTGCTGTTGGTGTTGTCTAGAGTTTTTACGAATGCTCCATCTGTTGATAATTGACTGTCGAACTTCCTGATTTTTGAAGATATATATGATAGGGTTTATTGAACTGGTAAAGTGTAAAACAGCTTCCGTCAAACGTGCGCTATATAGAAACGTACTGTTGTTCACTCCAAAATAAGAGATGGTCTTGTGTGCAACTTTTGGGGTGTAGAACAGAATGAAGGAAGTTATGATGACGAAGATTGTTTTGTTGAGCCTGATGCTACTTTTCCCTTCAGGCGCAAGATTGGCAATGACCTTGTTTCTTTTCAAAACAACTCTTGCAATCTTGAAGTACAAAATGATTATTGTCCCAAGTGCTGCGATATAATAAGCCATAGAGAACCTGAAGAAAATATCCGCTTGCAAAACACCTGTGTAGGTCAAAATAACAAATAGAGCACTGATTGCCACAGATGAAAGGGCAATAACATTGTAAAGCCTGGTTTTTCTGTCGGTGGCCTTATACTTGAGAGGATAACGTATGCTCCAGTATCTGTCAATGCTGATGAGGGCTATCATATTGATGGTTGTCATGCCAAACAGGAAGGCCACGAATCCATACACTGTCTTTAACATGCACAAGTGTCGTCCCATGGCCTCGTTCATGCGCAGGACAAAAGCGAAAACCTGGACTGTGGCGCCAGTCAAGCAATCGCTTAAGCTCAGTCCGGCTATTAAGAAGTTAGAGGGTGATCGATTGATCAATTTCGTGACGAAAGCATGGAGAACCAGCATGTTTCCGAATACGGCCAATACTGCCCCGATAATGTTTAAAATAGCTGAGCCTGTAGCAATCACGATGACGCCTAGGGTGTACTTGAAGACAATCGTATCCAAATGAAAGCAAACTGCGTCTGTAGTATTTTTCATGATGTTCCTAGAAAAGATAGTTGTTCAGTCAATTCCAAAAACATAGCCATACACACGGCATACAGAATGTGATGTGCCGAAAGAATTATTAACAAAAAACACATTCGAAATGAATGTCTAGCGAAAACGAGGCATGTAAGCCATTCTCCCGCCAGAAAGAGGCCAATAGCTCTTAAAAACATTTTGGGCTATGCTGTGGCGCTATTTTATAAAATGGGCATAAAGATGCCAGCTTAACAGTCCCTTGTAGTGTTCCAGAATTAGTTGAATTTTGTAGAAAAAGTGTCCCCTATTTGCATTGTATCTTACTCGTTGGTTTTTTTGGTGGTGAGTCGCAGCTGTGCGAAGATCCTTTGATCAAATCGGAGGTCGATGCGATGGTTCATTCTATGTATAGAATTTCAACAAAACATTCATATTAATGAGCACTTTAAAAATTAATCATTTGCAGTCAGATGAGAGACAGAGTTGCCACGGGAGGGGGCAAGGTGGGGCGTGTGTGTGAATTTGCAAGAACCTGCTGGTTAGAGCCGATTTTTCAAGTTCCTAGTTCGAGATTAGCCCAGAGTAGGTATTTATCGGTGGCGTTGCTGCTGCGTTTCCCTGCCTGTTTTCAGATTTATGTTTTTGCAAGGAAAATTCAAGCATCGATGATGATTGCAACAGCATAAAGTTTCTGGCGTGTTTGTAAAACTTGTTCGAGTTCAGGGTTTCCGTCCTGCAATTGTATCATCATATTCTTAGCTCCGTCATACTGGAGCCATCTTGTAGTCTATAATTCAGCATCTTTGCTATGTATTTCATAGTCAAGACTAGGTATGTTCTTTTTCTTCTTACAGACTGCATTAAGCGAGAAGTAAAGCTTGCTATATTCTAAAAGGAAACCTAAAAAATTCGTTGCTAAATGCCTATTTATTGTGACTATAATCAATTTCATAACGCTTACCAAAATGGTCACTTCGTCCGAAACTAATTCAGTATTTAGTCATGAATGAACTTTAAGATGCTTTCATGCAGACTTTCGCTGGTATTATTATTAAAATGCTTAAATTTGAAGTTCTACACTACCAGAAATGACCAACCAAACAAGCCTCAAATTATCGTCTTACCAGAATCGTAGCTGTCGTGAAGAGCTTTGCTATTATTTCTCCGGCCGATCGCCATGTGTCGAAAAACTTCTACCGCAACTGGAGCATAAGGAGCTTCAGCACACTTCACGGTTAAGTGAGTATCTCTGTTCGAAAGCAGATGTTTTTCACCAAAGTCGATGCAGAACGAATTATTCTGGATTGTTCCAACACCTTCTTGCAGCAATGGCTATAAACTCGAAGCAACATAGGTCATGTGCAATTATAAACAGCTGCGTAAAGACTTTGCTAGGGCATGTGCAGTATTTAACAGCAAGTGTGATCTAAACTTGCTGAACGTTTAAGCAGTAATCAGAACTTATGGTTATTGAGAAAGAGTTATATTTGCACCGACTGGGCACATGCAGCCGAAGGGTATTAGAAATGTCACAGATGTGCTCTAATGCGGACAGATGTGTTCTATAAAACTAAGCACCACAACTGAGTCCAATTTTTTTACATTCTCCACGCCCAAAGGTAGTCAAAAATATTTTGCTGTATCATCGCTATCTTACATTCAAAATATATTTAACAATGTTTTTTTGCTCTACAATTATCCAAGAACCAGCCTACCACATTCTTCGCTGAAACTCAGGATTTTTTTTCCATTTTCAAAGCAAGACTAAAAGTAACAAGAGATTATTAAAATCCTTCCCGATGTATTCAGAAAAAAGGTCGAAAAAATTTCCCACCCAGAATGACCATTTTTGCAAGGCTATAGCCTTGGTTTTTGTGCGAAGACCGGCCGCCCCTTTTTCGCTCGCAACGTCGAAAATACAGTTTGTAAAGTGAAACCAGTCACTGCAACAGCTTCTAATGGTCCTATTACGCCTTCTCAAGGCAATAAAAGACGAAAAAATTTCGCAACGAGAATGACCATTTTTGCAAGGCTATAGCCTTGGTTTTTGTGCGAAAACCGAAAGCTCCTTTTTCGCTCGCAACTTCAATAGTACGGTTACTACAGTGAAACCAGTCACTGCAACAGCTTCTAACGGTCCTATTTCGCCTTCTCAAGGCAATAAAAGACGAAAAAATTTCCCACCCAGAATGACCATTTTTGCAAGGCTATAGCCTTGGTTTTTGTGCGAAAACCGACCGCCCCTTTTTCGCTCGCAACTTCAATAATACGGTTACTACAGGGAAACCAGTCACTGCAACAGCTTCTAACGGTCCTATTACGCCTTTTCAAGGCAATAAAAGACGAAAAAATTTCCCACCCAGAATGACCATTTTTGCAAGGCTTTAGCCTTGGTTTTTGTGCGAAAACCGGCCGCCCCTTTTTTGCTCTCAACTTCGAAATACGGGTTGTCCAGTGAAACCAGTCACTGCAACAGCCTCTATTGGACCTATTACGCCTTCTCAAGGCAATAAAAGACGAAAAAATTTCCCACCCAGAATGACCATTTTTGCAAGGCTATAGCCTTGGTTTTTGTGCGAAAACCGTCCGCCCTTTTTTTGCTCGCAACTACGAAATACGGGTCTTCCAGTGAAACCAGTCACTGCAACAGCTTCTATTGGACCTATTACGCCTTCTCAAGGCAATAAAAGACGAAAAAATTTCCCACCCAGAATGACCATTTTTGCAAGGCTATAGCCTTGGTTTTTGTGCGAAAACCGGCCGCCCCTTTTTTGCTCTCAACTTCGAAATACGGATTGTCCAGTGAAACCAGTCACTGCAACAGCCTCTATTGGACCTATTACGCCTTCTCAAGGCAATAAAAGACGAAAAAATTTCCCACCCAGAATGACCATTTTTGCAAGGCTATAGCCTTGGTTTTTGTGCGAAAACCGACCGCTCCTTTTTCGCTCGCAACTTCAATAGTACGGTTACTACAGTGAAACCAGTCACTGCAACAGCTTCTAACGGTCCTATTACGCCTTCTCAAGGCAACAAAAGACGAAAAAATTTCCCACCCAGAATGACCATTTTTGCAAGGCTATAGCCTTGGTTTTTGTGCGAAAACCGGCCGCCCCTTTTTTGCTCTCAACTTCGAAATACGGTTGTCCAGTGAAACCAGTCACTGCAACAGCCTCTATTGGACCTATTACGCCTTCTCAAGGCAATAAAAGACGAAAAAATTTCCCACCCAGAATGACCATTTTTGCAAGGCTATAGCCTTGGTTTTTGTGCGAAAACCGGCCGCCCCTTTTTGCTCTCAACTTCGAAATACGGTTGTCCAGTGAAACCAGTCACTGCAACAGCCTCTATTGGACCTATTACGCCTTCTCAAGGCAATAAAAGACGAAAAAATTTCCCACCCAGAATGACCATTTTTGCAAGGCTATAGCCTTGGTTTTTGTGCGAAAACCGGCCGCCCCTTTTTTGCTCTCAACTTCGAAATACGGTTGTCCAGTGAAACCAGTCACTGCAACAGCCTCTATTGGACCTATTACGCCTTCTCAAGGCAATAAAAGACGAAAAAATTTCCCACCCAGAATGACCATTTTTGCAAGGCTATAGCCTTGGTTTTTGTGCGAAAACCGGCCGCCCCTTTTTTGCTCTCAACTTCGAAATACGGTTGTCCAGTGAAACCAGTCACTGCAACAGCCTCTATTGGACCTATTACGCCTTCTCAAGGCAATAAAAGACGAAAAAATTTCCCACCCAGAATGACCATTTTTGCAAGGCTATAGCCTTGGTTTTTGTGCGAAAACCGGCCGCCCCTTTTTTGCTCTCAACTTCGAAATACGGGTTGTCCAGTGAAACCAGTCACTGCAACAGCCTCTATTGGACCTATTACGCCTTCTCAAGGCAATAAAAGACGAAAAAATTTCCCACCCAGAATGACCATTTTTGCAAGGCTATAGCCTTGGTTTTTGTGCGAAAACCGGCCGCCCCTTTTTTGCTCTCAACTTCGAAATACGGGTTGTCCAGTGAAACCAGTCACTGCAACAGCCTCTATTGGACCTATTACGCCTTCTCAAGGCAATAAAAGACGAAAAAATTTCCCACCCAGAATGACCATTTTTGCAAGGCTATAGCCTTGGTTTTTGTGCGAAAACCGGCCGCCCCTTTTTTGCTCTCAACTTCGAAATACGGGTTGTCCAGTGAAACCAGTCACTGCAACAGCCTCTATTGGACCTATTACGCCTTCTCAAGGCAATAAAAGACGAAAAAATTTCCCACCCAGAATGACCATTTTTGCAAGGCTATAGCCTTGGTTTTTGTGCGAAAACCGGCCGCCCCTTTTTTGCTCTCAACTTCGAAATACGGGTTGTCCAGTGAAACCAGTCACTGCAACAGCCTCTATTGGACCTATTACGCCTTCTCAAGGCAATAAAAGACGAAAAAATTTCCCACCCAGAATGACCATTTTTGCAAGGCTATAGCCTTGGTTTTTGTGCGAAAACCGGCCGCCCCTTTTTTGCTCTCAACTTCGAAATACGGTTGTCCAGTGAAACCAGTCACTGCAACAGCCTCTATTGGACCTATTACGCCTTCTCAAGGCAATAAAAGACGAAAAAATTTCCCACCCAGAATGACCATTTTTGCAAGGCTATAGCCTTGGTTTTTGTGCGAAAACCGCCGCCCCTTTTTGCTCTCAACTTCAAATACGGTTTCCAGTGAAACCAGTCACTGCAACAGCTATTGGACCTATTACGCCTTCTCAAGGCAATAAAAGACGAAAAAATTTCCCACCCAGAATGACCATTTTTGCAAGGCTATAGCCTTGGTTTTTGTGCGAAAACCGGCCGCCCCTTTTTGCTCTCAACTTCGAAATACGGTTGTCCAGTGAAACCAGTCACTGCAACAGCCTCTATTCCTATTACGCCTTCTCAAGGCAATAAAAGACGAAAAAATTTCCCACCCAGAATGACCATTTTTGCAAGGCTATAGCCTTGGTTTTTGTGCGAAAACCGGCCGCCCCTTTTTTGCTCTCAACTTCGAAATACGGGTTGTCCAGTGAAACCAGTCACTGCAACAGCCTCTATTGGACCTATTACGCCTTCTCAAGGCAATAAAAGACGAAAAAATTTCCCACCCAGAATGACCATTTTTGCAAGGCTATAGCCTTGGTTTTTGTGCGAAAACCGGCCGCCCCTTTTTGCTCTCAACTTCGAAATACGGGTTGTCCAGTGAAACCAGTCACTGCAACAGCCTCTATTGGACCTATTACGCCTTCTCAAGGCAATAAAAGACGAAAAAATTTCCCACCCAGAATGACCATTTTTGCAAGGCTATAGCCTTGGTTTTTGTGCGAAAACCGGCCGCCCCTTTTTTGCTCTCAACTTCGAAATACGGTTGTCCAGTGAAACCAGTCACTGCAACAGCTTCTATTGCACCTATTACGCCTTCTCAAGGCAATAAAAGACGAAAAAATTTCCCACCCAGAATGACCATTTTTGCAAGGCTATAGCCTTGGTTTTTGTGCGAAAACCGGCCGCCCCTTTTTTGCTCTCAACTTCGAAATACGGGTTGTCCAGTGAAACCAGTCACTGCAACAGCCTCTATTGGACCTATTACGCCTTCTCAAGGCAATAAAAGACGAAAAAATTTCCCACCCAGAATGACCATTTTTGCAAGGCTATAGCCTTGGTTTTTGTGCGAAAACCGGCCGCCCCTTTTTTGCTCTCAACTTCGAAATACGGGTTGTCCAGTGAAACCAGTCACTGCAACAGCCTCTATTGGACCTATTACGCCTTCTCAAGGCAATAAAAGACGAAAAAATTTCCCACCCAGAATGACCATTTTTGCAAGGCTATAGCCTTGGTTTTTGTGCGAAAACCGGCCGCCCCTTTTTTGCTCTCAACTTCGAAATACGGTTGTCCAGTGAAACCAGTCACTGCAACAGCCTCTATTGGACCTATTACGCCTTCTCAAGGCAATAAAAGACGAAAAAATTTCCCACCCAGAATGACCATTTTTGCAAGGCTATAGCCTTGGTTTTTGTGCGAAAACCGGCCGCCCCTTTTTTGCTCTCAACTTCGAAATACGGGTTGTCCAGTGAAACCAGTCACTGCAACAGCCTCTATTGGACCTATTACGCCTTCTCAAGGCAATAAAAGACGAAAAAATTTCCCACCCAGAATGACCATTTTTGCAAGGCTATAGCCTTGGTTTTTGTGCGAAAACCGGCCGCCCCTTTTTTGCTCTCAACTTCGAAATACGGGTTGTCCAGTGAAACCAGTCACTGCAACAGCCTCTATTGGACCTATTACGCCTTCTCAAGGCAATAAAAGACGAAAAAATTTCCCACCCAGAATGACCATTTTTGCAAGGCTATAGCCTTGGTTTTTGTGCGAAAACCGGCCGCCCCTTTTTTGCTCTCAACTTCGAAATACGGGTTGTCCAGTGAAACCAGTCACTGCAACAGCCTCTATTGGACCTATTACGCCTTCTCAAGGCAATAAAAGACGAAAAAATTTCCCACCCAGAATGACCATTTTTGCAAGGCTATAGCCTTGGTTTTTGTGCGAAAACCGGCCGCCCCTTTTTTGCTCTCAACTTCGAAATACGGGTTGTCCAGTGAAACCAGTCACTGCAACAGCCTCTATTGGACCTATTACGCCTTCTCAAGGCAATAAAAGACGAAAAAATTTCCCACCCAGAATGACCATTTTTGCAAGGCTATAGCCTTGGTTTTTGTGCGAAAACCGGCCGCCCCTTTTTTGCTCTCAACTTCGAAATACGGGTTGTCCAGTGAAACCAGTCACTGCAACAGCCTCTATTGGACCTATTACGCCTTCTCAAGGCAATAAAAGACGAAAAAATTTCCCACCAGAATGACCATTTTTGCAAGGCTATAGCCTTGGTTTTTGTGCGAAAACCGGCCGCCCCTTTTTTGCTCTCAACTTCGAAATACGGGTTGTCCAGTGAAACCAGTCACTGCAACAGCCTCTATTGGACCTATTACGCCTTCTCAAGGCAATAAAAGACGAAAAAATTTCCCACCCAGAATGACCATTTTTGCAAGGCTATAGCCTTGGTTTTTGTGCGAAACCGGCCGCCCCTTTTTTGCTCAACTTCGAAATACGGGTTGTCCAGTGAAACCAGTCACTGCAACAGCCTCTATTGGACCTATTACGCCTTCTCAAGGCAATAAAAGACGAAAAAATTTCCCACCCAGAATGACCATTTTTGCAAGGCTATAGCCTTGGTTTTTGTGCGAAAACCGGCCGCCCCTTTTTTGCCTCAACTTCGAAATACGGGTTGTCCAGTGAAACCAGTCACTGCAACAGCCTCTATTGGACCTATTACGCCTTCTCAAGGCAATAAAAGACGAAAAAATTTCCCACCCAGAATGACCATTTTTGCAAGGCTATAGCCTTGGTTTTTGTGCGAAAACCGGCCGCCCCTTTTTTGCTCTCAACTTCGAAATACGGGTTGTCCAGTGAAACCAGTCACTGCAACAGCCTCTATTGGACCTATTACGCCTTCTCAAGGCAATAAAAGACGAAAAAATTTCCCACCAGAATGACCATTTTTGCAAGGCTATAGCCTTGGTTTTTGTGCGAAAACCGGCCGCCCCTTTTTTGCTCTCAACTTCGAAATACGGGTTGTCCAGTGAAACCAGTCACTGCAACAGCCTCTATTGGACCTATTACGCCTTCTCAAGGCAATAAAAGACGAAAAAATTTCCCACCCAGAATGACCATTTTTGCAAGGCTATAGCCTTGGTTTTTGTGCGAAAACCGGCCGCCCCTTTTTTGCTCTCAACTTCGAAATACGGGTTGTCCAGTGAAACCAGTCACTGCAACAGCCTCTATTGGACCTATTACGCCTTCTCAAGGCAATAAAAGACGAAAAAATTTCCCACCCAGAATGACCATTTTTGCAAGGCTATAGCCTTGGTTTTTGTGCGAAAACCGGCCGCCCCTTTTTTGCTCTCAACTTCGAAATACGGGTTGTCCAGTGAAACCAGTCACTGCAACAGCCTCTATTGGACCTATTACGCCTTCTCAAGGCAATAAAAGACGAAAAAATTTCCCACCCAGAATGACCATTTTTGCAAGGCTATAGCCTTGGTTTTTGTGCGAAAACCGGCCGCCCCTTTTTTGCTCTCAACTTCGAAATACGGGTTGTCCAGTGAAACCAGTCACTGCAACAGCCTCTATTGGACCTATTACGCCTTCTCAAGGCAATAAAAGACGAAAAAATTTCCCACCCAGAATGACCATTTTTGCAAGGCTATAGCCTTGGTTTTTGTGCGAAAACCGGCCGCCCCTTTTTTGCTCTCAACTTCGAAATACGGGTTGTCCAGTGAAACCAGTCACTGCAACAGCCTCTATTGGACCTATTACGCCTTCTCAAGGCAATAAAAGACGAAAAAATTTCCCACCCAGAATGACCATTTTTGCAAGGCTATAGCCTTGGTTTTTGTGCGAAAACCGGCCGCCCCTTTTTTGCTCTCAACTTCGAAATACGGGTTGTCCAGTGAAACCAGTCACTGCAACAGCCTCTATTGGACCTATTACGCCTTCTCAAGGCAATAAAAGACGAAAAAATTTCCCACCCAGAATGACCATTTTTGCAAGGCTATAGCCTTGGTTTTTGTGCGAAAACCGGCCGCCCCTTTTTTGCTCTCAACTTCGAAATACGGGTTGTCCAGTGAAACCAGTCACTGCAACAGCCTCTATTGGACCTATTACGCCTTCTCAAGGCAATAAAAGACGAAAAAATTTCCCACCCAGAATGACCATTTTTGCAAGGCTATAGCCTTGGTTTTTGTGCGAAAACCGGCCGCCCCTTTTTTGCTCTCAACTTCGAAATACGGGTTGTCCAGTGAAACCAGTCACTGCAACAGCCTCTATTGGACCTATTACGCCTTCTCAAGGCAATAAAAGACGAAAAAATTTCCCACCCAGAATGACCATTTTTGCAAGGCTATAGCCTTGGTTTTTGTGCGAAAACCGGCCGCCCCTTTTTTGCTCTCAACTTCGAAATACGGGTTGTCCAGTGAAACCAGTCACTGCAACAGCCTCTATTGGACCTATTACGCCTTCTCAAGGCAATAAAAGACGAAAAATATTCCCACCCAGAATGACCATTTTTGCAAGGCTATAGCCTTGGTTTTGTGCGAAAACCTGCCGCCCCTATTTTGCTCGCAACTACGAAATACGGGTTTTCCAATGACACCAGTCACTGCAACAGCCTCTATCGGACCTATTACGCCTTCTCAAGGCAATAAAAGACGAAAAAATTTCCCACCCAGAATGACCATTTTTGCAAGGCTATAGCCTTGGTTTTTGTGCGAAAACCGGCCGCCCCTTTTTTGCTCTCAACTTCGAAATACGGGTTGTCCAGTGAAACCAGTCACTGCAACAGCCTCTATTGGACCTATTACGCCTTCTCAAGGCAATAAAAGACGAAAAAATTTCCCACCCAGAATGACCATTTTTGCAAGGCTATAGCCTTGGTTTTTGTGCGAAAACCGGCCGCCCCTTTTTTGCTCTCAACTTCGAAATACGGGTTGTCCAGTGAAACCAGTCACTGCAACAGCCTCTATTGGACCTATTACGCCTTCTCAAGGCAATAAAAGACGAAAAAATTTCCCACCCAGAATG
Source organism: Nemopilema nomurai (assembly GCA_003864495.1). Lineage (NCBI taxonomy): Eukaryota > Metazoa > Cnidaria > Scyphozoa > Rhizostomeae > Rhizostomatidae > Nemopilema > Nemopilema nomurai. The sequence continues at coordinate 1,172,552 of ML133380.1, forward strand.
ACCATTTTTGCAAGGCTATAGCCTTGGTTTTTGTGCGAAAACCGGCCGCCCCTTTTTTGCTCTCAACTTCGAAATACGGGTTGTCCAGTGAAACCAGTCACTGCAACAGCCTCTATTGGACCTATTACGCCTTCTCAAGGCAATAAAAGACGAAAAAATTTCCCACCCAGAATGACCATTTTTGCAAGGCTATAGCCTTGGTTTTTGTGCGAAAACCGGCCGCCCCTTTTTTCTCAA